>JAOTRR010000033.1:2011117-2022756 GCA_028570945.1 Gogo arcuatus
GACCCTTCAGGCCCAAGGCTGCTTCTCTAACCTTCAGGCCATGGCTGCCCCCATGCCCCAATAAACGTAGCTTGCAGACACTTTAGCCAGTTAAATTTACAAGTGAAGCAGAGTACAGTTAATCTGTTCAAGGGCCTGACAGTGGTTGTTTGGCAGTCCTTGAGGTTGAACTCATAACTTTCTGGTCACTAGTGTACAACCTTACCTGCTGAGCCACCATTGCTTTCAACAGTGTCAATGAGCAATAAGGAGTAAATGAATACTAAAGGAGGAAGTCTAATAAACAAATGATGTGTTACTCACTTCTTTTGTTTTTCATTAACACACAGGCCATTTATCTGTCATCTCTGTAGGTACGATGTATGCTGAACATCTGGGGAGTGATGCTCTTCATTCGTATGTCATGGATTGTTGGCCAAGCTGGCATTGGTAATCTTTTGAAAGACTAAATGCCTTTCAGTTGATAATGATTACATTTTCATAACTACAAAGTTTGTGAAAAACATGAAATGTGAAAAACATTTTTTTTCTCCTTATTGCCCAGCTCTGTCATGCGCCATCATTCTAATTGCAGTTTTGGTGACTACTATCACTGGTCTTTCCACTTCAGCAATAGCCACCAATGGCTTCGTGCGAGGAGGTTAGAATAGTTTTGTCTCACATATTTTTATACATTTACTGTTGATGTGAAATATATAAATGATTTTGTAAGATGTTAATGCATTAACATGAACTGGAATCCAGTAAATTATTGTCTTTACAGGTGGGGCATATTACCTGATATCAAGGAGTTTGGGTCCAGAGTTTGGTGGATCCATTGGCCTCATTTTTGCCTTTGCCAATGCTGTTGCTGTTGCCATGTATGTTGTGGGCTTTGCCGAAACTGTGGTAGAGCTCCTTGATGTAAGTATGCTAAAATATTTATTTAGAAGAATGCAGTGGTTAATAATTACTAAGGATTAATAATTAATCTAGGGATGAATGTTATGATGAATGCATCTATAATTATTTAATTATTGATTTATTCTGTATGGCAGAGTGTAGATGCTCTCATCACAGATGAGATCAATGACATCCGTATAGTTGGCACCCTTACCATCATCTTGCTGCTTGGCATATCTATGGCAGGAATGGAATGGGAGGCTAAGGTACTGATGAACATACTCCATGTTTTTTAATGACATTATAAATCCTGTCTACCACAAAACTGTATCTGAGCAGTCATGACATTCTGTTTTCATCTTTCCATTAAAGATCATCAAATCTCAGTAAAGCTGAAAACAGACCTAAGTCTAGTAAGCACCTTTGGGATTTTAATCATGGCTTGATTGATGGCTATTTTCACAGGCCCAGATTGTGCTGTTGATCATTCTTGTGGCAGCAATTTTTAACTACTTCATTGGTTCATTCATCCCCATGGAATCAAAAGAGCCCAAAGGCTTCCTTGGTTATAATGGTTAGGACTATTTTAATTCAATTATAATTGGTAATATGTAAAGTTATGTGGAATTCATTCCACTGTAAATAGAAGTGACTTAGAAATGTATTTATCTTGTAGTGTAGAATGCAAAATATGACAAAAGTTTTTTTTCCCTTCATTTTCCTCACAGCTGCAATTATGATGGAGAACATGGGTCCAGACTTCAGAGACGAGGAAACGTTTTTCTCTGTTTTTGCCATCTTCTTCCCTGCTGCAACTGGCATATTAGCAGGAGCTAATATCTCAGGGGACCTATCAGTAAGCTTGGGTTTCCTTTGATGTTATAGAACAGTAGATAGTAAAAAGGAATCAGGAACCTATGAAATCACTTGCATCCTTGTGTGTTCACATGTTAAATACTCAGAAATCATGTTACCTAGTTGTTTTTGTAAAGTCATTTTTTATTGATTAAGATGAAAGTCAAGAACAAATGCACAGAGGAATTTATTCTACCATTGTTACTTTTTAAATTAATTTGTAAAATTGGACAATGGACTTCTTGTATTTTATCGATGATTTTATGAGATTGACCCAAAAAGCAAATAAAATTTTATATAGTGTTAAATACATTTAAGTACAAATGTGGTGTAAAATGTCTCACATACTGTTTATTCATTGGCATGTGAATATCATATTTATGTCAGAGTTAGGGTTAGGTTTTTTTTTTTTTGGAGGGGGGGGGGGGTCAGAACTTATAATCCAGGTCTCCTCGGCAAGACTATGAGTGTCTCTTCTCTGATTAGTAATAAATGCAAACTGCCAAAAAAAAATAAAAATCCCTGTACTGAATAGTCCAAGAGTTTGATTGGACATTTCAAAGATGCTGAAAGAAACATAGTGAGCAATGTTCTACACTGTGACACAGATGTCACTAGAGCATAAGATCATTCTTTAGTGTCATTGGATCTTAGAATACAGTCAAACACCCTGTTCTGATTAGGTGTAGCCAGCAAGTTTTTGCTTTTAAAGGATTCATTAACTCAACTATGAATAACAAAACAGACAGGCCATCACTGCCAAAAATTAGTCAGGGATTGCAATCTATGTCAAAATTAGAATTCTGCCACCATTGTGTGTAGCCTGATTTTAACATAGTATTGTTGTGTCTCTTTAGGATCCACAGTCTGCCATTCCAAAAGGAACCTTACTGGCTATTCTCATTACAGGGCTTGTTTATATTGCAGTTGCTGTGTCTAATGGTAATAAATATTTGGATATTTATGTTCCTAATCTCTATTCTTTATCTAAAAAACATTGTCAGATTTTGACCTTTGTTAATCTCTCTTTTTAGGTTCTTGCATTGTACGGGATGCAACAGGTGATGCTAATGACACCATCATAGGCTCTCTCGAGAATTGCACAGATGCAGCTTGTACACTTGGTTATGACTTCTCCATTTGCAAGGAAGGGGGCTGCAAGTATGGGTTACAGAATGATTTCCAGGTACAACCATTTCAAATCATATCCACTTGTCTACACCAATCAATGTCTAGAAAAGACTAAACATCTTATTGCCCCTGAATATAGGGATGACCATATTTGTTTAGGACAAACTTCAAAAACCACTTGCTGTCTTGATTTAAGTTTCATGGACAATGTATAAGATGTGTATAGACAATATGTTAGTGCTAAGTTTCTCTTCAATTCCAACACTTAAAAAATACAACACTCTTAGATATAGACTGCTTATACGTAATTAGATCATAGTCAGAACCACTATTTTCATTTATTTAATACATGTTTTTGTTACACTGTTGTTTTGGTTAGGTCATGAGCTTGGTGTCTGCTTTTGGACCACTTATCACTGCTGGAATCTTCTCTGCCACTCTCTCATCAGCTCTTGCATCTTTAGTCAGTGCTCCAAAAGTGTTTCAGGTGGTATCATTCTTCGTGTATAAACATATACCTGTAAATGTATACACAGCGTTGTATAGGTGCATATTGTCTTGCCAAGAATAGCTAGTTATTTATGTTAGTTATGGTTCATTCATATTAACAGGCAGGTGAATGATGAGATGAGTGGTATCTCCTGGCAGCTGCAACCTCTGAAATAAGCCTTGCCACCCCAACTTTGACCTTACATCACATATTTCTCAGGTCCATCATTCCAATTCATGCAGATCAAATACATTTACATTTATGACATTTGGCAGACCCCCTTGTCCAGAGCAACAGAAGTGCTTTGAAGTCTCTATCATTAAATACATCTTTCACTAGGTCATTAGTGAAGGGTCATGGACTAAGAATATCAGTCTAAAAACTCTGCTGGGGAGGAAATATAGTAAGAAAAGCACATAGAACACACTTTTTGTTTTAAATTAAAGTGCTAATTTAAGTACGTCAGGAAGAGGTAAGTCTTTAGATGTCATTTGAAGACAGCCAGTGTCTCAGCTGTTCAGACATCTAGGGGAAATTTATTCCATCACCTAGGTGCCAGAACAGAGAAGAGTCTTGATGCATGCCTTCCTTGTAACCTGAGAGATGGTGGGACCAATTGAGCAGTGCTAGAGGATCAGAGGGAACGTGGTGCATGTGGGTGTGATAATTGTTTAAAGGTAGGTGGGTGCTAGTCTGTTTTTGGCTTTGTTGGCGACCATTAGTGTTTTTGATCTGATGCGGGCAGCTACAGGAAGTCAGTGGAGGGAGCGTAGCAATAGGGTGGTGTGGGAGAACTTGGGAAGGTTGAAAACAAGTCATGCAACTACATTCTGGATTAGTTGCAGAGGTTGAATGGCACTCAGGGGAGACCTGCCAGAAGCAAGTTGCAATAGTCCAGTCTCGAAATGACAAGGGACTGAACAAGCACCTGAGTGGCCTGTGTGGATAGAAATGTTATGCAGAGGGAGATGTGCCAAGAGTGAGTTGCAGTAGCATAGTCTGAAAATAAAAGGGCACTGAACAAGCACCTGAGTGGCTTCAGTAGTTAGAAATTGACAAATCCTTCTGATGTTGTAAAGGAGAAATCAGCATGAGCATGTCACATTAGCAATGTGAGAGGAAAAGGATAGTTGATTGTCCATGGTTACCCCAAAGCTGCGTACAGTGACCAAAGGTGACATCTGAGAGTTGTCCAGGGAGATCACAAGATCCAGACGTGGGTGTGAATCACTTGGGATGAAGAGCAGTTCAGTTTTGCTGGGAAGACATTTCAACGGATGGGCTGCCAACCATGATGAGATGTCTGCCGGACATGCTGAGATCTGAGTGGAAACATGAGTGTCTGAGGGAGGGAAGAAGAAGATGAGTGGTATGAAAACCCATGTGAGGATATGACCTCACCAAGAGGTCGAGAATAGAGGGAGGACAGAAGAGGACCAAGTACTGAGCCTTGTGGGACACCAGTGGAGATTGTGCATTGAGCAGACGTGGATCCCCTCCATGTCATCTGATATGACCGGCCCTTCAGGTAGGAAGCAAATGGTTGCCATGCTGTTCCACAAATTCCAAGACTCATGAGGATGGACAAGAGACTCTTGTGGTTGACAGTGTGAAACGCTGCTGAAAGGTCGAGGAGGATGAGGACTGATGACAGTTTGGGTGATCTAACAGCATCAGCATCAAGTAATAATAACACTCACAATTGTTGCATTGTACATATAGTATTTTGACCAAATTGCTTGAATGTTAAAAACTACAGAGCAACTATATGAAATTAATACAGTAATGGTATTATGTGGACATTCATTTTGTTTCAGGGAAAAATTAGATTAGAACAAATTCTGCAAATGCAACTATGTCCCATGCCTAATTAGATGGTGTTACCAAGTAGTATGCTTTTCCCCAGCTTTCCAAACAAGTTTAGAAATTTGGACACACCACAGATAAGAGGAAGGTTTTGTCAAAGTCTTCCTGATTTTATTTAATTAAGATTATGTATTTGTATGTGTCATTGTAGGCTTTGTGTAAGGATAACATCTACCCAGGCTTACGGGTTTTTGCTAAAGGCTATGGCAAGAACAATGAACCTCTGCGTGGCTATGTCCTAACTTTCATCATTGGTCTGGCTTTTATACTAATTGGTAAGTTTATCAAATACATTGTTCTAATTTTATTGATTATGGTTTATGATAGACTACTTGATCTGACTGTTTTGTATTACTGTTTCTTTAGCTGAGCTAAATGTTATTGCTCCCATCATTTCCAACTTTTTCTTGGCCTCTTATGCCTTGATCAATTTCTCTGTCTTCCATGCATCGTTGGCTAACTCTCCAGGTGAGTGAAGTAAAGCAAATTTGCTAGAAGTATATTTTCCTTAACTCCTAAGCAGCTGCAATTGCATAGCTGTTCTAGGATTAGTTTGGGTAAATAATTAATAGCATGTGATAATATATATGTAGTCTTTTGGCATTAAGGCCCATGTTGCAGCACCTGTCCAGAAAAATCTGATTGTTTAAACAGACATGAAGGACTATATTGAATAAATAATGAAAAGAAATTCTGTTTTTTACATTACATTCATTTTCTTACTCATAATGTGCATCACTTTTATTATGGTTGTGTCTAACTTCTGTGTTCTGTTACCTTTAACATAAACCAACCAGGATGGCGTCCAAGTTTTAAATACTACAATAAGTGGGTATCACTGGTGGGAGCTGTGCTGTGCTGTGTGGTTATGTTTGTAATCAACTGGTGGGCTGCCCTCTTTACCAATGTCATTGTCCTGGCACTCTACATTTATGTCAGCTACAAGAAACCAGGTATTCCACCTGCATTTAGTGGGCATTAGGAAGTCATTATACTGAAGCTATGAAATGTATGCGATTTACTCTTTTACATATTTCATTAGTGAATTGCTAGTGAATTGGTTAAAATATTAATTTATGTATGCTAAAATTAGATACCATAGTCAGATATTTAGTGAGGTTTTCTCCACCATAGATGTAAACTGGGGCTCATCCACTCAAGCTCTCATGTACAACCAAGCACTGTCACACTGTCTGCATCTCACTGGTGTAGAAGATCATATCAAGAACTTCAGGTGATCATATTCTGAAATATGTTGAATTTTGAAGCCTGTATCCTGTTTGTGATCAAACAAAAATGAGTAGTAAACACACCAACGGTTATGTTTCCATAAATTCTCCCATAGACCTCAGTGTCTTCTAATGATTGGTGCCCCAAATGCAAGACCAGCGCTACTTCATCTAGTACATGCATTCACAAAAAACATGGGCCTAATGATCTGTGGCCATGTTCGTATGGTAGGCACGAAAAACACAAATGGTTACTGTTAATGTTTTAAGCTTTTTCAGATATACTCATAAAAAATTATGCAAATTATGATATTTCTTACTTTTTGTTTCTTTTAAGGGCTCCCGAAGGCCAAACCATAAGGAGATGATGAATGACCAAGTGCGTTATCAACGCTGGCTTCTTAAGAAACGGATCAAGGCTTTTTATACTCCGGTGTTTGCTGAGGACCTCAGACAAGGAGCCCAATATCTATTACAAGTACAGTTTTACATTGATTTGTTGGGTCACGGTGAAATTAAAATGTTTTGGGTGAACATCTCAGAATTTATCACTGTCCTCAGGACCCCAGACACTAGACATTTTTAATTCTGCCTACTCAAAATATAACTATTTACTGGGTAATTATAAAGCACTTTATGAGCTGAGACAAGTATGTTAAAGCAAAAAGAAGACAATAGCTTACAGTATACAAGGTCCATAGAACTGTGTTTATAAGCTGCTGCTTTTGTCTCAACAATTATCAATGATCTATTTGTGTATTTTTAATATAAAATATCAGTTAATCATGAATGTGATTCAAGTTTGATTCTATTCTAAGGCTTCTGGTTTGGGTCGTTTAAAGCCAAACACAATGATACTTGGATTTAAAAACAACTGGAGGGATGGTGAAATGAAAGATGTGGAAATATATATAAACACAATTCAGTAAGTAATTTCAGATATTCAAAATTAATCTTTTTTTGAGTTTGATTTACTTTGTTTTGTTTCTTGGAGTTTAAATAAAGGTTTTACTACATGATCAACATCATTTAATATTCCTCTACAAATCCTCTGTAATTATATACATTAAATGTCTTTAAAATAATTGACATTTTCCTTATTTGTTTTAGTGATGCTTTTGACCTACAGTATGGTGTGGTCATCTTAAGACTGAAGGAGGGTTTAGACATTTCCCACATCCAAGGCCAAGGTACATTATACCTATGAACTTACTGTAACTAATAATATTATTAATATACACTAAAACATATGTCACTGCCAGTCTAAAGTGAGTATTTTAAACCAATGCTTTTAACTTTTTTAAAACTTGGATTATTCTGACCGTCACATAGATGAATTTCTGTCCTCCACTGAGAAAGCTCCAGGGATGAAGGAGCTGTTGGTGGCTATTAACATTGGAAAAGATACAGATGATTCCTTGAAACCATCATCTAAGATCACCAGTGGTCAAAGTAGTCCACTCATTATCAGAGGTCAACTCTTATTGAAATTCTCTCTAAAATACAGCAGAAGCTGCTCTGATGTATGGTAGTTTGATACTTTTGAGACTTTTTGCATGTAGTTAAATTTTCAATTGCAGTACAGAAAATTCTCAGTTGCAATAAAGAGATATGTGGATGATCTTGAAGAATTTGCTCATGGCTGTCAAATATCTGTTTGCTCTGTTGTGAAAATATTTAACTTTCCTATTATGAATTCAGACACCAAGAGTCCTCCAGTGCAACTTAGTATTGCAGATGAAAAGCTGCTGGCAGCTAGTCAGCAGTTCAAAAAGAAACAGTGCAAGGGCACCATCGATGTTTGGTGGTTGTTTGATGATGGAGGTAGGTTTAAGGAACAGTAACTTTTAAGGAACCTGTTAATGTATTGTTTTAGTTTAAATAATAGTTATTAATAGCTAAAGAGCTAAATAATAGCTAAATATTGTCCAGAGTGTTCATTAAATTCTTTAATACTGCTTTCTTCATTTGGCATTGTGAAGAGAAAATTAACTTGCTATTTTAGGGCTGACATTGCTGATACCGTATTTGCTAACTAACAAGAAAAAATGGAAGGATTGCAAGATTCGTGTCTTCATTGGTGGAAAGATAAACAGGATTGATCATGACCGCAGAGCGTAAGTTGCCATAATATGTGTATTAAGGAGCTATAGCTATTGCAGTGCTCTTAAGCTATTATGGAGTTAACTCCACACTTATTAGCACACTTCATAAATATAAGCAAATCTCATCTCATTCACTCACCTTTTGTAACTGGTCAGTGTTGCAGTGGATCTGAAGCCTACCCTGGGAACACTGAGTGCAAAGCACGGACATACCCTGAGTGGGATACTAGTCCTATAAGCAAAACTGATTACACACAGTAAACATTACAAAAAATAATTAAGAATTTCCCTGAAACAATAGAAGAATCAAATCTATTAAAATGAATTATCATATGAACTTTTCTCAACAACTTGCATATGTGGGGGGAAAAAAATTGATAGCCCTATATCATTTTTATGATTAATGTAAAGAAATTGCCTTGAAAAAAATATTATTTTAAAATTACCCTCAATCCCCAGTATTTCTGTTGCCACTGATCATGCCCTGTGTCTCTTGGGTATAAACATCAGGCTGCATATATGTGCAGTGCAATCTCTTCCATCACCATGGAAAAAACAAAACACTTTCAACCTAAAAGAAGCAGGGTTTTTTTAAAATATGATCTATAAGCATACATATACCATTAAGCACTATCAGGTTCAAAACTTGAACAGTAAGCATACAGTTCCCAGTCCCTACATTTAAACCATAAAGAAAACCTGTGAATCATTACATGCCTAGTAGAAAATGTCAAAATTTGACCACGTGAAGGGTTTTTCCGGGTTGCCATACAGTCTGTCTTCAGATAGGGCGAATTGTGCCGTGGAAGCGCTGTCACATCCTGATCTGGCACAAAACCGTTTTAATGTTCTGGGCTATCACACTGTCACCAGTGTGACTGCTGATGTGTCCTGTGTAACTATCCATTTGAAACTCAACTTTGTAGGAATAGTGTGTTGGCAGACATGGGCATCTAATTTGTGTTAACAAACCCAATGATTTACCACCCAGAACTGCTATGGCTCTTATTGCTTAGAATGCTGTCTGTTGGATCATTGTATCTCTCTATTTATTGCATCTTCCATTATGGGTATTATTTTATTAAGCCCATTGAAGATGCCCAGGTCTCAAACAATTTGGGCATTTCTCCAACTCCACTGATGTCTGGCACAACAAAAAATCTCACCAATCTGCCCAGAAATACAAGAGTTTGAGAGTTAAATTAAAAGTTCAACAATTTATAAGAAATTATGAATTTGTGAAAGTCAAATACTAGAATTACCACCACGTAAGGTGAAGGGGAAGATTTACCAATAATACAATTAGTCTTATTAGCTAGAAACAAAGGAGTAGGGTGCTATATTTAGCATCTTTCAATCCACTTCCTCAACTGTTCTACAAGACAAGAATTGAAAAGAGGACAAATGTGATACAGCAGGGATGTTTTACAGACTACCCACATGGGGTAGGTGACCATTTTAGATTCTTGTTGGTACTGGGCAAGGAAATGAGGATACAAAAATTGTCTACTAATTCTGACAAGAACTGCCCTGTAGAAAGATGAAACAATTTTATAATAAAGGAGAATTTAAAATAAATTAATTGCATTAATTAATGTATTTATTAATATTTATTAATTTATAAACATGTATAAATAAAATATTAAAATCACAATCTTACTCAATTCATGTATTAGTCTTCATGTTGAATTCATGTTAATAGCCATTTTTTGCTCATTTTAATGAAGGGTGCCAATAATTATAACATAAACTTTACACTCTTTACACTCACTGTCCACTTTAATAGGAACACCTATACCTGCTCATTACCTGCACATTTATGCAGTTATCCAGTCAGCCAAACATGTGGCAGCAGAAAAATGCATAAAATCATGCAGATACAGGTCAAGAGCTTCAGGTAATGTTGACATCAAACATCAGAATAAGGAAAAGGTGTGATTTCTGTGACTTTCACTGTGGCATGGTTGTTGGTGCCAGTAGGGCTGGTCTGAGTATTTCAGAAACTGTTTATCTCCTGGGATTTTCACATGAAATAGTCTCTAGAGTTTACACAGAATGGTGCGAAAAACAAACAAAAAAACCATTAATTGAGCGACAGTTCTGTGGGTAGAAATGCCTTGTTGATAAGAGAGGTCAGAGGAAAATGGCCAGATTGATTCGAGCTAACAGGAAGGATATACTGTAGTAACTCACATAATCACTCTTTATAACCGTGGCAAGCAGAAAAGCATCTCAGCATACAAAAAACAATGAACCTTGCAGTAGATGAGCTACAACAGCAGAAAACCACATGAAGTTCCACTCCTGTCAGCCAAGAACAGGAATCTGAGGCTATGATGGATATAGGCTCATTGAAACTGGACAGCTGAAGACTGGAAAAAGAGCAGGTGATTTTTTTTCCTAATGTTGAACTGTGCAGTTTCAGTAAGCCTGTGCCCATGTTAACCTCAGATTCTTGTTCCTGGCTGACAGTAGTGGAACCCACTGTGGTCTGCTGTTGTAGCCCATCCACCTCAAAGTTCGATGTGTTGTGCATTCTGAGATGCTTTTCTGCTCACCATGGTTGTAAAGAGTGCTTATTTGAGTTACTATAGACTTCCTATCAGCTCAGACCAGTGTTAATAGCCATTCCCCTCTGATATCTCTCATCATCAGGGTGGTTCAGCCAGAAGACCCTCCGCAATCCTCAATACTCATCTGGCATCTGGCAAAATCCATGCCATGGTTGAAGTCACTGAGATCACATTTTTTTCCCCCATTTTGATGTTTGATGTGAACATTAACTGAAGCTCTTGACCTGCACCTACATAATTTTATGCACTTTGCTGCTGCCACCTAATTGGCTGATTAGATAACTGCATGAATGAGCAGAAGTACAAGTGTTCCTACTAGTGCATCTCATACAATTAGAATATCGTGAAAAAGTTCCTTATTTTCGTAATTTAATTAAAAAACGTAAACTTTCATATATTCTATATTCATTACACGTAAAATGAAATGTTTCAAGCCTTTTTTGTTTTAATTTCGATGATTATGGCTTATAGCTCATGAAAATCAGAAATCCAGTATCTCAAATTATTA
>JAOTRR010000033.1:2029902-2042094 GCA_028570945.1 Gogo arcuatus
GGGGGGGTAACAGAGGGAAACCAGGGGACATCAAAAAACAATGATCAATCACTGTCTCTGTATATGGTAATACAGGAATTTCTATTAACATCATTTTAAAGTCCATTGTTGACAGCACAGACTCATCAGACAGATGAGAGTCTACACACATAACATACGAGAAGGTCCTGGCATGACACTTAAAGAGCTACAGCACACTTAAATGTGGTTTTAAGCTGAAAACTAAATGATATGACTGTACTGTAATGAACCACATCAATGCTGCTGTTAATATTGACAACATTACCATTTTTTATAAAAATTGGCTTTTTATGGGTTGAAAATGGCTCAAAGCGCCACATACTGGTTAAAAATCATCCTGACCCTTGCAAAGCCCACACTGATGTAGAGCCGACCATTTGGTACTCCTCTACGTCATGAAATGTTTTACGTAAAAAAGAATGTTAAAGGTCCACTATGTAGGATTCAACCAACTGAATACCCCTCCCTTACCCCTCTCTTTCCAGGCATATACTAGCACATACGGTGGCCATCAGGTGCCCATAGCATACTTCAAATAATTACATTCACACTTCCTTTCTTTTTCTCGTGCTAAATAATAAGGATAAGCTTTTATTTTTCAAAAATTGGGTTCTCAAACTTGTTAGCCAGCACCACCAAACACTGATTCCTCTTCTTTCTTGTCTTTCTTTCTTCTTCATTTTCATTTCCAGTGCTTCCTTCAGGATTCATACTGCCACTTGTAAAAACGTGAAATGTGGAAGGCGCTTTCTAGAGTTTTGTCTGTTCTGGGCTTCTGTAGAGGCGCAACATGGCAGCCTGTGCCCTACGTATGTAGATATAAAAGGCTCGTTCTAAGGTTATGAAAACACAAGTATTTGTAGTTACAGGCAATTATACACTAATGAAAACGTACTTATGAGTACTATATTCCATTTCTGCTAATAGATCCCCCTAAGTCCAACATGGTGGACATTTAACACCCTCTAATCACAGGGAGGTGGCCCACCTCCCCCAACCCCCACCCTTGAGTGGGAGTCTGTGAAACTGCACTCATTATCAAATATATGCTGATCAAGACTCACTTAGCAGCTGCTGCCTCACACATTCATGCCACCCCCTCCTTAGCCCCTTGCCCATTTTTTAGCATTTTTCAAAATTATGCAGTGGGTGGAGTTAGGCTCAGAACTGGGGGTGAAGCATCAACTGCAGAATACATGGCCAGCCTATCAGCTCTAAAATGTGAAGCCACCAAACCTCTAGCACCCCTGCTGGCTAGCTGCAGTACAATTTATACACTGCTCATCCCCGTGTGTTTCAATGACAAAATAGCCTTTTTTTTCATGTCACTTTTCTCATCTAAACTGTCTTTCCATCTACAATTTCTAATTTGAACAGTTATTTTTTCCCCCACAGAAATGAGTTTTTAAAATGTTATTCTACTATATTGTAAAAAGGCATGGACAGCTTTGGCCGGAAGAGACTGGCTGTAGCACCGGCATCATACCCTGATTGTTAATTTCATATGCACTAATACAAACTGTTAGCCATTTCTATTAAAAATGTTCGAAACATCAAGAGTTTTAATAGGAAAAGGCTAGTTTAATCGCACTAGCTACCCAGCCATATAGCATCATTGATAGCTATATTATTTCAGTATTAACGACATCCAGCCAGCCAGCTATTGAAACTTGCACAAAAGCCATTTGTTTGTCAGTGAACACATACACTACCAAAAACATTAGGATGGATTTTATAAGTAGGTTGTTAGTTTACAGTGTACTCGGAATAGCCATGTGTCGGAAATAAAAGTTAATCACATCAATGTCAGTGAAATATCTCCAGCTGAAACTATTTAAGCTCTCTGGACAGATGTAATAAAGAGAATTTGAGAATGTTCCTGTATTCGTCTGATCATTTTTACCACTGTACATTGAGAGAAGGGGGTGGGGCCTACCAAATTAGTAGGTGTACGTGAGTTCAACTCTCGTCTCTACTGCGCAGAGTCTGGCTCCAAATTTGACAACATGGTGGAGGTATTTTGGCTTCATTTCTGTACAGTGGGAGGCAATGGAGCCACACCATCCATGTTTTTTGTTTGTTTGTTTGTTTTGTTTTTTACAGGCGATGGTGAGAAGTTGCACTTTAATTTGTAACAGATCAAAAAGTGCAAAACTGCTCCTTCAATCAAATGCATACAAAATCAGAGTGATATCAGAATCAGATATCAGATATACAGTGAATCAGAATAAGACATACAAAATCCATCAGTTTAAACAGAGCATTTTTTTTTCTTTTTTTTGTGGATGTTGCCAAATCATTTTGCCATCTCCCTGCCTTTGCTTTCACCTAATGTGACCAACTAAACATAACTCAGTCCATGAAATCTGGTGCGGTGGGCATGATGTTATGGTTACTAACTTACAACTGCACTCAATTGTTTTAACTACATAGCTGGCAGCATGCTTAGTCTAAAACCAGGTATGCGTCAGGTATGAGTCCATACGTGTTGACTTATCTTAATGCCTAATCATTTTCCTTAATAATATCATAAAAACTGGATGGATATACATTATACCTTTTTTCTTTAGTGACGGATCTGTGCAAGCTTAGGTGAGTCACCATCACCAGGACAGGTTTTCTTTTCAGGAACTCAGAGAAATCACATTTTGGTCAGACTGTTGTGGGTTGTGATCATAGAATTAAAATCAAGAGAGAGCATGTTTCTGCAGTTCTGCATTATACAGTCTGTGCCATCATGGTGTTACAAGTGTCCAAAACAAGAAACAGTAGGCGAACCTATGCCAGTATGTGTAGGCAGTGTACACACTATGGAAAAGTTGTATACATTTTTTTTTTACATTGTGTGACTACATACATTATAACAGCTTGAAACCAGCACTAGTAGTGGTATCTACTGCTAAGTACTGGTCCATGAGCATTTGTTTACAATGAAAGTGAGGCAAGAGAGCAAGTCCAGGAGATCACCAAGGAGTTCACCAAGGTCAGCCAGAGAAAGTTTAGCTGTAAAGGGAGCTCCAAAATCAGCTCAAATTCCTGAATTCCGCAACCTCTTTCTTGGGCACTGTAGTTAGTGTGTGTTGGTCATTGCGATCCTGAGCTTTGGGCCATCAGAGTCACTTCACAAGTGCCGATGATTCCTGTTTTGATAATGGTAGTCTCGCCACTAAAGAACATGATCACATGACCAGTGTGCATATATATTTTTTGTGAGTCTTTTTGTTCTTCTTTGCATTTTTTTTTGGTGGACTGCTATACCAACGTCAGATTTATACTGCCATCTAGTGTACCGGAATACATGGGTTGTGATTGACAATTGAAAAAACAAATCTTCAGGCAGGGGGCACCTGGGGTGGCTCATCAGATTTTTAGGGGGGCCGATGCCACCCCCTGATGTTCCTAATAAAGTGACTACATATACACACACTCACTGGTGTTAGACCCACATGAAATGACCCTTAATCCGAAATGTACAGAACATTACTAATGCCAAGTAAACAATGGGTCAGGTGTGCCAAGAAATTTGGCATACGCTGTTTACCATGAAATTATAATGAGTCATTAATACCTAATACCCTCCCATCCTGTTGATTTAGGACTCATCACCCTATCTGTCAGATATTCTATGTGGAGAATGTCAGTCACTTCCTTCGTTGGGCAGAGTAGTAAGGCAAACGGAGTTGATGCGTACGACAGCGGCGATGATTGGGAGATCGGACTTGGCGATCTGATCATCGACCTGGAAGCCGATTTAGAAAAGGATCGCCGGAAATCGGAGATGAATCGCATTCTGACCGTAAAAAGCCCCGCGGACGAACTGCCCTACGGTGTTGCCGCGGAAAGCGCCAGCGCTGCGTTCGATGGCCTCGCGAGTCCCTCCGCCAATTTCTGCACCGAGGTGAGGAGATTCAAAGAGAAGCGGCGCAATTCCTGCACGAGCGACGGCGGCGACAAACTGCGGTCGCTCGACCCGCCGCCGCCGCGCGTAGTCCCCAAAGTGTGTATCGCAAAGCGGCGTGAAGCTCAAGGACGCCACGGAGAGGCATTCGAAATGAATCCGAGTGATGCAAGCGCTCCTTGCGCCAAAGGCAAAGAGGGCAAGAGAGGAAAACACCAAGGCAAAGGACTTAAAAAGGAAAAGGACTGTGTGCGGACGCGTAAAGAGAAGCACGGCGAAGCCTTTGAATTCGAGAATGGTCGTGCTTTCGGAAGGAACGAAGAGAGCGCGTGCTATTGTGCAACCGGAGGAACGGCGGTCATGGACAGGGACGAAATGGACGCAAAGGGGATAAGGGCTAGTGCTTTTGTTGTGGAGGAGGATGGAGGGAGTTGTGAGCGAGAGCCGAACCACAAAACGGTAAGACAGCCTGTGCTCCTTGTAAGGATGCTTTCTTTGCACCAATCTCCGCTCGTTCAACATGAATGGCGTCCGTTTGTTGATAATCACTGACAAACGTTTGGGTTTACATTTGTGCCGCCTGTCACATCTCATCACAGGCTGTTGATGAGTGTAATCGATAATTCAATCCCGCAGGCTGATATACGGCCAAATATGTGATCCTTACTGGTGAAAGACATCATAATAAAATCTATCTTGAGCAATTTCTATGTGAAATACGCTTCAGGTTTTAAATGAATGTAAAGGTGTGTGTGTGTGTGTGCGTGTGTGTGTGTGTGTGTGTGTGTAAACTGCGATAAAGGACCTCTCATAAGCAAACAGAAGATGTTGTTTGCCAACGAAGGAGTGATGTAGTCCTTTATTAGTCATCTTCAGTATAGAGATAAATATTAGAAGTAAAACACAAATCCTAGTATTGCTTTATTCATCAAAAGAAATAAACAAGGGGTTGTTGGTAATAAATACATCACTTCTCACTTCGAGGTATTCAATTGTTGTCAGCCATTTCCTCTGTATTTTGTTAGACATCCCTTCTGAATTTTTTTTTCATGGCTGTTGCTATTGGAGACCTGAGCAGCATCACTCCTTCCTATTTGGACAAAAGCACTGTGTGTGTGTGTGTGTGTTTGATGTGATTTCATGTGGTATTTACTGTTTTAATATAGAGAGGAGTGAGAAGCCCTCCCTTGCCCATTGATTTCCATTGTCCCTCAATGTCTACATTGTTGTGATATTTATCGTATATCCTTTATCAAATTAAATATATTTACACTTGCATATATTTTCATGCATAGTATAAGGAATGATTTTAGTTAAGCATACTGCAATATCCACTGTGTACCTGCTCTTTTCTCCTCATCAGTTAAGTATAAAAACCAGGTCAGTGGGGACCAATACACAAGAGGCTGAAAGAGCTGTTGAGTCAAACTACATGGAGCCATGTCAACCAGGAACAAGTGTAAATCTGGAAGGGATTGTGTGGCATGAAACAGAGGAGGGTAAGGACATATGCTTAAGCTACTGGATTACAGACAATGCTGCATTACTTTAAAGATACATCACATTGGAATAAATTGATTTTGTTGCCCTAATTTGATACTTAGTAGTCTATTTCATAGCTGAGTAATATATAAAATACCTTTCATATTTCATAAGCTAGGTGTCAATAAAATTAGATGGAACAATGTGATTAATTAATTTATACTGTGCATGTGTAACAATTACATGTAAGAGGCCAAAGGACTAGTCCTGCCATGAGCACCATTGAGCTTCATTTACAAAGCAGCTGGGAGACTGAATCACCTACTAAAGCGTTTAAGCATTTGAGGGCAGTGGAGACACTGGTTGCATATTGATTAAGCAAATTAAAATTTTAGAACACCATCTTAACAACTCTGACTGAAATCAATCACACTGTGAATCCAGACAAAATACTATATAAGAAACCGCTTATATTACAGGCTATGTATCGAAATATGAAGAAAATAATTCAGGATATAGAAATAAGATATACAACGGTATAGTCATGGCTACATTAAATATGTTGTGTAATAACAGTATTTTCTGTGGGAGTTTTTTTCCAATTTGATGGAGAAATGACAATTAAGGCATATCATAACTATGCATTATTATGCAGAACTGTTTATATTTTTTAGACATTTATGTAAGCAATTTATGACTCATAGCTGGTTATTATTTCTGTCTGATTGCTTGACTTCAGGGGTGCTTGTTGTGAATGTGACATGGAGAAAAAGGACCTATGTTGGAACTCTCTTAGATTGTACCAAGCATGACTGGGCTCCACCTCGGTAACACTTCAATATTTTTATATATACAAATAGATGAAATCTCTGATATGCTACTCTTTCTGCCTAGTTTAAGGTTAAATAAATATGTTTGGTATGGTTTTAATAATTAATGCAAATATTCTCATGTTTCATTTTTATTCACTAGGTTTTGTGAGTCTCCAATGAGCGATTCTGAAATGACATGTGGGCGTGGACGTGGTAAACGGATGAGATTGGCAGTATCCGATCAGCCTGTGACAGAACCTGGTCTCCCCAAGATAAGAGGACTGACACATAAGAGACGTGGCGTGGGCATAGGCAACAAAGGGAGACGAGGAAGTCTAAACCTTAGTACCTGTAGGACCCCTGCATACTTTTCAGTAGAGGACATTAAATCAAGTTCACTTATGTGTGGCAAAAGGATAAGCAAAGCTCCACCTGATCTAGATTTGACCTTAGTTTCTGAGGACATTAGGAATGGAAATGGGAAAAGAATTCGCACCAAATCTAGGAGTGCTCCATCCACTCCACAGGGGAAATCTGATCCAGTGTTTTTGGACCAAGTTTGTGCCTCACCAATGCTAATTGACTGTCCACACCCTAACTGCAACAAGAAATACAAACATATTAATGGGCTTCGCTATCACCAATCGCATGCACACTTGGACAGCAACAGCAAACAAGAGTTTGAAGCAGAGAGTGAGGACCGGCTGTCTGATTATGATGAATCGCTCAGCAACATGCCCCTTGACTCCAGTGAGAATGTTGATATTATTTCCAAGAAGCCACGAACCATGTATAAGCTTAATTCTGCTGGATCATTAAAGAACAGAAAGTTATTACTCACCAGTGATCACAGTCCCACAGCAAACTCCAAGCAACGAAGGAATGTGATAGGAAAAGAGGGACCCACTGATGACTTAAACAACCTGCCGCTTATTTCAAACATGTCTGTAGTCCTTGAGAACTGCCTTATTACAGATCGTAACTCATCTGTAGAGATGCCCAAACTTGAAGCTGAGGGTGTCATTGATAAGAGGGAAGTTAAAAAGGAAAATGGAGTTGCTGAAAGGTGCTCAGCCAAAACTAGGACCAACAGGTTTATTGTTACTACCCCTGCACCTCCAAAGCTTATTGCTATTCCTACATTTCCTAGTAAAGTCACAGATGGCTCCTCTCATCAACCTTCACCATCTGTTGCTCTCACAAAGACTAAGAATCTTTCACTGAAACCCATCAAGCCAAAACTGGATATTGTTGCACAAGTTAATATGGCAAATGCAGCCATAGTGGTAAGCAAGGAAAATAGGAGAAAGGAGAAGCACAGGCTAAAGGATAGAAATTATAAAGATTCAAGAAGTCCAAAAGCTGATCCTGCTTTCGTAAAGGCAGATGACATAAAAAGTATAGGAAAGGACTTACCGGTCAGCTTGTTAAAAGAACATCTGAGCAAACAGGATGTTGTAAATGGTCTTAGTGAAACTCAGGAAAGTCGAATGGCAAGTATCAGAGCTGAAGCAGACAAGGTATATACTTTTACTGACAATGCACCCAGTCCCTCTATTGGGAGCTCTGCAAGAATGGACTCGGGCACACTTTCAAACTGTGACAGTAGTACCACCAAAACCAACAGTCCAGCATACTCAGACATATCAGATGTGGCAGAGGATGGTGGATTAAATTCTAGATCAAGGAGAAACTCAGCTCCTGATTCCAATCTGAATGGAAATATCAATCCCAAGATTCCAATTACGTCTGTCGCTACAGCCCTGGGAAAAGAAACTCAGGCATCGACTCACAGTCATGGATATGAATCTTATGGTTTTCCAGGATACATGCATTCTGGACAAGGAAACTCTGCTGCTTTCCTAAAGGTTTCAACATCTTATGCTAGAACGAAGGAGGATATTCGAGAGTTAAGCGAGGATCTGAAATCCTCAGAATCAAGTGCTGATACCAGCTCACAGTCACAGCTTCAGTTAGCTATGACACAATCGCAGACAGCTTTAGCCCAGTCCTTGTACTATGGACAGTACACTCGTAATGCTCCTATAGACCAGAAGGTTTTGATTGTTCCCAACAGTCACAGGCAGCAGAATGAGACATGCTGTGATGATGTGCAATGCAGCAAACATAGCAGAGTCCAAGCTAGACGTGGACCTGAGCAGAAAGAACGAACAAAAGAGGATACAAAACAGATGTTAACATCATCTCTGGCCATTCATAAGGGAACAAACTCTGTTAAAATCAGCTGTGCAAAACCTGGTTTCATCTATGTAGAGTTGGATAAACAGTTATCTCTTCAGCAGCCCCAGGTGAAATCTTCTGTTATGTCAATAACAAAAGACCAGGGGCTTAACAAGGAGTCTGAAGACTTCAGCTCAGAATGTCAAAATGCAAAAACAAATGTGGATACAAATGTAACATATCTAAATGTAAGTCTCTGACATTACTACACATTTTCTGAAAATGTGCTTGTAAAACATTTTTAGAAATGTCTTTGATTTAGGTGTAACATTTCATAGAGTTTAAAATTTGTGTATCATGTAATAAGTATAATATTGTACCTTGAGGAGCCTAAGTGATGTTGATGTAACTAATATTGAATTCAAATTTTCAGATTTACCCCTTTATCCTTTAAAATTAACAATCACTACTGTTGTATGACAATGGACTTCCCGTTGTAGATGTTTGATTGCGTTGGTTGTAAAACTCTAAACTGTTTGACGGTAGATGTTCCTCTGGGTTTAGGCTTCAGAATCACAGTCCTGGAGCCACTCATTTCAGTCCAAATATGTGAAGCAGCAAAATCAAGAGGTAAACAAGGTCTCTCAGGAAATAGGCCCAGACAAGGGGAAAGACTGGCATGTGCCTCCTGAGCCACAGCCCAGACTGGAGGCTGAGCTTCAAAATGTACGTTGTGAGACATCTTCTGAGGACATCGAGGAGAGTACCAGAGCAGAGGTGGAAAAGACACCTAGTGAAACCTCTGAAAACCTGCAGAGCACAAGAGTGGCTGTGTCATCTTCTCAACAATCTTTCCTCCAGTACCAGCACTCTTACCCATACCTACATCTGTGTGAGACAAATAACACATCATTTAGTGTGATGTCGCCAGCATTAGTGCACAACTATCCAGGTAATGTTGGATAGAGTTCTCAAAAATTTCTCTTTATGTGGTTCTTTTATTCTTAACAACAATCATTCAGTAAATTTTATGCTTGCTAGGTTTCCATTACCCTATGTATGGGAAGACACCTGAGAGGGAGGATTCAAGTGGGATGCAGCACAGCAAAACAGTTTCTGACCCTACAGACATTGAGCTGCTGCCACATCACAGCCATCCATACCATGGAAAATGTCCTGTGGTGAGTGTCTTCTGAAAGTTTGTAATCACGCAACCCATGTTGTTATGTTGATTGATTTGCGATTTCATTCAGTTTTTTTTTTTCACCTCCTTCAGCCTGGGGAGCCAGGAGGTACTGAACAGGAGGATAGGGACACAGAGCGCGAGAGAGAAACTGTTCCATTTGCTCACCACCTTCACACACATCATCACACTCATCTGGGCATGAGTTACTCTCTTGTGTCGGGGCAGTATGACCAATTTCAAGGTGAAAAGAAAAGCTAAACAAACCACGTGTACCAGTTAATTTTTTTTTTTTTTTAAAAAGCATAAAAGCTGGTTGCTAGGTATGAAAACGAGGATCTTCGCTCTAATTTTTTGGTTTAACCATCTTTGAAGGTCTGAGTACAGTAGCCATGTGTGGCAGTCAGCAAGTGGCAACCACACAGACCACTTCCTGTGGTATGTATGGCCTTATTGCTTGACTGGAAATAGCTGCTGTCTGTTTAGTAGGTGTTTTGTGAATACTGATTATTCATTTTACAATTGCAGAGAATGATGGGAAGATGTGAGTTCAAACTACATGTTCCTGGCTCACACAAGGACTCATAGACATCAATTCCATGGTGTTATTCATTGCCTCCATGTGAGGCTACTTTCATTTTTTAATGAATGAATGTAACATTAGAGGTACAATGCAGTGCTATTAATATCATGAAATACTGTATAGGTATGTAATGGCATTACCCTAGTGAGATAAGGTTTTGTAAAATATGCTGTTTGCTTTTTGGGTGCCTGTCATAAACGACAAACATGTAAACCTTTCTGTAATTACTCTGCCTGTAAATGACATCTAGCTGGTAGAATGTACATGTATTGTTGTGTACCATGATATTGAATGTATTTGATATTTTATAACCTCTGTGTGCTAAAGGATGATTTGCAGTAGATTATAAGTGACTGTACAGTGGATCTGTCTGCATTAACCTATTAACATGAAATTGCTGTGGCCATAGCCATTAATCGACTGTATTGTGTTCAGTGAAAAGAGTTACTCAACATGTCTCAGTGCCATATAGTACTATTGTGATGTACATTTTGTACATAGTTTAACAAGCAATCAGTACTAACTTATGTACAGTTGTTTTCAGTGCAATGTATGGTTGTCTATCCAACCTCACCTACATGGATAAAGTAGTACCCTTTATTACTTGAATCGTGCTGCATTACCTAAATACGTTTACAAGCACATCTTTGGAAATATATGTCAGTGTTGTAGTTTGGTTCATCCTTTCAGTCATGAGGTTTTACTTAATGTCAACTATACTGTACCATGAAATGATGTTGCTTTTTTATACTGTTCTTGCCTTAACACGTTTGTCAACCCAAATAAAGGTAAACATTGTTTGTAGATTTCTTCATTATTTATGCTGCATTTACACTGACCACAGATAGATACACATACTTAAGACATACTGTGTGTATGTTTCATCTGCATGTACAGTAAAACATGTGCATTTCACATATTACACAGTTGTATATAATGTTATACTCCAATAACAATAAAATAGGACTCATACTAGTAGGAATAGGCAGTGAAATCTACAGTTATGTTGAAAAAGAATGATGTGTAGGATAAATGCAGCTGTTAGGATTTTTATGGATAGAGTACATGGGAATGTTCTGATATCCCTTTTGTTTTAAGATGTGCCTTACTGTTGTTTCAGAACAAGTGGTGCCAAAATAATTAAACAAATGATCTGCAAGTAAAATATTAAGCATTTTAAGCTTCAAATTTAAGTTTTAAAGGGGACATGCCATCCACTTTTCAATTATTATAACTTATTCCCTGAGATGCTTTTGTAAAGTTTGCAATTTTTTTTAATTGAGGAAGAAAAAAAACAAGCAAACAAATGCTGTTTTAACATGGTATGACAACCCTATAGGATAAGACAGGCTGATTTTGCGGCTGTGCCTTTAAATATTTAATATGTAAATGGTTTCGCACTGATTGCCTGATATATTTAAAGTAGAACTCTGTCATCCACACTCACATTGAAAGGAATTTCAGCTCTTTTCAGGGAGTAAGATCATTTGGTTCAGCTCACCAAAAAGAGCCGACTCTTTCAACTCCCTAACAACTCTTTTCTCTCTGAAACTAGATATATTTGCGATATTTTGACCAATGATTTTTTTTTTTATGTTTAGCCACCCATCGCATATACTGTTTAGTGAAATCGCACTCTTCCTTCTAATTTACAAAATGACATTATTTTGCATAGTTCTTATATATTTTTAAACAGCAATGTGTTGTGTGTGCTTTCACGAATACACAATCATTAATATTTTAGTTCCTGTTGCATTTGCTGAAAATATGATTGTATTTAGTGAGGTAACTATTAGGATAATTTTTAAAAATTCCTTAAAGTTTAGTACAGATGTGTACCAAAAGAATAAAAAGCTCTCATATGGGAGTCATCTCACAATGTTCACCAAATAAAAGCTGACTCGTTCACAAATGATACATCACTACCACGGGATTGTTTTGCTATGGTCTTCACATTTCTGTTTTTATGAGGAAATCCAGATGCTTGTGTACATATGAAACAAATATTCCCAAAACTATATACATATAATAT
>JAOTRR010000033.1:2085222-2097595 GCA_028570945.1 Gogo arcuatus
GCAAGGCACCTAACCCCCAACTGCTCCCTGGGTGCTGTAGTATAGCTGCCCACTGGGTGTGTTTGTGCTCATTGCTCACTTGTGTGTGTGCATATGGTTAAATGCAGAGGAGGAATTTCACTGTGCTTGAGAGAGTAACAAAATAAAGGCTTCTTCTTCTAGTTCACCAGATACAAGAGGTTTTGGCCTTATGATGTTTTTTCTTTTGCATTGATCATATCATACTGTACACTTTGGAGAACAGTTTGGAGGGAAAGAGAGTTGTTTAAACAGAACAGCAACCAGACTAAAGCCATAAAATGTCTCTCATGTAAACACGAAACTGTCAGACTCTGTCAGATATCCAGGCATTCCACTCGCCAATGGGCTCAACAAATACAAGACCTAACTGTATGGGGTAAACGTTCATTTATGCTGAGAGGACTTGCAAATAAATTATGGATTGTACCATGATCTTTGGGGTAGGGACTAAAATGCAGTTGACCTCATATGCACTAACTCTTCTAATTTCTAACATCCACATATGAAATACAAAGTAGGCTTTAGATGGCAGGTCCGAAGATGAAGACATGGAACTGGGTTCCACTCCTCCAAAACTGACTGATTTACCATGAAGTCCATGATGGAAAAAAACTGTTTGGTTGAACTATGACTATAGTTAGACTAAGTGCTTAGAATTGGATTATTAAAAATAAATTCTTAAATATTTTTCAAGTAACTTCATGTTTCTTTCACTTAAAATTTGTTTGTATTTGTTTAAAATATTTGGTAGAAGCCACCATTTGTTCAGTTGGTCTCTTGAACTTAAAGTCTGTAAAGTATTGTGTCCTCATCACTAAATATGTGCATATAGTGTTGTAGCACTGCTGATTTAGTAAATGAGTGTGCTTATAAGAATGGTGAGACTTACAGTTTTCATCCTGTGCGATGCACTGCAGGGGGATGCCAAAGAAGGAGGTGTAACTATCATTGTACCAGACCAGAAGCTCTGTTCCTCGTGGAATATCCATACAAGCCCGGTAGAAAATACATGATCTGAAAATATGATTTAAAAAAAAAAAATATGACAGGATACAGCTGAACAGAATACAGTCAAAGGATACAAATGAACAATTGAGAGTGAAGGCCATCAGTGGTTCTTGGGAGTCATGAGATCTGAATTCACAATGATTTGATCATAAGCTTAGAATCTTAACCATATGGCAACCAGGGTCCAGTTACTATAGTATTTGTGTCAAAATTCACATTTTCTTTCTTGGCTTGTTAATACTCTGTAGGTTCAACTAGGTTAAACCTATGTGAATTGTTGCACATGTCACAATTTTCCAGCATTCAGTGAGCCTACATGTTACTACCTTCAGTCACATTATAATGCTTAATTTGTATGTTAATAGTGCAAAGACTAATATTCAATTACTCTTTGGTTTTCACATACTTTTATGTATAAACATTTGTAATATGCAGAGAATTTGTTCTCACATGTTCAGAGGAGCACTGGACTGGGAATTGGGGTGCACTACAAATATTTGATAATAAGCTCCTTTGGTCTCTGTAGAGCTGCAGAGGCCTGTGAACTTTATTAATTCCTTTCACCGAGACACCAAAATAAAACAAGGGGTGAGCCCATAAATCAAAAACATCTTGCAACCCACGAGAGAAAAAAAATGCACTATACCATGTACTTTATACCCTTGTAACAGTTCATCTCTCAGTTTGGCTTCACTTAACATAAACACTGGAGCACACAAATAAATGTACTCACACTAAATGACTCAGTTGGCTGCTGAAAGAGGGCTGTTTTTGGAGCAATGGGTGGTCTTGCGCGTTTTCAGAGGAGGCTGAACAAGTGTAAACGAACACCATCTCTTACAACGCTGCCGTCACTTCCAAAACGTGCACAGGACTCCACATCAGCCAAGCACATCAAAGACCATTTTTCCCCTTCGTCTTGGATAACATTTCCAGCGCTGACATGTATTTAGTATTGTGGTTGGATGAGTCATAAAGACAACGGTGGGGCGTCCCCAGTGCAAGTGAAGTAAAGCACATGCCAATGGACATTATTGTCAAGGCAAAACAAAACAGCCAGCTCAGAGTTGATCAATCACAAGTCGCTTTGAAGAGAATTCCATCTAGATATTGCAAATCATAACACTGGAACTCAATCCAGCTGACGGAGAGGACATTCCAATGTGCAGCGTACACAGGGTTGGAAAAACTCCTAACAGCTAGAACTTGTGTACACAATACTGTAGGAAAGAGGGGAGTCTCACCTCTGAAGTTCCCTAAAGTAATCCTCTTGAGTATACACCTATTTAGAGCACTAAAGTGTCACTGGGGCTTAATAGTGAAACGACACCAGGCAAAGTACTGTTTAAGTACACACTTGAAACACTTGAAGACACAAAGTGACGCTGTGTAAAGCTAAATACCACTGATGGTCGTAGCTCAGAAGACTAATTCTACATCATGGCCCCAAATTTCCTACTGACACTACAGTCACCAAAACCTCAAGCCATAATAATAGAGGCACTAAGAGGAGAGCAATAACACAGCGCCTGCTTATGGTTATCAAAGCAAAATTATACCCAGCCCTCACTGCTTATAGTCTAGACAGACAGTAGGCTATCCAATATCAACCTGAAAATAATAAACAGATACTTAATCCTGTTCAGCATGAGATCTCCTATGCCATGGGAAACATGAATATGGGACACTTGTAGCTCAGTGTTTAAGGTTCTGTGCTAGTGACCTCCAGGGTTTAAATTCAAATTCCAGGGCTGCCAGACAGCCACTGATTGGACCTTATTTAGCCTTATTGTAAGTCACATTAGATAAAAGCATCTGCCAAATTATTAAACGCAATTATACTAAGCAAAAGGACATCATAAAGAATATGTCAAAAGTCTGTACATTACCTGTACTGAACGACTGTCATGTTCTGTTCCCCACAGTGTCTGGCACAGCGGATGTACCTCATCCAGCTTGACTTGCTTGGATCATTGCCATCAATAAAGTGCTGTAACGTGCCCTCCTGGTCATAGATCTAAAATACAAACGAAGAACACAAAACACATAGCCAATGTAATCAAAACCAAAAACACTTCACTTGCAATTACACAGCATGCTTGTTGTTCACATGCTGATCCAAAAATATAAATAAATATTCACGGATAGATAATAAGCAAAGAAATAAAATTCATAGATCACAGAGGCACATGCATAAAATTCTATAGTATAGTTCATATTTCATCTCTGTATGCCAGATATCATTATGCCAGACTTTAGCAATACATATCTCTAATTTGTGACTATTTGTAACATATACTGTCATTGTACGTCTGTAGCATATAATATTTTTAATGGGCCAAATAAAAATGTAACTATCATGTCTTGGAGATTTTTTCTCTATTCTAAAGTGATAGCTGCACACTTGTAAATATTTCTCCTTTACTATAACTAACTTATTATTAGTATTTAACTACTAAGACAGTAAGTAATTTAACTAGTTATGTCTTTTTCTGAGAACAACGTGAAAAAAAGCTTTCACATTTTGTATTTACCACACTAGATACAACTGAACTCGTATCTTTCAACTAAATTTCTGTCTTTGTAGTGATGACTATTAAATTCTGAGAGACGCAGTACTGAGCTAGAAAATAGCACATAAATAACACATTAAGCACTAGTTTTATGCTCAAATACCCTTCTAAATCTGCATCAGAACATTTCACAGACGCTCACCTATAAATATATAATGCCCCATGTGACAAAAGCCATTCCGAGGTAAATTTTTTGAATGGATAATATTCATTTTAAAAACACAGTTAGCCTCGGTGTCAGTTAAAGAATAGATATTGTTTCACCTTATAAAGAAGAAAAGACAGGGTTTCAAATTGCTAAATTTTAAGTTACCAAATGGAGTGTCTGGATTGTTTCGTTCCACTTCACTGAAGTGCTCAACAGTTAAGTGTTAAGTGTTCAACATTGCCAGAGGTTACAAATGTTCAATCTTCAAAACATGCTACATCAGAGGAAGTGTACACAGTTTGAACATTTCTTTCAATCAGAGAAAGACCATTTCTAATATAACGGCCAAACATAAACAGAAAGCCACAACATCGATGCATATCAATATCTCAGCATCTCTATCTAAACCACTATCCATTCAACTCCCAGTACAGAAATAAGAGACCTTCTGCCTTGTCACTGAGGCAGGCCTGAATGAATGGGATTTTGAGACCCCTCTGACCCCACTGAGCCCCTGACATCCAGTTTGTCTGCACTCATTCCCCTTTCTTATCCTCATGGCTTTTTAGTGAACCTCCACCGCCTCTGACAGCATGATAGAATGCTTGGACACTGCTTACAGCAAAGCAGTTTGTTACACAAGCCCTGAGCCTAACCTTCCAGCTGCTTTATCGAAAAAGAGACACTTTATTTATGGATTGTTTAGCTCTGACTAGATAAATATCACAACCAATATAACATATCAAGTAAGTATGATGCAAAAGAGCAAGCTTATATAGTGAAAATGATACTTTTGAGAGGATTTGTTTCTAGATTGCATACCCAGTATTAACAAAATCTCTGTGTAAAACAAGGCATTATAAAAATTTTGATTACTTAAAACACATTTCTGTAATTCCCAATGTCAAAGTCCTGCAGTTAAACAAAGAAGCAAACTAGCTATTGTTTTAGCCAAGATGTTCTATGATGTATCTAATACATCATTGTGTTACACTCGGTAGCGCTCTGCAGCATGTTTAGGCATATGTGGTCATGTTGGATAACAATACAAATGTATTATAAAATCGGTGCTGGCCACAACAAAAGGTTCAGCCTTCACACCACAGTAGGAGATGTAAGAACACAGGATGCGGTGGATGCCACACAAATACATGTGAAACTACACACATTACAATGAGTCAATGTGAAAAACAGTGAGTGAGTGACAATTTGATGGAAAAATTGGTGGCTCTGGTGTAGGAGGAATTTTGCTGGCATGCTTTGGGTCCAGTTGATCGGTTAGAGGGAAGGGTCACTGCAAGTCAGTACATCATTGATGTGACTGATCACCTTATACTTGATGAGTAGCCTATGCAAACTACCGTGTGTAAATCATAGGTTACGGCCTTCGCAGTAGGCTGAATAGAAGCACATGCACGCAAAATGGGATTCTCTCCCTCATGTGTATTTAGGCAATCTGAAGTAGAACCACGCAAATGGCAAAGAAAGAAAAAAGAAGAAGAAAAGAAGAGGTCGGGGCGTATACCCATAGAGAAAAGGGTCATGCAACTGTGTGTTTTGCGCGTGTCCGCCTCCCAAATTTAACAGCATGCGTGCTGTTTCCAGATGCCTGATTTGACCTCAAATCTGATCTACTTTTGAATTGTCCTTTTTTAAATATCATATCCAGATAATTTTTATTTACGACAAAATATATAACAATACGAGACAATTTTAGGAAACTATTTATGAAGCTATATAGGAAAACTACTTGTACGTCTTTTATTAATGCTCGAGAAATGGGTTCTTTTGTCACCCAGATCTGGCAACCCTGGTCATAACACACACACACACACACACACACACCGGAACATCAATTATCCTCACATTCAGTGCAATAAACAAGACTTCTGAGGCATTTTTAGAATTGTCCAAGTCGTGAAAGAAAAATGGAAAACCGTTTAATTGAACACTTTTATACAAAATAGGTTATTCGGTACATAGCAGCATTTTCATGAAAACCAATGAGAACCAAATGGAGATGTAGATTCGCCGGATTAATGCTCTCTACACCGTTCACTTGTTCTGGCACGAGAGTCATTACGCACCCTAGTAAGGACTTCATCTACTATTTCACACCACGGTTTTTAAAGCGCAGACTTCACGCACAGAGCATTTAGTAGGTGGTCCCACGGTTTACCTGATGAGCTGCAACCTTAAGCTAGTAAATGAAACATTAATTCACTACGAGCGCATTTTGCGGCCAAATCATGTTGAGCGTTGAACACTAACGCATACATTGCCCTTTATGTTGGATTTTCCTTTAATTTGTGACCCCCTGTACATGACTTCCTTCTGGCACCACAGCATTCATTCTGTCTTTGATTTTCTGCTTTACACTTACTGAGCAAGTATATTGTATCGTTTTACTTGTAAAAAATAAAATGTGAACTATACTTTCTCTTTCCAAACGCCTAGAAGCTTTTAAATGTCAGCCTTTCATATACAGAATGATTCAGACTTGGTCAGACTTGGATGAGATTTGAATGATTTTTGTTTTATTTCACTTTTTAGTTATTCTGGTTTAGCCACTGTTTGGCCACTGAACTCATTTGCAAGCTGTTATTTAAAAAAAAAGGTTAAACAGGAACATACTGGCACAGGCAATAAAATAGACTATAGAAACTAAAGACAGACATAGATATTGTTCTCAAGCAAGATTTAGTATTTATTATTTAGTTTATATCCTCTGTATTCATTTCTCTTCCATCTGTCCTCACATAGAAAGTACTCTAGATTTTTTGGACCTATTTCTTTTTACTCAGCTTTCAGTTGGGCAGTATAACTCAACCAGATGCATTGTTTCACTCACAAAAAATGTTTGTGGAATGGATTGTTTATGTTGTGCTCTTACTTCATAGCATTAAAAGATTATTTGTGCGCGGCATTGTATTTCACAGTTCAATGTAATATGTTCATCTGGGTTTCATCAGAATGTGAATACAGTGGATTTTTTAGTGCACTATTTCATTATGAATTTATGTGTACATGCTGCATATCTTTTTTATAAACTACTTATAAGCACTTGAGGTTATAAATAGAAGAGGTAGCTAAGGTTTCATAAAAGCTTACTGCATAGTTCTTGGATTGCATTTGAAATAGAAATTGAATTGATTGCTTTTCATGTGTTGACCCAAAGAATGTGTAATATATGGCAAACCTGGGTGGAAAACACACTTTGATTGATAGGCATCATTGTGCCCTAATGCACTTAGTGAAGTAAGCTTGTTACAGCTCTAAGTAAGAATTACAGTAAATGCTCTATAAAAGCAATTTATGTCATCTTTAGTCCTGCCTCTGCATCTGACTTTGCTCCAGCTGAGCCATACTTCTAATTACACATCAGAAAAGCTACTAACTACCACAAATTAAAGAGCACAAATCAGTGATACCTGGATAAATGCAACAGATAAGCACAAGTCAAAAGCTAAAATAAATGGAGAAAATAGACTGACATGAGATTTTTTTTCATATATAATCTTCATTAAACGGTCCCCATGAAAGAATGTATTAATTTCTGACCATATCTGATCTCTGAATGTCTCTGCGTACTAAATAGCCTTTGGTGTAATGACATTATTGAGGAGGGTCGGTTCGTTGCAGAAGTGAACTGTGTCAATAGGTTTGCTGCAATTGTCTATAACTCGGGGTGAAATCAATTTTGTAAATGATTGCAATAATCAGGGAAATTGCATGGTTTATAAATATCCTCATACGGGATTTTAATGGGGCTGAACAGGTAGTGCTGATAATCTGTGTAGCTCATCTAGCCATTGATTTGGGCTGGTGGTGTCCTGTCACTGCCTTACTTACTGTTCAATGTCTTTCGGACCGACATTTACAGCACACTGATTGGACCCTGTCACTGACCAAATGCTGTAAATCGTCCTTGAACAGCTGCTCATCGATAGCTGAGCCATGGAGAAGGATAGCAAGAGGGGTAGAGAGACACTCAGGCCCAACTAATCCTAGCTGAGAGTCGCTTGACCTCATGCCCTTATTATAGTGAGTAAATCAGGGCCCTCTGGCCATTAAGCTCTGAGCTGAGAGAACCTTCATCCCAGTGGAACAGGGAACACTGAAAAAGTCTGTGTGAGTTTGGAGCATGGAACACTTTGTGTAATGGAACTGGCATGCCTTATCTGAGGAAACACTTAGCAGCCATCGGCTGAACGGGGTGAGGGCATGTAAGTGGTACAGCTGAGAGGGGATGCAGTGTGCCTGCGATAGTGTGGTTCTGGTATCTGTTCACAAAAACACCTTCTGGTAGATGTTTACCTTTTCAGTTTGCCTTATTAGTTCAAGTGGTCTCCTTTTTTCTCAATAAGTGTCATGTAATATAATAAGTATGCATTTAATGATTCCGGAAACTTTGGAAAACTTAAATGCAGAACTAAAAAAAGAACATAATGAATATCGAGGAGTACTTAAACTGCACTATGCAATTATTCTATTAGATATAACTAGTAAAAAAAAACTGTTTTTTAAAAATAGTGTCAATTTATGCATTAAAATGGATGGGGTTTTTTTTGTCCACATTAAACTCTCAGGATATTTTTTCTGAATGACTGCACAGAGTATGAATGATATAACTGTGGGTTCATATTCCAGAAAATGATGTACTTATTAGATATACAATATACAATGAGTTAAACATTTTTAGTTGTCAGTGTTTCAACCCATAATTGCAATTTTGAGTCATAAATGAAGCTAATAAAATAATAGACTACACAAACCTAAAAAAAGAAGAAGAAAAAAACACAAACAAAACATTCTAATCTAAACATTGTAAGAAGTGATGGTAATACTTAATCTCATTCCTGGATATGGTGGATTAAAATAAAATGTAAGAATGTAAGGGAAACTGAATGGGTGCAGGAAGACACTCTTAAGTATACACACCAGCATGATTTACTTCCAAATGAAACCTATTTGCTGCTAATGAAAAAAAAAAACATGGATCTAAAAGTGTTTACCTTTTAGATCCGAATACATTTCAAATAAAATTGTTCCACCATCAGTGTGCTTTCTCACACAACAGAGTCCTGGATCAAGGGGGAAATGGAGCATAAAATAACTTAAATGACAAATTACGGAGCTTTCTATGTCAGTGAACCGACGTTAAACATGTCACTCCTCATTCTGGCACACAGAAAATAAAAATAATTATCCTGGCCTGTGGCCTAGGTACTTTATTATTACTCAAGAACACCCACTGGTGCATGCCAATGATGATATCATTGTGGACCGTCATGTTCACACAATGATAGTTCATACAGGGGTATTGCCAGTGACCCCCTGACCACTAGTGCAAAATATTATTTCTATCAGTTAATCCCTCAGCACCTGGCCTGATCAATCTAAACAAGTCCTAATCTCCAATATTTGTGTCTACATCAACTTACTATTTTCATACATTAATCTGAACCCTTATCATTTCAATGGTCTTACATAAATATTTCCTGTAAAAATGCTTTAAGTATTTCTACATTTCAAGATAACAGAGTTTTGTGTATTTTATACTGATTAACAATATGTAGGACTAGAAGTTAAAAAAAGTCATTCAGTTTAGGTAGTGCATTACTTAATTTAGATTTAGTGTTAAGTAAATCTATTTTGTATTCAAATATTTTCTCATCATATACAATTACAACTCTCTCATTTTAAAGTATAAATGTCTGTATAAATGAAAATTTCATGGCCACACTGAACAGAAAAGAAAGCAAAGCACAAATAGTTTTGTTAGGGCATCAATGTTCAAATACTCTATGAGGTGTAGCACTATTTTTACTATGCAATAATAACACGGATTTAGTATCTAACAGATTTAGTATTTAACTAAAGGAAAGTGAATTGTCAAAAGATTTATCCGAAGCATCACACCCCATTCCACATACTGTAGTTTCAACATTACCCATTATATAGTGAATGTAACAAGTAGTAGTAATGGAATTTATAGATGATAAACATTACTGACTGTATTCAATATTGTTCAAAATCAAGGTCTTATGGGAGTCCTGAAAGCAGTGTGCATAATATTATTTGATCAAAAATATTTGAGCCTTGGCATGGACATTCAACAGACAAGTTCCTGAAAAACCCTGGGTAAAGCAAAGTCTGCTGGGAAAAATTATAGTCTTATAGATCACAGATAGTACAAACATAAAATCACCCCCGGTATGAACAAAATGAAAATGGACAAGAACCCAGTGTTTTTAATCTAAAGAGATATATTAAGGCTCTGCTCAACACAGGCAACGTGAACAAATTCTAGAAAAACTGTAGAATAGTTAGTGTATAGTTATGGTAGCATATGTAGCTAGTTTAAATGTTTCTTAAGCCTCTTTAGAAAAGGAATAAATACACATACAATTCATTAAAGACTACACAAGAATATTCAGAATATGGTCACACAAGTTTGGTGTCATGCTAAAGCTGGGAAAAAAGTCAACTTACACGTGTCTAGAAGAAGAACTATCCCACAAGGTTCTGTTTAATATATTCAATTAACTGTGTTTTTGTCACAGTAGTGTCTTATATAGTGCAGCAAGCATTTTTGATATGGTGAAGGTAATGTGAGACACACATTTTTAAGTATTTGATAGAATACTTTATAGCATTTTAGAAATGTATGACAATGTGATAGAATACTGAGTGGTATTTCTCAGGAGATGGCTCACCAAGGATAAAAATAAGTTTCATAATACCTGAAATCACCTTATTTATGTAATTCTTTTTTGACATTTGAAGTTATGCAGTGCAGATAATCATTACGTGAGCATACTGTATATAACAGTGATATCATTCAAGTATTTAAGTGAACTAACTTAAGAAATGTTAGCCCAGTGCACTACTAGCATAGCACTGAGCACAAACTCCAACACCATTTCCCAAGATTAACTCATGATTAATTTTCCACACAACCAGGACATTTTGAAGTTAAACATTGTTCATGTCGCTTTTTAGCTTGATATCAAAAACACACAATCATGAGAATTAAGTGAGCTGCAGTCACATCAAAGAGCGATTCTGTAGTGATTCTGTAGTTTGCACTTTATCAACAGTGATTAATAGTTCAACACCTTATGCCCCTAAATGAAAGAGGTCTCCTTCACTAGTATGGCATGGAATATTGGGTTAGTTTCTTTCCCTCATCCACCTCAGGTCTGTTTAAGCTGTTGGAATTTTTACAGCCCTCCCTGGCCAAGCAAGTGTTTAAAATGGCGTCACACAGAACATATATAACAAGTAATAGTGTTCCATTCTGTCTGTGTGGGCCTCAACAACAGCAGGCCTGTATTTGGATGGAGAGAGCCATAGCACACCAATAACAAACTTTGCACCAATATCTCAAAAGCAGCCTCCTTGGGGCAGTTATCAGTTTGTGTTGATCTATATTAGGGATCTGTTCTCATGTTGCAACTACTTGCCATGCAAGAGGATAAATTGTATTTGTCCATGTCTATAATTAGAGAATCTAGGACAGGATAGCTTGTAAATGTGTCTGAGTGATGATAGTTTACGTCTCAGCTAAACCACAGTTCTGGATTCTCAGCTGAATGGCAATTCATGCTCAGTATCTCTGGCTCTCTTTCTCCCTCCTTCTCTGCCTCATCGCTCCTGTCGGTTGGTCATCTTTAAGAGCTGTGACCTTTATTTCTCTGTGTGTGCATGGGGTTTTTCACCCTTCATTTTCTCTCTTTACACTGTGCTGTTTGAATCCCAACATTTAAAGTATTTTCTTAGAAGCTGTGAAGTATGGATGCATTTTAAAGTTCCTGCAAATTCATTTTACTCATTATTTATTATTCATTCCAATTCATCTCATCCATAAAGCTTTTCAACCATATAAATCATTTCTATTAATTTTAAGTCAAGGTGACTGAATTTGTGTAATCTTGAAGAGGTTTTGCCTCTCGTCAGTTCAAGTCAGCAAAATTTCCCAGCAGTTTGGGAAAACTGGAAAAAGAAAATACTAACCTCCCATAAGTGTCTTGTGTTGCGCACCGTTCCAGACTGCACCTTATCCAGCAGCAGAGGAATACCCTGAAAAGGCCCAATCCAAGTGCCCTGTGGTATGCGCTGGGCAGCACAGATACCATAGCCCAGGCCTGGAACTGTGCTGGTGCAGAGGCAGACTTCGCGGGGTAGATCACGCAGCCACTCGGGAACCTCAGGAGGTGGCACAGCAGTTGATGCACTACTTGTCCCTACCAGGCGCCGCAGCGAATGCAGGGGCCCGTGCATGGGGCACTCGCCATTCCGGTTATCTGCACACATGTCACAGCCTGCAGGACAGTGCAGTGTGAGAGAGTGTTACTCATCCCAGAACCCAGATGGGACCCTTATACTAAAAGTACTGACTAATTACTACTCCCACTACTACTCCCTCCAACATGTCTACAGTTGTACATGAAAACATTTGTCTTCTGGTGGGCAATGACAGAAACAAGTATTATTGAGAATTAACAGCTCAGGCTTGAAATAAAATACATTTTGTGCTCAGTTGACAGATGTTATTGTCTGTGCTATTATTATTATTATTATTATTATTATTATTATTATTATTATAGTAAGTGTATAT
>JAOTRR010000033.1:2135470-2143843 GCA_028570945.1 Gogo arcuatus
TATTAAGTGTTCGGTGTGGCCATTCATAATCTGTTGCATACTAAATGCCGGGGATGTCACAGCGCATTTACAAGGTGAGGAGTTGGAAAACGGCCAGCTAATGAAATGGGAGGAACTTGCAGCGAAAGCTGTTTGACACTGTCAGCTGCCCCCTTCACACAATTACATCAATTTCTATTGCAATTCTGACCTTTTCTTGTATATAAAAGAAACATACAATAAGCTCTTAGATTAGAACCTCAATTGCACTTCCATAGTGGAAGGTAGTGACTTAGGAATAAATGCTTGAATTCTGCTTGAGCACACACAAAAAAGTCTAAACATAGCTGAGATTTGTGAAGAATTTCTTTTCAGGCCTGATAATATTACACTTTTGATAACAAGGTAAAGAATTATGCTCATGTGCCACATTGTAAATTGTTATATTGAGATATTGTACTCTTTAGATTTTCAGAACACTATGTTTCTGACCTGAACTTGCAAAAGTAAACTGAATGATTATGTGTATAGTGCAGTAAACAGGTGGCAGAGGCCTGTCAGAGTTCATAAAAGGTCTATCAGAACTAATAATGCACCGGTCATGAGTCAGTAGTCTGGCTCTCAGGATGGGCAATCATTGATTAATGTCACATAGCTGATAGATTTATGTATGCAAATGCCTCCATTCAATCCCTCTGCCACCATTTTAATTTACAGTGGCATTTGTCGTGCACAGCAAGGTCAAGATTTTAGGGAAAAACAAGCAGGATAAACAGGGATAGGACATTTTTGATGTTTAGCTGGCAGTCATACACATTTTGACATCATGCTTATTCATTTAGATGTCAAGGGAGCTGACAGACATACAAGTGATACAAGACTGAGCTATTAATATTCAACCAGAAACAAGGGCAAGGTATTTCTAGAAAAACTAACTAACTAACTAACTAACTAACTAAACTAAACGAGTGTTGGAGTAAGTGCTAGTATTTATGAGTGCTAAAAACAGCAGTTAGAAATCAATCTACAAATTATAGTCTTTCCAAGAAGCCAACTTGAAATAATAATAATAATTATAATAATAATTATTATTATTATTGTTATTATTTCATAAAGTAAGATATACAGAATACCAATATTCAATTAATAATATGTTCAGAATTATGTGTACAATAAATAATACTGTTATAATAAAACAGACTGTTTTGAGGCAAATTCCCAGTTTAACAGAAATTGCCTCAAAACTGTATGGTACATGACAGGAAACATTTTAATCTGAATTTTAAACATACTGTATGTAGAGCTCAGTTCTTCGGTGATGAGCAGATTTTTTTTTGTTTGTTTTACCCTGCAGTAATTAAATTGCAATTTAATGTACTACACTGACAAATTAGCATACAAGTTACATATCTATAAGCAATTTTTTTTTTCAAATAAAAAGTATTCTTGGAGTTTGCCTGTGAATATATGACCATCCTATTTTCTCCTGCAACACTTCCATCAGCTGAAAACTTGTATACATATAGTTTCACTGATCTTTTTCTCTTTTTGTACAATGATGAATGTAGTCCCCTCATATACAGTATTTCCCCTCTCACACTCTTGCCATTTCAGTAGCTGTACTTTAGCAAGGTATTTAAGAACCCATGCCCTTATTTTTGAAAACACTGAATAGACTTTGATAGTCATCCTGACATTTGTCTGCATTTAACCAGAAGCTGTGTATTTTACCCTTATAAATACAGTGGTACTTATCTCATCTGTTCCCAACACCTCCACAGTGCACACTTCTAACATAAAAGGGCAACCACAAGCAGAACTGTACTAGAAGATTGAAATTATACATCCTTAAGTTCACCCTAAATAAAGAGTCCAACACTTGTTAACAGGGATGACACCACAGTACAAACCAGAAGCAGGACATTTTAGCCTTACAAACACAGTGGCACTTATCTCCACAGTGGCCTTGCCATCAAAGGGCAACCATGAGAAGATCTGTGCCAGAAGACTGAAATTAAAGCTCCAATGCCAGATCAGTTGCTAAAATCATTTCTTATAAAGAGCACAAAATGAGCAGTCATGGGATCATCGGGGAGCCAGGCAGCTCTGCCATGAACAGATAAGGAAAATGAATTAACAGCATTCTGGAGCTCTGTCCTTATCTCTAGTGTTGCAACATGACATGCACTTTTAATTTGTTAAATCAGGAAGCCAACCAATAATACTATTTGACAAAGAAAAAGTTTGCATTTATGCAACAGAACCTTGTTCGTATCAATACAGACATCAGAATTCCAGGGTCAGTCAATGAAAGACAAAAAACACACTCCTAATTAAGGTTACACACACTTTCTACAGTGCTTACCCTATAAGACACCTAAGGATATTATTAAGGTATACAATTTCTACATTTTGACTCTATAATATTATACCACAAAATTAAAGCTATTTATTTTGTGACCATGTCTATTCTATTACACATTCATTTCAGCAACAAAAAGCTGAGTAATTGTTGAAGGTCTATAATGGCAGAGGAAAGAACAATCCCACTACAAGCTCCTAGAAGTGAGCACTCCTAGGAACATTCGCAAGCAAATTCTGTTTTTCGGGAGAACCGGCAGTGGTGCACATGACAAACTGATGCAATTTCAGCAATGTCGCAAGAGCGGCCCGATATTTGTCTCTTGCTGGTGTGCATTATTTTCAAGTTGCGCCCAACTTCCCAGATTTGAATCGCCAGAGGTCCAGGGGCTCTTCTCTTGACAGGGCACAAATAATTACCACACTCTCTCTATGTTGTAGTCCATTATATTGCTTTTCTTATCTGTGGGGCCTGAGTTGTGCTTGATCAAATGAGGTCACAGTATTTTTTGACCACAACATAACACTGCTAGTTGGAGATTTGATATAAACTGGTAGGGTTAGTAGAGCTGGGGGGTTTTTCAGACTACTCCACAGAATCCAAAACATAGACTCTCAAAATAAGCTTGGACTAAGTCATTTGGGTAATACTTAAGGGGGGGGTGGAAGCTTTTTTTTCCTTATCATGGACATGCCTCAGAGAATCAGTGTATTTAAATGCAGATTATCACTAATGGTATAGCAGAATGGAGAGAATTAAACAGCTCATTGTTCATTCACTCATCTTCAGTCATCATCTTTATCCTGGTCAGAGTTGCAGCAGATCCAGACCCTACCCAAGAACACTGGAATACACCCTAGAGGGAACACCAGTCAATCACAGGGCTATACATAAACAGAGGAACAAAATATCATACCTCTAGGACTATGGTGCATTATAATAAACAATACAGGACAGCCGGATTGAATGGGAGAAGCAGCCTAAGACAATTTTAGTCCTGGGTTGCAAATTTATGACTGTTTACTCTCTTGTGCTGCAAAATACATACAATATTTCCACAAACAAAGCAAACAAGTTCTACTGCCTGTTTGTGGCCAAACATGAAAAACTGCATGCAATGATTTCAAAGTATTGTATTAAGTGCAATGTCTACTGAAAACACCTGTGTTAAAAAAAAAAAAACAACCCAGAATCTCATGTCATTGCGCATTCTCAATAATGTCATGAGAGACATTTCCACAGCAGGCCAATACAGGAGAGAAGAAAAAACAGTGCTGGTAATGATGTACTGCACAGAGCCACTTGCACAGAGATTCTCTTACGTACAATTTTGACAGCTTGTCAATATGACAGAGACCATGAAAAGGAGTGTACATCTGAGTTTTTGACAGCGCTTTTGAGATGTATATGCAAAGTGATGAAGGACTTGTTTGACAGTTTGTTTCACTGCTCAGTTCACAAAAATGCTGTCATGATGTGGCAGGCTTCAGTGAGATTTCAAATTCATAAGTGCTTCATTTGCCCCAAAGGAATTAAAATGAAAAATGACATCTAAATAGTCTAATATTACCATATTTATCAGGTATATTTTAGATTATTTCATTCTTATTTGAATCTTATTCAATCTAAAAAGGAATTTTTAAAACACGTTATTCAATTCCCAATACCCTTAAGCCTGGTTAATGTTTCACTAGAACTGCTTCTAAAAAAAAATGCTGACACATATTGCAGTTTTATATAGTAGGCTATTATGTGATTCAAAGCTTTTAACTTTTACTCCGAGACTGATTACAGAGCAAAACACTTGCTTTAAATAATTTTCAATTTGTCCCAAATAACAACCATCAACTGCTCAACTGTATCCTTTGATTGGACACAGTTCTGAGCTCAGTTCTGCTCCAGACCTGCACCTAGATCTAGCCGAACACAATATCCAACACTATCACAGTGTTAATAATAACAATACATTTTATTAAAAGAAGCTTACAAAGTACAGATCAAATTAAAGCAGGGAAACTAGAAAAGGAATAATAATAATAATAATAATAATACTTGAAAAGAAAAATAAATAGATGGAAAATAATCCCATTTTCACAGGGCTAATAAGGCTTCTAACAGTGAATGGTGAGGCTTCTTCCTTTAAATGTTTGAGGTCCGTATTGTGCCCTTTTTATGTGAAGTTTAAAATAAATACTCAAATAAAAGAAGATACGCCTGCTTAATACTGAAGTACATTCCTTTATTAGCATGTCGGCATTGTTTCACAGGAATGTAAAGTTAAAAAAAATACAAATTAGGGGGAAAAAAATCTGAAAATCTGCTTTAAAACAAAAGAATCAACTAATATTTGTCATTTTTACAAAATATTTTAGGCTAAGAAGCCAAATAAAAAATATATACTGTACGTGTATAGCAAGTACTATAGTGCTGTACTTTGTGTAAAGGATCAAATAAGCAATAGCTTAATAAAATGATGTATGCTGAATTTGTTTATTGGAAAATTGGGGGGCGGGGGGAGAGACACAAAAAAAACAAACAAACAAAAAAAAACCCACCACCACACATTTCCCTTGGCAAAAATACAGTTATGATGGATTTCAACTATGGTGCTTGGACATTTAAACACAAAGCAGTAGTGCATCAATAAGCAGTAAATACCTCTGCCCATATTTCACCTTTCAGAACAAACAAAAGACAAGTGATCATCGTAAGACAAAAAAGGCAAAGTACGGACTTAGCAACTAAAAGATTTATAGTGTTTTATTATACTGGTTTTCAAGTGGTCATTAAGTCCATGCACCCATTTTGAATGATTATGTTGTACATAAAAATTAAGAAAAGAAGAGCAATAGGCCCCAGTGCTTTTGCACGGGAATTTGTCCACTCATGCTATAGCTTTGGCTTCAGGTAAGAAGGCTTCCCAATACTTGATCAGCTGAACAGACAAGAAAGGTAAAATAATTAAAACCATCAAAGATGAAAAGATTGTAAAATATGCTAAACTTTAATACAGAATGTATTGTATTACCCATGGTACAAATGATTCTCACCTGCTGCTGTGTATATACTAGTGATTCTAGATATTTAATGATGACAACTTTGAAGTCCTTCACTCTTTGTTTCTAAGAGAAACAGAAGTTCAGGCAAGTCAACATGGCCATGACATAAAATGCAACTAACCTAAAAGTCACCAGGTTATTATTAAATGTATTAAATGTAGTATGAATGATTCTAAAATGTTAACAGTGTCAAATTGTTCACACAGCACTTTTTATTCTGAGAAGAAATCACTGCATAGTAGAAACATCATTCTGTCAAAGCAGAATTCCCCAACATGTCAACTAACCTCGAATCTCCCCACTTCCCGGCGAATGTTCTTTGATATCTGCTCGAAATCTCTCTCTCCCTGCTGTACTTTAGCTTCCCACTAAAACGAGTCAAAACAGACAAGAAAACCACCATGCTGACAGACATACCAGACTGTGTTTCTTAAGTGCTATAAATGACTATAGTCGTAAGTGTGCAAATTAAAGGGTTGATGGTTTTGACGTTTATCATCTCACCATGCTATACAACAGGACCAAGGTAAAATTTTTGGCATTAAAATTCCAGGTTTAAAAAACATACAGATGGCATTAATAAAGCAGAGGAATATTTTTAGTGATGAGCCACAGGTAGACAGGATGGAAATGATGACCATCACATTTTCCCCATTTAATTATCCCTTCTACATCTGAAGTTTCCAATAAAAAAGGACGAACAAAATCAAATAATAAAGATCTTCAATCCACAGTTGATGTTAGTTAACATGTTCACAGTTATATTGATTATAATAGCACTCAAGCTTCATTTTCATGTTAAAACATGGCACACGAAGTCATTATTAGCATGGAACAACTTCTCAGACATTATGCCAATGAAACACACATTAAAAGGACCATATCTACTGCTGAAATAAATAAATAAATAAATAAAATAAAATCAGAGCCAAGGGTCCTACCTCCTCAATCTCCTTTGTGGGGCATGACGGGGAAAATGCAAAAATTAAAAGTGCCGGATAATGTTCTGTGGTTAAAGTAATCAATAATTTATGAGCTCTTATCAAGTGGAACAGTGGTTTCAGTGGAGTTATGAATGGACTAAAGCAAGAGAAAGGCAGCAGGCTTCAAAATCATCAACACCAGGGCTCTCAGTAACAAGTGCTGATGCTTAAAACAGACCTGGGGCTTATTTTCTGACATAGAAACTTTTACATTATATTTCAAAGCTATGATGCATTTTTGCCATGTTTGTGATGAAAGTAAAAATTATAGTGTCTCAAAATGAAAAAGTATGCATGGCCAAGTGATGTAAAATGTCTAACTGTCTTACTTTCAGAATTTCTTTTACTAATAGTGCTCATGTTTTACCTCCTTTATCTCATCCTTGGCCTGCTGGAGCTTGTCGGGCTTGTTGGCATACTGTAGCTTAGCTTCAGCTTCTCTCTTCCGTTGCAGCATGAGCTGAGCATCCTGCCATTTGGACCATGTTTTCATGCGCTGGTCAAACACACCCTAAGGAATATAAAGAGTAATAAGTGTGACCTTTAAATGGGGCCATGAAGTTGTGATATTTGGATCAGAGTGCTCTTTGTTGCATGGGCAAATCCAGAAAACCTCCCTTTTCCTACAGAGTTCTCAGTGCCTTGCTTAGACATGGGCTATTTTCACTTCTGTTATTAGTGATGGTTCAAAAAATACAAAATAAAAAAAAAAATTCCCACTAAACTGGCTAATACATTTATGATCCATTAATCAGCCATGTTCTGTGAAGCACATCACCATAATTATCCGTATGCTTCAGTTTCTCCCAATTCAACAGAAACAAAAAGATAAGTTCTTCTCACCTTAACAGCAGTGATAAGCCGTACGTAGTCACCAAGTAGCTCAGAGAACACATAAAAGTCAGCATAGGCCTGTTCTTGATGCAACTGATCAATCTTCTCCTCCACCTCGGCGAGCTGGGAGAGGGCCCGCGACAAAGCTGTGTGGTCCTCCGAATTTCCCAGCATAGCAGCACTCTTTGCAAACGATGCAGTGTTCATTGATAACTCTGGAGAAGGGACAGATGAAGTGATTGGACTGGATTTACAGGTAAATTAATTACTACTGCTACTGAACTGCTGAAGTCAATCAGATAAAGGGGCAAACGGCCTTGACTTACTATTACGAAACCTGCCCAAGAGAAACGATTGCTAATTTCACTTGTAAATTGGAACCAGACAGTACCTGAAAGTGTTCATCACTAATACAAAAGCAGGTCAGCAAGTAATCACTGACAAGATGCCTTCAGAAATTTTATTACATCGAAATCTTTTCTGGAGAGGTGTGTATTAATTCTTCAAGACAGTAAAAGTGCTGCTATTATACTTAAACTTTGAGATCATATGTAAGAATTCTAATAGGCCATTATGACAAGCAGTAAATCATGTATGATATACAGCTCCTACTGAAAGCATTCACCCCCCAGTGATTGTTTCTCTTTTTGCTGTATTGTAACATCAAATTTATGCGTATTAGAATGATATACTATTCTGTTCATTTTCAAATGACTACAGAAATAAAACCAAATAAAGTATTTAAAGGGCCACAGAATTATTAAAATAAAAGTCTACAAACTGCATAATTCATGAGTATTCACTTCCTTTTCTTTTAGCAATCTAAATTAGGACTACTACTTAATTTAAAATAAAGATTTTACAGATTACCTAAAGAGACAAATCTGTAATTGCTGCAAAAGGACAATTCACCCTGAGTGTATGAATACTCATCAATTAAGCAGTTTTCAGATTCTTTCAAATAATTCTGAGGACATGTAAATATTATTTTATTTAATTTTATTTCTGTCAAGAGTTATTATATATAGTGCTGATCATTATGGCCAAACAGTCCAATTTTTGTTTCATTTGACCAAAGTACATTTGTCTAAAGGGCTAAATTTTCACCCTCATGATCACATGCAAACATCAGTCTGTCCCCCCTGCCCTTATATAT
>JAOTRR010000033.1:2213569-2224134 GCA_028570945.1 Gogo arcuatus
GCTCATTGTTTTGGATTTGTTTGCCTTTTCAAACTTTTATTAAAACACCATTCATCTGCACTTGCATCCTCTCATTCTGTGACTGGTGTTTGTGACAGAATACTTTGCCTTAACATGGATGCAGCAGAGTGAGAGAACCTGCACAGCACTCTCATCAACCAGGGCTAGCTCATGAATAAACAGCAACAATGACTCCAGTGAGTCAGTTCCTATCTCTCTCACAAATCCTTGATGATACCGGTCCAGATAGAATACTCAGGCTCCCTTTCTGCCCTTACAGCACTGATGGACTCTCGGGCTGCTGGAAACTTCATTGATCGTCACATGGCTGAATGACTTCAGATACCACTGCTCCGCCTACCCAAGCCTCTGCCCATTCACACCATTGATGGTGGACCCATCCACACTGGCACTGTCACACACTGCACTCCATCACTGTTGCTCCATGTCAGCACCCTACACAAGGAAACTACCAGCTTCCTGGTCACATCCACACCTGCTCACCCCATTGTACCACGCATGCCCTGGATGGAGCAGCATGACCCAGTCATCTCTTGGGCCAGACGGGAGATCATGCAGTGGTCACCGCACTGCCTTGAACGCTGTCTGCAATGCCCACATCTCTGCCTCACCTCCACCACAGTGGAAAGTCCAGAAACTATGGAAGAAATTCACATTCCTCAGGAGTACCACGCCCTTAAGGAGGTATTCAGAAAGAAAAAGGCCAGTGGTCTGCCCCTACATCAGTCATACAATTGCACTATCGATCTGCTACCTGGCTCTTCACCCCCATGCAGTCGCATCTACCCACTGTCCCTCTCGGAACAACAGTCACCATGGACCCCTCCAAGGTCACTGCTGTCATGTCTTGGCCCATTCCACAGACTGTCAAGGACCTGCAACACTTTCTCGGATTTGCAAACTTTTACCGACACTTCATATGGGGGTTCAGCAGCATCGCGATGCCCCTGACGTCCCTTCTCAAAAAGGGGGCCAAGAAACTGGCATAGAACCCATCGGCTGAGGCAGCTTTCAAGGCTCTCAAGAGTGCATTCACTTCGACACCCATCCTTAAGCACCCAGACCCTTAACAACCCTTCATGATAGAGGTGGACGCCTCAGACACAGGAGTTGGTGCCGTACTGTCACAACATTTTGGGGAAAAGCCAAAACTGCATCCAGCAGCCTGCTTGTAGAGGAAGCTGTCTCCTGCCGAACAAAATTATGATGTTGGCAACTGAGAACTCCTAGCTGTCAAGCTGGCCCTGGAAGAATGGAGGCACTGGTTAGAAGGTGCAAAGCACCCGTTCATCATATTTACTGAACATAAAAATCTGGAATATCTGCACAATGCTAAGAGGCTGAACTCGAGACAAGCCCGGTGGGCTCTCTTCTTTATATGCTTCCACATCACACTGTCCTATCACCCTGGCTTCCGCAAAACCAAGGCTGACTCCCTGTCAAGTCAACATAGAACCCACAAACCTGAACCCATGCCTGAACCCATTCTGCCTGCTTCATGCTTTGCCAATGCCATAACCTGGGAATTCGACCAAGAACTGGCCCGCACACTGCCATTAAACAACCCTCTGGGATGTCCCACCAACCTCATGTATGTTCCACCACGCCTCAGGGCTCGTCTTATCATGTGAACTCATACCTCTCCTGCCATCGGCCACCCTGGGGTTCAACACACTTACCAGCTCCTAAAGACCAAGTATTGGTGGCCTCATATGCTCACTGACATTAATTGGTTTGTCTCATCCTGCTTCAAATGTGCCAGAGCCAAAGTTCCCAGGTCAATGCCGGTTGGCAAACTTATGCCTTTACCTATCTCTCAGCATCCCTGGAGTCACATCACAGTGGACTTCCTGACTGACCTCCTTGAATCTCAGGAGCTAAGTACCATCCTGGTCATCTGTGACCGCTTCTCCCACTTCTTACGCCTGGTGCCCCTGCCCAGTCTAATCACAGCCTTCAAAACAGCTGAACTCCTGTTTAACCACATATACAGATATTTTGGACTTCCAGAGGACAGAGTCAGTGACCAGGGTGTCCAGTTCACCTCCCAAGTCTGGAAGGCCTTCATGGATAAGCTGGGCATCACCGTGAGCCTCACATCAGGCTATCATCCCCAAGCCAATGGCCAAGTTGAGCAGGCCAATCAAGAAATTGGAACATTCCTTTGTATCTTCTGCTCAGACAATCAGGAAGATTGGTCACGTTCCCTCCCATGGGCTGAATATGTGCAGAACTCCCTGTGACACTCTGCTACCCAGCTGACACCCTTCCAATGAGTGTTAGGCTTCCAGCCCACCTTGTTCCCCTGGAACAACACCCCCACAGACCTCCTGGCTGTCAATGAATGGTTTCAAAGGAGCAAGCAGGTGTGGGAAGCTACCCACCAACATATCGACCAAGCCACTCAAAGACACAAGGAAAACGCCAATCATCATCGGGGTGAAACCCCAGAGTACCAACCCGGGGACAGAGTGTGGCTGACCACCAAAGACCTTCAGAACCGGGGCAGCTGCAGAAAGCTAAGACCCCACTACACCGGACCCTACAAAAAGTCATCTACCGCCTAGAGCTACCCCGTCACAGTCGCCTCTCACCCTCCTTCCACATCTCTCGTTTAAAACCAATCACTCCGGGACCACTTGCATCCCATACCAGCACTGCCTCAGAGCCCCACAAGATCTAGGGTCAACCAACTTACATGGTTCGTGCCCTCCTAGACTCACGCAGGAGGAATGGGGGCCTCGAGTACCTTGTGGACTGGGAGCGCTATGGCCCAGAAGAGCAATGTTGGGTCACTGCCAAGGACATCCTCGACCCCCTGCTCACCAGGGAGTTCCACGCCACACACCCCGACAAACCTGGCCCCCATCCCAGAGGCCGCCCTCACACTCATTCAGCTCCTGGAGGGAGCTCACTGGGGGGGCTCTGTCACATCCAGTTCCCGTTCTCTGTCACCTGCACATTCATTTACTGCACAACATGCCTTGCATTACAACTTCCATCATGCTTCACACCACTCCCCATCACCTGAGTACTAAATATGGACACCTGTTCTCACTCACTGCCATACACACACTACTTAAGGACTCTGCACTCAGACACACTTTGTGAAGTATTGTTCTGGTTCATGCTGTTCATTACCAAGCTGTTGTTTATGTTTGGCATTTCTGTGTATAAACTGTGCCTGTTTATTGACATTGCCTCTTGGATTATCCTGTTTATGCCTGTTTGCACATCACTTGAACTCTGTCTGGTCATTGTTTTGGATTTGTATGCCTTTTCGAACTTTTATTAAAACGCCATTCATCTGCACTTGCATCCTCTCATTCCATGCCTGGGGTTTGTGACATCCCATATAATTTCAGCACTTGGTGGCTGCTTTTCTTTTGCTCTGCAGTCCAATTAAACCCAAACTATCTCAATTGGGTTTAGGTCGGGTGATTGTGGAAGCCAGGTCTTCTGATACAGGACTTCTTCACTCTCCTTGTTTGTTATCCCCCCACCCCCCCACAATTCACTCAATAAACTCTGTGGTTGTATTCCATCACACAGTGAGATCTATTTGCAGACCTTAGGGTGTTTTTAATGAACTTGCAGTAGCCTATGTCATGCATTTGGCTACTTACTCAAATGTCAGAAGGTAAATGTTATCAAAGAACACTTCAAAAACTTGTCTGTGTTAGATTACTGTTTAGATTACTTTAGGCCTGGTCCACACTACAGGATTTTCAACTTTTAACCAATTTTTAAAATGGGGGAAACCACAGACATAACAACAGATTTAACCGTTTTTTAAGATTTTAAACGCAAGAACCCACACACCAGATGATTCAATAGAGACAAAGGACCACACACTTGGCGATTATACTGAATGATTTCAGAGTGGCGATTCCAGGGACTTGGGATCTCACAGAAACTTGCATTGTAAGGTTTGAAGCGCTCAGAGCAGATGAACAAAAAAAAAGATGAAAGAGTGCAACACGCACTCTCCTCATTGGGAACAACGCTGGTGCTCAGGAAAAAATGCTGGATGGTCACCTGCCCTTTTTGCAGCATGACCTGTAGGTGAGCTAGTGCAAGCTACTGCTACAAGCTCATGTTGTTGTGTACACAGGTGGAGGGGAGAGTGAAACCCATGATCATTAGAAATGTACTTATTTTTATACATTCTCTGACTTTCCACTGCCTTGGAGATGCCACTAAACATGACACTTCCCAGTTAGCTCTCTCTCTCTCTCTGCTCAATATTCCATCACTGTCCTTTTCACACTACACGATTTCTAGTCGTAAATATCAAACATGTTTCATATTTACGATTCTAAATCGGAGAGGCTCCGATCCAGTTGGTGACCTTGAGATTATGTCTGTAAACCCCTCACACTACAGGATTATTTGGGCAGATAATTGCCTCCGACCAGCCTTGAATCGGGAATGTCCCCACGATTGTCAGAAGGGGCAAATCAGACCCAAAATCAGCCCGATTATCGTCTAGTGTGGGGTCAACCTTATAAACTTTATAAGCATGCCTTGACATTATCCTTGCTTGTAATGTTTTACTATTGAACTTAGCAAGTACAGAATTTTGTAGTACAAAGGCAACATACCAAATGTTGAAACTGAGAACTGTTATTGTTCTTTGAAAAATATATGCTTATTTTGAATTTGATGCCAGCAAGACATTTAAAAAAATTTGGGACAGGGGCGTGTTTACCACAGTGTTGCATCACTCCTTCTTTTAACAACTCTCCTTCGGGAACTGAGGAGACCAATTGCTGTAGTTTTGAACGTAAAATGTTGTACCATTCTTGTCTGATATAGGATTTCAGTTGCTCAACAGTTCGTGGTCTCCTTTGTCATATTTTGCACTTCAGAATGCAGTAAATGTTTTCAATGGGAGACAGGTCTGGACTGCAGGCAGGCCACTTTAGCACTCAGACTCTTTTACTATGGAGCCATGCAGTTGTAATACGTGCAGAATGCGGTTTGGCATTGTCTTGCTGAAATAAGCAAGGCCTTCCCTGAAAAAAATGTCATCTGAATGACAGCATATGTTGCACCAAAACCTGTATATATCATTCAGCACAAGCTACCCAGGCAATGTGCACTAATGCACCCCAATACCATCACGGATGCTGGCTTTTGAACTGTGCACTGATAACAAGCTGAATGGTCCGTCTCCTCTTTAGCCTGGAGGATGCTGTGTCCATGATTTCCAAAAAGAATTTAAAATTTCGATTCATCAGACCACATGACAATTTTCCACTTCACCTCGTCCATCATAAATGAGCTCAGTGTTTCTGTATATTGCTTATATATGGTTTCTTCTTTACATAGTAGAATTTAAACTTGCATTTGTGGCTGCAGTGACGAACTGTGTTCACAGACAATGGTTTTCGGAAGTGTTCCTAGAGCTCATGCAGCGATTTCCACGACAGAATTGTGTCTGTTTTTAATGCAGTGTTGCCTGAGGGCCTGAAGATCACAGGCATCCAATATTGGTTTTCAGCCTTGTCCTTTGGGTACAGAGATTTCTCCAGATTCTCTGACTCTTTTAATGATAGTATGTACTGTATATGATGTGATCCCCAATTTCTTAGCAATTTTATGTTAAGGAATTTTATTTTTAAATTGTTGCACTATTTTCCCACACAGTTTTTCAAAAAGTGGTGAACCCCTTTCCATCTTTACTTCTGAGAGACTCAGCCTCTCTGGGATGCGCTTTTTATACCCAATCATGTTGCTGACCTGTTGCCAATTAACCTAATTAGTTGTGAGATGTTTCACCAGGATTTTTTTTTTAAGCATTACACAGCTTTTCAAGTCTTTTGTTGCCCCTGTCCCAACTTTTTCGAAATGTGTTGCTGGCATCAAATTCAGAAATGAGCATATGTTTTTCAAAAAACAATAACATGTCTCAGTTTCAACATTTGACATGTTGTCTTTGTACTGTTTTTAATGAAATATAGAGTTTCCACGATTTGCAAATCATTGCATTCTGTTTTCATTTACATTTTACACAGCGTCCCAACTTTATTGGAAACGGTTGTAATTGCTTTAGATTACTGAGAAAGGATGACCACTGGAATTGTTACTGTTTGGTTAAAGGTTCAAAATATAGTAAGTACAGTTTAAATGGAAACAGTTTGTTTCTATGCTGGGGGGGGAAAAAAACACTTTATTAGGGTCAGATAAGCTTGATGGAGTTTTTACTAGATGCCAACTTTACTTCTAACCCATCAACAACACAAGGAGTGTCAGTGTACATCTTAGGTTGATAATTCACAGTGTTAAATTCCTCTACACTACTACACTGAACGCAATTGACAGTTGAGTTGATATTTAGGTTGACACAAAGCTGGTGTGAAATTCCATAATCAGCATTTGCTTAATTTCTCTAATTAGTGGAGGTTGCTATTTTCAGCTTCCTCCAGGGTATGCCTTATTTCCTAAACTCTTAGCACGCAAAAAGCCTCTCATCTCCCTCCTTCATATGAATGTAAAAATGGGGACATGGTGTCGTCTTGTTACATGACTAGTAAAACATCATCAGAATGTACTGTATGTTGCAAACATATCTCAGAATAACTCTCATGTTCATATACAGTATAAATTCTTAATCTTTCCCAGGAAAACTGTGGTATAAATTCACAGTCTAGAGACATGAATAATACATTTATAATACACCCAATTAATACAATTTTGGATACCTGCCATTAAATGAAAAACCTGGGCCAGATTTGTCTTGGTGTCTGACCTCAACCCTCAGAAATACATTGTAATATCTCACATTTTCATAGACCACTTGAATTATTATGAGTTTAAATAAATATTTAATGACCACAATGTCTGACCTGAGTTCATTATCCAATTCACCTTTATCCTGATTCTCAGTATATTCTACATGTATGTAGAGTTGCTATATCCATCACCTATTATGTAACTTCATATACATTTTACAATTTCAATGGCCCATTCCAAACAATTAAGGCAATATTTGATTATGTGCCAAATTTCCCTTCAAAATGAATTCAACACCAAGATTTTGTTCCATACCACAGGAAAAATAAACAAAGAAAAATGGCCTCTCAGCAGAATATAACTGTTCTATGAATTTATATTTCATACATTTGACTTATATCTTCTAATATCTCACTCTCTCTATCCAACATTTCCGCAGATAACAAGTGTTAGTGGATGTTTCTGTGAGAATTAACTGTCATCATTGGCTTATTTCACAAAAGTACTCACCAATCACTTACTTTCTTTGGACTTCCAATGAAGTAAACCATCCCCATAGCCTCTTTCCTTTTTAATCTTCAGGTAGTCCATTTTGTATTGTAGTAGAAAGTGCTTATGAAATTAAATAAACATATAAAAGATTATTAAATGTCTCTTTGGGGGGTTTATATATCAAACAGTTGTTGTGGTGGACTTGCGTAGTATGGTTTTCTGTGGTTTTGGAGTAGCATGATGAGGCACACAAGGTTGAGTTGAAGGAGGAAAGCTGTGACTGAGGCTCAGCCCACCGTTTTCCATCAAAACATGGGTTTGGGCCATGGAGGAGCATTGATGAATGGGGCTTAGTTTCATGTCAAAAAGTTCACTGTGTAAGTGCATATCTGTGTTGTCAATGTCATACTGTAGGTCACAGTCCGGGCAGTAGCCATGGTACTGGACCTTTTCACTGAATCGCACCCGTTCCCGTGTCACCTGGGGACATCGATTTTTTTTGTGCCGCAAAAGGGGTATCAGAGTCAGTCCTTTCTCTGTGGAACTTTTAGGTATGCATACTGAATCTCTGCCGGGTATGTTAATGGACTTTGTAGAGAAGCCGCCATTGCGCATGAGTGTTCTGTTCTCTTTGGCTTGGTTCCCTGAGGACAGGCTCTTGTTGTGGTCCTCGACTCGGGCTGGCGTCAGGCGAGTGGGTGGGAGAGGAGGATGGGTCCTCTTCAGTACTGTGAGCATGCCAGAGGCCATGGACGGAGATCTGAGGAAGGCGTCTTCAGGGTAGATCTTGATTCTTTCAATGCTGGAGGCAGTAGTAGTGGTTGTGGTACTGCTTGAGCTGCTGTTCAGTGTGTCAGTCTTTGAGTTATTTGCCATCTCCTCCAGCTGGAGGTCTGAGGTCAGAGAGTCTATTTCATGAACAATCTTGAAAAAACATGAAAGACAAATAGACATTAATACTGTGGGTATCTAGAGTGCAAACCATTCATTTTCCCATGCACTGTATCTTAATATTATTTCATGTAGTTAGTATATATTTACATAGAGAAGGTTAAATACTAAATAGCCACATGATATACTAAAATGAGCCTGGGCTCATATGATGCAATAAAGAAATATAAATATCTGAGCAAGTGATGTCAAAGCTTAAGAGGTCCCACTCTGTTACTGTGCAGATGATTATATAAGAGCTATGCATATAATAGTAAAGTTAGACTTATAGACTTATATATAGACACATAAAAGCCACAAGTGCTTTCTACCCCTCCTACTACAATGTTCTGCATGTGCTCTTCCCACACTCACTAAGAATGAAAAAGGGGCAAGCAACATCTGCATTGTAAATTAGGCTGTACATATGATTATACATAATGTCTGTTAGCAAAACAGTACAAAGACTTTTTATGCCTGAATATTGGTATATTGTTGTTTTGGGTTAGAGTGTGCTGGCCATTGTCCATTATTTGTAAAGAGATCATTTCCACTATAGCCAAGCTGGACTGTGGTAAAGTAAGTTAGCTGTAGTGCTATATTCAGTTATATCATCCGTTAGTTGTGTGAGTGCTACATCATAAACCACTGTGGCAGGACGGCAAAGACTGCAGTTCCTATTGCTATCCACTGGCCTTAATAACAAGGATATGAAAATGACACCAGATAAGCAGACATGTAGAGTCGCCATTCATTAATCTACAGGGAAACGCATTTGCCTCAATACAAATATCATATGACACCGAAGAGGCCAGACATTTGTCAACAAAAATGGAGTGCATTTTAAATGTCCGCGATCAAACAAAAAAAAAAAAGCTGGACTTGACAGAAGTAAGCTATGTCAAAAAAAAGTAAGTCATGTTTGACATACCTGACATCTGATAAAAGGCACTGAATGGCTATATAATATTTAATATCTAAGCATTCAGTGTAAAACCCAAACCTAAAGCCTTTAAACATGTTATCACAAATCTTCAATAAATAGCATTAAACAGAGTACACGAAGGCCCGGATGACTGAAAGCGGTCCTTGTGCTCTGATTCCACTGAACCTCACTCCAATCCTTTCTAAAGACGTGTCATTCTCCCACTTAGAGGTAACAGAGAAACATCTTATCACTGCATTACGATACGATTTTCATTCATCATCCAGGTCCCATCACGGATACAACCAACCTCTTTGAGTTCTTTCGCTACATCCTTCAAGTCCCCTAAGATGTTCTCCAAATCTTCCACGATTGTCTTGATCTGCCTTTTTATTTGAACTTTGGAGACTCCCTCCGATTCCGCATTTTTTGTCCCTGACATTCTTTGTAAAAAGACTCCGAATCAAGGACTGCAGCTGTATCCTCTCATGGCGACCGGCGCACTTTGTTCGTGCATTTTAATGTTATGTTTTCTTCTCTTGGCTCTTTATACATTGCAGAAGAATCTGGAGGGGGGAAGCGCGGAGGACGCGTCCCGATACACGCGCATGCGCAATAAGGCATTTCATTTCCGAACGGGCAAGCATCCTGGTTCATTCATTTAAAAAAAAAAATAGAAGCAACACATTGCAACCCTTTCGTGAGTCTCTTGCATATTGCATCCAGTAATTCAGTAATTGAAACAAGCATAGTCGTTCCTGAGTCGAATCCTGAGTCGTTTTTGACATTTCACTCTTCAATAATAAACGTTTGTTGCCATGCCCCCCGCACGCGCGCACGCGCACACACACACGCACTCGCGCACACACTCTTATTATGTGAGGACCGTCCACTGTCATAATTGATGGTGCTAATAAATGTTCTGCCTACACCTAACCCTGACCCTTACCTTACCCTCAGTAACCAAAATATAACCTTTTAGCTCTTTTACTCACTCACCTTCAGTGTTATTCTGGTCAGGGTTGTAGTGGATACAGAGCCTATCCCAGAAAACACCCTACACACACATTCACCCACTCATTCACACCTAGGGGCTTGTTTTTGGGAGGTCAGAAAAAACTGGAGAAGAAGAAAACCCATGCAGACACAGGGAGAACGTGCACGGAAACCCCAGACCTGAGCTGAGGATCGAATTGTGGACCCTGGAGCTGTGAGGCAGAAATACTACCTACTGTGGCACCGTACCGCAGGTTTTTTAGGCGCTTTAAAAAAAATAATAATAATAAATGCTGCATATTTGTAAAAGGGCAGTTTTCTTCTGACCAACCAAATGTCAAAAAAATGTGAGATATAACTTGTGGGGACCCACCAAGATATAAAAATATGCCTACACACACACACACACAATCAATCAATCAATCAATCAATCAATCAATCAATCAATCAATCTATCTATCTA
>JAOTRR010000033.1:2243396-2256932 GCA_028570945.1 Gogo arcuatus
CTTCAGTATTGTTCTACAATGTAGAAAATAGTCAAAATACAGAAAAACCTATGAGTAGGTATGTCCAAACTTTTGACTAGTACTGTAAATATATTAGTGTTTGACCTATTTCACAATTTAGTGAGGTAACATAATACCATTGAAGAAAAGAAAATACCAAAAACCTCAGTTTTGCATTTTAGGCTGCTTTGTATCGGTTGAGTGGTGATTGGAACCCTCTTCACATAGACCCAAGCTTTGCAGCAATGGGAGGTAAGATGAGGTGTTGCTTCCCTCTTTAAATAAGAGGATGTTTTCAGAATCAGTTAAAGTACTAACATTTCTAGTAAAATGTTCAAAAATAAAGTTTAAAAACCAATCTAAACTTTAGGGTTCAAATCTCCCATACTGCATGGACTGTGCTCATTTGGATTTGCTGCACGCCATGTCCTGAGGCAGTATGCTGGAAATGATGTTTCCAGATTCAAATCTATTAAGGTGAGGCGAATTCATTTGGTACTGGTACACAATACTTCAAATTTTTCTACCAGATATTCAGCTCCTATCTAGTGATTTACAAATTATGTAATATAATTATCTGCAGTTTTTCCTCATGTATGCTTTGTTAAAAGCATTGCTTTTATCTGTAATTATATCTATAATGTACAACCTGTTTGTTCCATTATTTATTTATTTTTTTTTTTGATAGGTGCGATTTGTGAAGCCAGTGTTACCTGGCCAGTCTCTGCAGACAGAAATGTGGAAAGAGGAAAACAGAGTTCACTTTCAATGCAAAGTGAGAATAAATGCTTGTTTATACTGCTCACACGAGTCTGTAGTATACATTGAGTGCTGAACCTATTTTATCCTATTTGTTCTGACTGTTCAGGTGAAGGAGACAGGAGCTGTTGTGTTATCCGGCGCATATATAGATTTACAGGCAGCTCCCAGTGCTGTTGCCAGCACTTCTCCAGCTGAGGTACAGGCATCATTTCTATTAAATATTAAAGGAAAATAAGTGATTTGAAATAATGTACAAAGATCTGTGCTCTTCTATGTAAATATACAAAAATGCTTAATGTGACTTCATAGGCTAGTGGACTTCAGAGTGACTTGGTATTTGCTGAAATTGGACGCCGGATCAAAGACCTGGGTTCTGAACTTGTGAAGAAAGTTAACGCTATTTTTGGATGGGAAATTACCAAAGGAGGAAAGACAGCTGCCCAGTGGAGTAAGACATCAGATTAATCATGTAAAAGGGTTCAAGTCCTCATTAAGTATCTCAGTCCTTGTTGGACATTACTGGTAGGGACTGATTCTCTCCATGGCAGGTGTCAAAACATTAATTGTAAGAGTGAAAAAAATAAGTACTTAAAAAAAAAAACCTTCAGGTTTTTTTGTTTGCAAATTCTTGAATATTATTTTTCTATATTTAATTTTTGCCCATTTTCATGAAGGGTGCCAATAATAAAAGGGTTACATGGCACATGCTGTAACTCTCATTGCATGGTATCTCACATGTGCAATGATAATCTTCTCATTTATATTTATTTAACCCTGTTAATCCAAGATCTGATCTGTTTCTGTATAGCCATTGATCTAAAAACAGCACAAGGTGCACTTCATAAGGGTCCATACAGTGGCAAAGCTGATGTGACATTTACTGTGGCTGATGAGGATTTCATGGATGTAGTGTTGGGGAAGCTCAACCCTCAGAAGGTACCCTATTGTATGAGTATACCCCATTTTATATGAAAAATTGAGATTGATGCACCAGATGTGTGAATGTTTGGAGTAATTTACCATGTTAATGCTGTTCTCAGTGATCAGTGTTTTGTCTGTTTTCCCCCATAGGCATTTTTTGCTGGCAAATTGAAAGTCAGGGGAAATATCATGCTGAGCCAGAAACTGGATACAATACTGAAGGATTATGCCAAGCTGTGAGACTCCAAACAATCCAGCGCCTTAGAGAAATGCAAATGCATACTGCATGACAGTTTTACTGAAGGCATGAGATTTTCTAAAATGTTGATTTAAAATCGAGCATCTAACATTTACAAATCACCAATAACAGTAAGATTAATTAAACACTAATATGTGTGTGTGGGGAGGGGGGCATATTCATGTTAAGAATCTAGTTTTAATTTGTTTCTCTGAGGCAGATTTCAGTATATTATACCATACCCTTTTAGCATTTTTCTTTAGTTACAGTCAAGCTTGTCTAAACCTAAGGTGGGAAAAGTGAGACAGGTAACAAAATCAAGAAATTTCATACTATATAATAATATTGTAAACTTGGTACTTAACAGTTGTCAAAGCTGATTTTTAACTTGACTAGCTCTGCAAAGAGAGTAATTATGCAGTCACTAGAATGCTTGAGTCTGTTATTGATGGGACATGTTTGAATAATATTCCTAGCTATCAAGCCAGTTCTGTGACTTATAAATACAACAGAAAGCATCTTTTTTTTTTTTGGTTGATTTAACAATTATGAAAGACTGTAATAAAATTCATAGAGAATCTAGTCTATTATAAAAAAGTTGCTCATTTCAAAACTTAACCCTACTCTTTTTTTGTCAAATTAAATTAGTGTTTTAATATGCATTATTAACCTGTAATAAATCTCACCTTTGTGTAATTCATAGAGGAAAGTCAATTCACTTAGTAAAAAAAATTCACATACCCTTATAAATGTTGCAGCAGGTGATTTATTATACCATTACATTTGATGTATATTTCAATTTACAATAATCTTTAGATGCATAATAAAAATTAGATGGATTTGCGTATTCACATTTTAGAGATTAAAGGGAGAAGGCCTAACATACTACAGCTACAGTTGATTTCACCTTGTTAATCAAGTGATATTTGATCCTCATTTAGCCTTTTTGTTTTTCATTATAATATGGAATCCTATGAATGATTGGTGATTATCACTACGTTTGGAGCTTAACCTGTACAACATGAATGACCATGTGTGCATAGGGATCTCTTAGCAAGAGCTAAAAATAAAGGAAGAAAAAATAGCCTGACAGCATTTCTAAAAACAAGAATATATTAAGAGTATAATTTGTGAGATCTACTATAAATGACACACCAATCAAATATTTTTGTTAAACAATTTGTTTTATATGGCCTACGGTTAATATTCAATCAAGATGTTCTTTATTTTATATTTACATAAACAAAATAATTTTATTCTTCTCAGGTGCTCTCCAAAATAAAGCTAATGTACATTTTTACACTGTTACATTTTATTCTTGTGTAATGGCTGACTGTAATCAGTCCTCAAACCACAAGGCTGACAAAATATCAGTCTAACTACTTATTCACCATAGGCTATCAATATGTACCCTTCACCTTTGATTCAAAGAACAAGTCATAAATGATAAGCTGAAGGCATAGAAATGATAGAGGGACAAGACACTCATTTCTATTAAATGAACACTAGTGCTGTTAGAGAGGCAGCACAGCACAACTGAGACATTCAACTTTTCAAGGGCTTCATAATTAGCTAAAGTGTTGTATCAGAGAAAAGTAAAGAATATACTAGAAATAATCAGCTGTCAGCCAGACACTGATGGACCAAATGATATCTTTGTTGGAGGCAACAGCATTTATTTGTAACCGACTATGGCAAGGCTATTCCAGTTATGTGTACACAAATGCATAAAAATGCTGATTTCCTGTGGATTACTACAGAAAAGTGCTTCGTACGAAAAGTCTTATCCTTCTTTACTATAGAATTCTTCACTATAAGTTCAAGTTTGGTTTTGGAAAAAAGAAGCTTAAAAACTTAGATTGCCTGTGCTGATCTACATATTTACTGTACAGGTCTTAAATGTACCCAGTCAATGACTACGCTACAAATAACTAAATACTGTTTATCTTATTGTTACAGAATACCTTGCTCATACCATTAGGAATACAAGCAGAAACTAATACACAGTTAAATGTAAGAATGATCACATGGTTGTAAGCTACAGTATGCAAAGAGGTTTACAACCCTCACTTGAACCAATAGATGTCACAGAGGTCCATGGTTGTACTTTAGGTATAAATATAAGGACACTTTTCACTATTTTATCTAGACCACAATCACAGCACTGCTTAGCAATAGATTATTTAAGGCTTGCTTATGTGATATACGTGTTCCAATAGGATTTGACTACCCATGTAATGCATTTAAAAAAGGGTAAAATATATCATCTAATGTGCTTAAATATAATGTTTCTATGCTTGATCCAGATTTAAGGGATATGAAAGAATGTCCATCTTCTAGAATTCAGTCAGTCTTGTGCAGATCCAAAACAATGACTGCTCAGTATTTCAGCAGAGCTGTACTCGCTCAGGTCAAAGTTCCCCTTCCCCGTGGTTCATATTGCTCATCTTACCCTGTGCAAAAGTTGTTCCAGACTCTTCTATTGTGCTAAATGATGAACTTAACATCATTCTTCACATTGTTGGTGTAGGCGCTGGCACAGTCAGGCAGGACACGCATTTTCATGGTGCCGTCAGCGCCACAAGAAAAGACGTGATTGCCTGGTGCCGTCTCGATCTGCATGACACCTGTGCCTAGATTGCGGAAGATGGACTGCCGGGCATGTTCGTTCGGGAACGTGTACAATAGGCACTGCGTTAGCATGTTCCACACCTGCACAAAAGCTCACCAAATTAGCATCATTTGTCTCTTGGCCATAAACACATGAACATCACTTTACTAGTTGACAATAATTATTTCATCCAAGTCATTTTTAATGATCAGTAGTAGTAGTAAACATGACTTGAGGTGTTAGAGGTGTGATGCTGAAAATGTACTGCAAGCAGTAAATAAAAAATGTTTTATTTGTTATAATACAATGTCCTTTACCCTCTACTAAATATTTTCTGAGCATGGGCAGGTAAATAAAACAACAACTTCCCTTTACCTCCACTTATTATTTGCTGGAAACACTGAAATGGTGTCCCTCAGAAATGTCTCATTACATAATAAAAATGTGTTAGAATTTCAAATATCATTTTAACATTATGCTTATACTTGTGCAAATGAAAACAAATTATTCATTATTTTGGCCCAAAGTGGATACTGAGGTGGATCAAGTTCTGAGATTCTGGATTAAAACACCATGAATTTAACATACCTTGATGTTGCCTTCAGCCGAGCCACTGATGAAGCAGCCTTCAGTGGTATCCACAGTCAGCGCTTTGACAGCCGAGTCATGGGCCTGGAAGCTCTGGCGCTGGAGCTTAAGTGTAAGGTCCAGCACGCTGATCCAGCCTTTCCTCCCTCCACTGAGCAGCAGCTGCTGTTTAGGAGCAAGAGCCAGCACAGTGGCACCAGACTCATGGCAGCTAAAGCCTGCAATCAGATTGACACACTTAGTGAGATTTCAGACCACCTTATGTATATCATAAGGGTGTGATGATGGACACTGGTATGACAGTATACACTATATGACCAAAAGTTTGTGGACACCTGGCCATTACACCCTGTGCGCTTTTTGAACATCTCATTCCAGATTTTGTCACTATTATAATAACCTAGAATTTGGAGTGTGGCTGTGGGAATTTGCACATTTAGTCACAAGAGTATTACTGAGGTTGATTAGTGATGATGTGTGAGAAGGTCTGGGGTGCAGTCAGTGTTCCAGTTCATCCCAAAGGTGTTCAGTGGGGCTGGGGTCAGGACACCCGAGTTGTCACCACCATGTCTTATTGGACTTCGCTTTGTACACAGGGGCATTGTCATGCTGGAACAGGTTTGGGCTCCTTACTTCCAGTTAAGGGAAACTGTAATGCTACAGCATACAAAGACATGATAGATAATTGTGCCCGTCCAACTTTGTGGCAACAGTTTGGAGAAGAATCAAACATGTCTACATATTTTAGCCTATATAGTGTACCAATGGGTCACCTGTATTTAACTATGAGGGGGTGGGGGGGGGAAGACATCATTACTTTGGTTACATTTGGTTACAATACATTGCCAGGTTTGAGGCATGGCAGTATAAACTTACCATGAACCAGGCTGTTGGATGGCATGACCAGTGTATCCCACAAACATACATTTCTGTATAGTGAAAGTCAGGGAGGAAGGGAAAGAAAACAAGTTTAGAAAAAATTTTTTGGAAGAAGTTATGTTTAGGCAGAAAAGGAAAATCAGCCATGATCCGATGGCTTGAGGATTCTAATGACAGCTCTGCACAGTGTACCTGTTGTCAGTGGAAAGGCCTGCAGTGGCAATGAGAGATGATGAGCCCACAAACACAAAATCATGAGCTGTTTTGTTATGGCACTGCAATGTCTGAAGAACACAAAGAACACTGTTACCACCCCCAAAGGAACAACAACAACAACAAGTAGTAGTAGTAGTAGTAGTAGTAGTAATAGTAGTAGTAGTAGTGATGGCACATACCAGGTAGGGTGTAGGGGTGTTCCCTGATGTATTTGTCTGCCAGAGACTAAGAGTTCCATCTGCATCAACAATACCAAACTGGGACAAAGGGAATGGTTACTTGTAATAAAGATAAAATTCTGAAAATCTAAATATTAAGATACTTTAGAAGAACAAAAATGTACATATTAACATAACAAAAGACTACCAATTTAATGTATAGAACCTATATCTGGTTATACTAGGTAAGCTATACTTACTACTATTTTTAAATTCACTGTAAAGCAAATGAGACCTGTGCTCACTCACCTTATTCCCCTGGTAGTTAAATCTGATCCTCGTAACCCTGGAGTTGCCAGGGCTCCGAAAGCAGATGATCTGCTGCGAATGGCCCCATTCAAACATCCTCACACTGCCATCCTGAGCTCCTGTAAGGTCTGTACTCAAAGGAAAAAAAAAAAGATACCACATTATACTGAAAAATACTACTTCCACATGATTTCCTCTAAATATAAAAGAACCAGGGTTACTAGAGAATACTGGGACTAGTTGTGTATTGGATGTTTTTGTCTTTCACACTGGATAAAAATTGACCTGTTCATGTTCACAAAGGGGGAACACTCTTTGATGGGCTTCATTCTGTAATATTTTATCAGCAAAAAAAAAACTTCTGGTGGCACTTACAGTATGGGAGGGTAGGGTGGGATGTCATTCTCCTGACGTTGTTAATGTTTCGTTTGATTAGCTACAATGAGGATAAAGCATTCTGTAAGTTCTGGAAACTTTAGCATACAGTTATAAGGATAAAACTGAATGATCTTAAAGACAAATACACTATACGGCCAAAAGTTTTTGGACACCTAACTATCACTCACGTTCATACACACGCGCGCACGCACGCACACACTTTTTATACATCCTGGCCCTGATTTTGTCCCCTTTGCTGTTATAATAACCTCCACTCTTTTGAGAAGGCTTTCCACTAGATTTTGTACCATGACTGCACCATGTAACATGGCCTGGGGTGCAGTCAGCATTCCAATTCATCTGAAAGGTGTTCAGTGGCATTGAGGTGCAGGTCACTCGAGTTCTTCCACTCCAACCTTGGCAAACAATGTCTTCATGGACATCGCTTTGTGTACAGGGGCATTGTCATGCTGGAACATGTTTGGGCTCTTTAGCTCCACTGAAGGAAAACTGTAATGCTACAGCATACAAAGACATTCTATACAACTGTGTGCTTTCAATTTTGTGGCAACAGTATGGGGGACACCCACATATGGGTGTGATAGTCAAGTGTCCACAAACTATTGGTCACATTGTATATTAACAGAAACCAGTATCAAACCCTAAGAAACAGAAAATGTAAGTTTCATATTATGCAAAACAGACAGACTTAAACAGAATTTTACCACTCATAGGCAGTAAGAAATGATTTGGCATAAGAAAGGCAGTAACACAGTCATGGGTTGCTCACCATGGCTGCTCCTCTGCCAGTCTGGTGGCTGCCCAACCAGGGCATATTAATGGGAGTGCCAGGGATGCTAGGAGTGTAGGGTGTTGTGCCATGCAAAGTGGTGAAGTCATCCCGGGTCTGGACCACCAAGAAGTCATCACCTCTGAAACACAATGCAGGTCCAAATGAGAACTGAACAACATAATGTGTCTTCTCTCTTCCTGTTAATTGAAACAGCAATTTAAATGGATCATTACTGTGGTCCATGGTCAAATGAATCTGAAAATAAAGCATCCATATTGATGATCAGGTAATAATGAGATTCAAATATAATTTCCTTCAGTGTCTGCCCAGCGAATGAAGCGGAAATAAGCTACACTGATGCCACATTTTATTCATTTAAACCTCGTTCGTATAAAAAAGGCTTTTGTGTAGCTAGTGAAAAGAAGATGGGACTCTTATGACTGAGAAACATATGCCTTGTTAGAAATATACTAGAAGTTGGTCAAAGGAATTACAGATCTGAACCAGCACTTTAATTCTTGCTGTGAAACTGCAGCAAAATTGTCAAAGTAAACTTTTTCATAATTTTTTCACTGTAACAATTTTCCTGGATTTGAAATTTGCACTGATTAGAGGAATATTATATGTGCCAAAATTACTTCACTTCCGTCTCTGCTTCATCATCGATCCATGTCAGTATCTGAGTGGCCAGGATGGAGGACACGTCCAGCTCCTGGATGTCATGGGTAGACGCAATTACTAAGCAGTTACGATTGGCCTGTGAAAGCATAATACATTTCATTACACACACACCTAGTTCACAAGCTAAAACCAGAATTTAATCAGAAAATGCAAGTGCTTCTCTCACGCAGCTCTGCACCTTGTTGATGGCAAAGGCAGTGATGATGTCAGATTCCTTGTGGATGATGCGTGCTTTGCCTCCAGGGTAACCCAAATCTGCCTCAATCTGTGTGAAACAGAGTCATCATTTTCAAGTCTCACTGATCCAATAACATTTGACTTCTGTCAACAGCAATTCTCACATTCCCATAATATATTACAGATAAGAGAATGGCTGATGTTATGTCAGCAACTGTTATTTTACGTGGCCCTAAAGGACAAGAAAAAAAAGGTGATAGTGTGAATTAGTACAGCTATTTGAATAGGCATCATATTCCTACAGCATAATTATCCATTTCAATAATAAAATTGGATGGGCTATGCATATTTTTAATCCAAAATCTGTAAAGTTTAGAGGATTTACTATATGTTGTGAAAACACTTCAGATTTACAGAATTATCTTCATAAATACTACACGAGCAAGTTCTTTTGCATTCTAATGAGAATATGTCATAAATCAACATTGTTTAAACTACAGATAGAGATAACGAATTGCTGATAAAAAGTCTGGTGTGTTTTCGTGTTGATACACTATTGTCATTATCTGACTAACATCAGCTGTTACATGGCCACTTCTCAAATGAGAGATACTAAAAGTGATATTAGTTTTGAACAGCAAATAGATTCCCTAGCCATAGACAGGTGTCTCTTTCAAAGTCTATTTCCACTTCTCACCCAGTGTTCCCAGGACAGGCCAGGATAAAGTGGTTACTGCTGAAGATGAATGAATGAATGAATGAATGAATGCCAATAAATTTATTTGCATTCGTATAATAGCCATTTGAACATCAATATGTACAAAGAAGAACTATGCTTTGGTCAATAATTATTTTAGTCAAGCAGTATTCTAGTTGTAAAAATGTCAGGCTTTAAAAAAGGCTTTTAATCATCTTTTAAACATGTATAAAATAATTAGTCATCTTGATATTTACAGCAAGGGAAGTGCATTGCACCTTAAGACTAATAGGGAAAGAGGTAAAATCACAAGGTGATTCATTAACTAAATGTAAAGCATGTATGCATACATGACAAAATGAATCCACATGCACCACAGATCTCACAAAAAAACCAACACTATTTTTTTTTTTAAACAAGCAGTACCTGATTGAGACCAGGCTCCTCCATCCCTGAATACCTTATGCTGTCAGTGCAGTCCTCAACCGACTTAATTGTTCAAAATCGTCACAAAACATTAGACGAAGGAATGAAATGAAAACATGCAAGTCAGTAGCTCACATCAAAAATGTACAATTAATGAACAAAAGTAAATTTCACACAAGCAGAAACAAATTACCTGAACAATAACTACATCACAAAAATTCAGGCAAAACAACTGCACAACACGACCAACAGTTATGGCACAAAGCCAGAAACATATATAGATCTTTTGCTTGAATTTATTTGCATTCTTAAAACCATTAAAATATTATTCCTGTACTGGAGTCAAATGAGGTAGCTTCCATGGTGTGTGTATACATGTATATTACACACACACACACACACACACACACACACACACACACTACATTTTCAATACTCTTGATGGCACAAATCAGAAAAGCATGCAAATGACTGTGTACCTCTGTCTGATCCCGCTTTTTGGTAAAGATGTTGCGGATAAAAGTCTCCTGCACCTCTTCCTGTTTTACCAGGTACTGCCATAGTCTCTTAACAGAAAGTGCAGAATGATGTCGGGACCTAGATGATTGATATGCACTGTCAATACAGTAACACTAATGCTCAGTCATCATTACAGGTCTTATTATTGTCAAATTAGCAAGCAGGAATTATAAAAATGGATTTCCTCCCACATTAAACATTTTTAGACATTTAATTTACCTGTTTAAAAATAAATACATCATTTTAATCACACTCCAGAAAGTTGGCCATCTGAAAAACCTGTGTGTGTGTGTTTGGGAAAGAATCCAGAATGTCTCATCACAGCTGACCTGAACGGTGTGTTAGAGGGCTCGAATAGGGCCTTGTGTCTTAGAAGAGCTGGTCCAGATGCCATGGTCCCATAGACTGGGTGTGTGGAGATGTATTTGGAAGGAGGCCCACCAAAAATCTCTAGCCTCTTGAGTAACACCTGTTCCCAGCACTGTAGTGTTTTCATCACTGAGTGGCACAGTGGGGAGCATACAGGTAGATCTAAAACACACACACAAACAAAATGGGCATACAAAAGCATACAGCTACAGCACCAACAATACCCCAGTGAACAGTAGCTCATAAACCCTATATATGCCTCAAGTTTTATCAGACAAACTCAAAGGAAGTAATGCACAAGTCTACTACAATTCAATTGTCAATTGAGGAATTTGGATATCTTCAAGACAGATTTCCAGACGTACACTATATGGCCAAAACTTTGAACACTTGACCATTACACTCACGTGTGCTTCTTAAAGATACCATTCCACATTTTCCCCCCACTTTGCTGTTATAATCTCCACTCTAGTGGAAGGCTTTCCACTAGATTTTGTAACGTAGCTGTGGGGATTTGCCTATTCAGCCACAAGAGTATTAGTGAGATCAGGCAATGATGTCCGGAGAGGAGGTCTGGGGTGCAGTCGGTGTTCCAGTTCATCTCAAAGGTGTTCACTGAGGTTGAGATTAGAGCTCTGTGCAGGCCACTAAAGTTCTTCCACACCAACCTTAGAAAACCATGTCTTCATAGACCTTGCTTTGTGCAGAGGGGCACCGTCATGCTGGAACAGGTTTGGACTCCTTAGTTCCAGTGAAGTGAAATTGTAATGCGACAGCATACAAAGACGTTCTAGACAATTATGTGCTTCCAACTTTGTGGCAATAGTTGTAGCATACGCATTTTAAGTAATGCTGTCAGTGGACACCAATAGTAATTATAGATTCACACAGGATAAGCGATCTCTGTATAAACCACAGAAACGGGAGTGCCTTCATGATGTACGCATAAATGCTACAGTAAAAATTCCTTGTGTACTCCATACTTGTCATTTTAATACAAACTGATTTTTTTTACCTTTATTAAAAGTGCTTGTTGAAGGGCTTGTGGTCACAAAAGTGGTACTTGATCAATGGTAGGTCACATATTAACTCACACATAGGGTCTTTGCTTTACCTCTGTTATGAGCTCAATAACTTGCCTGAAATCCCCAGAAGCATCACTTCTCTGACAAGTTCTTTTAAACTTCATCTACATTTTATTGTTCTGTGTTTTAAACTCAGGCAATGTTTATTCTATTTTGGTTTTTTGTGTGAGGTGACAGAAAAAACTGAGCACTTCCTGGAGTGCCTTTACTGAATAAGGCTTTAGTTCTTACCCAAGAGTTCAAAGCCAGCCATGGGATAGAACGATTTCAAGTTAACCAGCACCAGCTGCACCATGGCCACGCGCATCAAACACCAGCTAAGGACAGAGGAATTTAGCATTTAATCACATTGCAACAAAAACACAGCATGATCAGAAAATACACGGCATACAATAGTCCTGCATACCTATATGAATTGTTGTTGGAATGTTCTTGAAGGGGAGAATTTGGGTCGAATGCATCCCCAAAACCATCTTCTTCTTCATCTTCTTCCTCGTCACTCCCCTGGCTTTCCTCTGAATCGTACTCAACTTGGCTTACAGATGGTGGCAGGAAAGGCTGTGGGAGTGTTATGAATGTGGAATATGTCAAGCTTAATAAGAATTGAAAATACGGATAAGATTGGACAGAACATTATTTGTCTTGTACCTTTGCGATAAAGTAGTCCCAGATGCTGAGCTCAGGAGGCACAAAGCGTTCTTTAAAAATTGACGCTTCCTGCTCTACTATAGGGCGAGGGCCGACTGGGCTGTCTGGTACCTCCCTGGAGCTGCTTCTGGAAGAAGGCAGCCTGAAACGCTTCTGCTTCGATTCCTGGTCCTCCATCTTGGCTGGCACCAACACACACAGCAAAGTATCATGAGAAACAGTAGTATGCTTACTAGACAAGTGTGTTTATATTGTCATTAAGCACAGTAGACCAATGTTGGGATTGTGAAATGCCTTAACAGCTACTGAATAATACATTTCATTTCTACAGAGATAAAAATAATATGTGCCAGCATCATTTGCTGTCAAAGAAACAGCAATTCTTCTCTTTACAAATCACTAACCCGACGTCATGCTGGATTTTGCTGCTACAGGAAGGCGAGCCCCCCCACCAAATACAGCCACCCAGAGTTTGCTGTTGAGCGGATGAGCTACAATGTGGAAGAGCTCGTTGCTGGAGTGTGTGGCCAGGCCATGCACAAACAAGCTGAGGAAGACGGCTGTGAGAATCTCACACAGAAGCACGCCCACACTTGGCTGGTTCTCCTCTGCTGCCGCACCCAAGAGACGAACCAAAGTACTGACACCTGCAGTACAAACAATAAAAACAGTAAAAATATTGCCACATAGCTATCTGTGGCTCAGACAGAACACTGTCTTTGTTCATGGATACAGAGGCCAGCTGCTTGTATAGTGTAAGAGAATATCAGAGTTAATGTTGGCGATAAGCTATTACCACCTTAGTATACTGCTAAAAGTACTTTAAAAGTACTTAATTTCTAACTGGTGCAGTAGTACAGTATTATACAATACATTCATAATTTATTTTTTGATGTACATTGGTTCTATAAAATTTAACATGTTCTTTATTATAAATATTTAGCTTGAGAAGCACTAGAGATTTTAAAACCTCAAAATGAAACAAACTAAATAACATGATAGTAATAAAATTAATAACAATAGCAGCAAGAAGAAGAAGAAGAAGAAGAAGAAGAAGAAGAAGAAGAAGAAGAAGAAGAAG
>JAOTRR010000033.1:2268907-2282292 GCA_028570945.1 Gogo arcuatus
ATACACACACACAGAGAAGATGGAGTGAGACAGAAGGTTTCTTTGTGTTTTAGGAAATATATTGTTAACAGGCCTTTGGTCTGCTCCGAGTTTCCCATGTTCCTAGGACCGATTGCATCATGAGTGCAAACACAGCTGTCTGTGCTGTAATCCTGCAAGCTACTTTATTTGACTTACAACAATTGTCCTCCCTCACTGCAATTTGGCTTCAATATCCTGTGAGACGATGAGTGGTGCTTTCTTTAATTAAACAGTGTGACAGCAGTTTTATTTACTTTGAGTTACCTCACCTCCTCAGCTGGCCTGGTATTGTATCTAAAGTTTGTAAAAATCAATCCTTACGTGAAGCACATTCACTGAATTGTAGATTGTGTGAACAAGAAAAAGCACGAGTGTCTGAGGTACCATTATATTCCAGCTTGCCCTTTAGAGAAAATAACACCAAGCACCAACACAAAACTTAATTAATAACACTTAATATATGACCTCGGGGAGCTGTGTGTCTATCAGGTAACATGCACACAAAACAAAAACTGAAACTCTAGCAGGTACTTACTGTAATTGCTACATCTGAAATCTGAGAGCTGCTAAAACTAATGGACTTTCCTAAATTAAATGGAAGTTTAATCACATTCATGCCAAACCATTTTGCATGGAACTGCAGTATAAATTTACTAGAGAGAGAACGTAGTTGCAGGTGGCATAGGCACATCTTCCGTTTCTTCCTGAGCTCAGGTTACTGTGTTTCACATGTTCTCGCCGTGTCCGCATTGGTTTCCTTCCGCCTCCCAAAAACATGCTGATAAATGGATTGGCTAAGATAAATTGAACAAATATTTAAGTGTGTGTAAGACAGACAGGGTTGTGTTCATGGGATCCATCGCAACACTAACAAGGATAAAGTGGGTACCAAATACAAATGACTCCACACTAAACAATGTACAAAGGACACCTCGGGAGTTCTTTGGGTTCTAATGTCCTAAAATGGATTTGGAAACTTTTCTGAGAGTATCCTGCAAACATTAGCAGCTACAGATTCAAGTGTTGCATCATGGTGCCTACTATTGTCCAGAGGAGAAGAAGCCTTTACATTATAGCACAGTAAAATTTTTATATCCCAGCTTGTTAAGGAACTGAGGTCAGAGCACAGACTCAGCCATGATATGGCATCCCTGGAGTAGAGAGAGTTAAGGGCCTTGCTCAAAGGCCCACCAGTTGCAGTGCTGGGGCTTGAACCCCCACATTCTAATCAGTAACCCAGCACCTTAACCATTGAGCCACCACTGCCCATCAGAGATTATGCACTTGATAGTTCCACATTTGAGGAATTTGCAAAGGTTGGCACAGCCTGAGTACAGTGGCTGAGACTTGCTTCAGGAAAACCACCTTCTTGATCATAGTATTGCCCCTGCCAGGTAAATATCCAGCACTTGTTGTTGACTGTAATCTTACAATATTTCTACGGATTAACATTCTAGTGCTGATTTCCTTTTAGTTTAGCTAATGGAAAATATCCATTTATTAAGACTTAAGTCAAAATTAGAGTTCAAACTAAAAAATCTAGACAAGGAATCACAAGAGTCTCCTGGTCTCCAATAAGGGATGTACAAGGGTTTGAATGTGTTAAGTAAGGAATAAAACATGATGGGACACGCTATTAAAGGAAAATAATCAACTTCATTGGTGGTTCACGTTGATTCACATCACACCACCCAAAAGCTGATGATTTCCTCATAACAGGGAAGCCCAAAGTGTTTAATTCCTCTTCCGTCATAACAATGTGCCTTCACTTACCATATATATTTATTAACGAACAAGAAGTAATAATTTTTAATCCATTCTATAGTTATTACATTTAAAGTTGTAGAATGTCTGCAAAACAAGTTAGTTATTGTCATTGTTTACGTTATAGGAGCTATAAACAGTTGTTCAAGTTCTCTCCCTTGAAAAAAAAATGCAGCTTGCCATGTTACAGAGAAACTGGAAAGCACACCATATTCCATCGTGAAGACTTTCACATGGTGGAAAATAGCTTTGCATATAACTGTTAATATAACTAGTTGCTATAGAAATTATAGCATATTAAATCACATGCATTAATATAAACCTGTGATCAGTGGACACTAATGTCAAAGCTATGCTGTGATCAAAAATAATCAAAAACTCCTGACCAGATCTGAATCAAGAATTCAACAGCAGTCTGGTCCTCATTAGGCAATGTATTCACTGCTTGAATTTGTGAGAGCTACTGTATGTAATGGCTAGGTTAGTTGTAATGGGAGAAGAAGAAGGCTCTTTCAATTTGATTAGATTTGAAGCTTCAGGAGAGACAGACAGAGGCTCATTCAACATGCATAACATGCGAGCTTTAAAGGCAGTGGGAGATTGAACTAAAGATGACTCAGATGATGATAACAGAAAAAGGACTGGACAGTTCTCAAAGACAGTCTTTCATTTTTGTGACTTAAACATTGACCTTATTTGTCTCTAAGTTGAGGTGGTGTTAAAAATATCTTTGTCTTCTTCTTTTTGTTAATTCTGATACCTATATGCAAGTGCACTTTATATTCTCACATCCCTCTTACCTTCAAAATGCTCAGTGCCATAAGCACATACACTTATATTTACTCAGAACATGTGTTATTATGGCTAAAAGCATGCTTCGGTTGGATGTAGGTAGCATGAAGGATATATATGTATGCAATGTGAGATGAAAGGCCGGAATAATTAAAATACTTCCTTTTGTCAGCAGTGGTGCTGGTAAGCACACATCCCATGAGCTCTTGAAGCTGGTAATGAGAGGTGCCTGAGGGGTTGCTGGGGAAAATAAGATGCAGAGAGAAAGAGGGGGATAAGGATTGATATGAACAACTGGAAAGGTGGTGATGTGGGCCATGTGAACACTGAGATCTTTTTAGTTGTTGACTGCTGTGCCACTGTGTGCCAGTTTGGCTTGTCTCTCAGATGATTATTCGTCCTTTTCTTATGCTCCCTCACACTTGATCATTATCAGTCTTCAATCTGAGCTCTACTGATGGTAGTAGGTTTGAGAGAAGAAAGATTTCATTTTGGTCAAACATGATTGCTCTCACTGGTGTGTGGATGAGTGAGGCCTGAGATGAGACATGAAAATACACAATACAAAAAAATACCAATTTTGTACAGTATTAGTAATTTAAAGCTGTTGGATATAAGATTTGGGAATACACCCTGGATGAGATGTCAGTCCATCGCAGAGCTTCACACATACACACACACATTTATACCTAGAGGCAATTTAGCATAGCCAGTCCACATATTGGTATTTTTAACATGGGGAGGGAAAAAAGAGAACCCCAGAAGAAACCCATATGGACACATGTGAAACTCCATAAAGGCAGTAACCTGAGCTCCAGGTACTGAGGGAACCTTGGAGTTGGGAAACGACAATTCTACCTGTTGGAATTATACGTATATGCCTTGAGATGCAGCCCAGGTATTCAATCTCAGATATAATTATCTGCTGCCAATGTTGCTGCCATCTCTGTGTTACATAAATGTCATGAGAATGAATGAATAAATAAATGTGACTTTCAGTTTCTCAATACCAGGTAAAAGAGTAAAAGCTCTTTAACAAGATTGTTAAAACTCACTCAGATGGCTGGCTGTGTGAGTTCAGCCTCTGATTTTGCTGAGATCTGTCCCTGTATCATTGACCTGATGCCACAGTGTGTGCTGATTCTGCAGGATGAGCTAACCATCTAACATTAGCCATCTAGCTAACTAAAACACAAGTTCTCTGCCTAAAGGGCAAAGAGTTCTCACAGCTCTAATCTCAGATCACTCAATGCTTTCGGCTCATGCACAGTCCCACAGTGCTCTGGGCAGCTGTGAAGCCTATGGTAGCATACTAATGTGAGTTAGCTAAAAGACGGTCACACGTGGTCATTTGAGTGTATGTGTGTTTAAGAACACCTTTGTGTATGTCAAACATGCACCATTTGCTAACATTAGCACACAAAACAGAGCAGAGAATAAAAAAACCCCGTACAGATCAGTAAAAATCCACACACCAAGGGTGAGCAAAACCCTTCATTGATTCATTTTGCCCAGATATAAGACAGACTGGAGTGCAAAATTACAGAGAAAAAAAACCAAACACACCAAGCATCCTATTAGGCATGAAATGCCTAACCTTAGGATGTTTGCTAAAACATGCCATGGCCTAATGGTTAGAGAAGCAGCTTTGGGACCAAAAGATTACCGATTTGATTCACTAGACCAGCAGGAATGGCTGAAGTGCCCTTGAGTAAGGTACCTATCCCCAAACTGTTCCCCAGGCTGCTCTGGGTATGTTGTATGTTGCTCTGGATAAGAGTGTCTGCTAAATGCCATTAATGTAATGTAATATAGCAGAACATGGGTCAGTGGATCAAATATGTACATTCATGGAGTACATTATAAGGAACACTATACTAATGCTGGGTAGGGCCTTCCTTTGCTCTCAAAAAAGCCTCAGTTCTTCATGGCATGAATTCCATAAGATGTTGGAAACATTCCCTTGAGATTCTGGTCCATGTTGACATGATTGCATCACACAATTCTTGCAGATTTTTTAGGTGCACTTTCATGCTGTGAATTTCTCGTTCTACTACATCCCAAAGGTGTTCTATTGGATTCAGATCTGGTGACTGGGAAGGTCACTGAAGAACATGGAACTCATTGTCATGTTCTCATCACTTTTGCTTTGTGACATGGAGCATTATCATTTTGGAAATAGATATTCGAAGATGGTAAATTGTGGCCATGACGGGATGCACATGGTCAGCAAGAATACTCAAACAGGCTGTGGCATTCAAGCAATGATTGACTGGTATTAATGAGCCCAAAGTGTGTCATGAAAACATTCCCCACAACATTACACCACCTCCACCAGCCAGGACTGTTAACACAAGGCAGGTTAGGTCCACGGATTCATGCTGGTGGCGCCAAAGTCTGACCCTATCTTCTGTGTGCCTCAGCAGACATTGTGATTCATCAGACCAGGCTACGTTTTTCCAGTCTTTAGCTGTCAAAGTTTGATGTGTTGTGCATTCTGAGATGCTTTTTCTGTTTACCACAGTTGACAGAGTGGTTATCTGAGTTACTGTAGCCTTTCTGTCAGCTTGAACCAGTCTGGCCATTCTCCGTTGACCTCTTTCATCGACATATGTGTCTCCATCCACAGAACTGCTGCTCACTGGATGTTTTTTTCTTTATTGCATTATTCTGAGTAAACTCTGAGTAAACTCTAGAGACTGTTGTGAATACAAATCCCAAGAGATAAGCAATTCTAAAAATACTCAAACCAGTCTGGGATCAACAATTATGTCATGGTCAAAATCACTGAGATCACTTCCCCCCATTTTGTTGGTCGATGTGAACATGATCTGAAGCTGCTGGCCCATATCTGCATGATTTTATGCATTGAACTGCTGCCACACAATTGGCTGACTGGATAATTACGTGAATGAGTATGTGTACAGGTATTCCTTATAAAGTTCTCAGTGAGTGTATATGATTATGTGAGTTAACAAGAGTGGAAATGATAGAGTGGCTTTTTTTTTTTTATATTGCATTCTCTATTACACAGCAAAAACATTTGATCATTCTCGCTGCTTACAGTCAGCTGACACTGATTGTCTCTTTGGTTACAGTGGAAAAGCCACATCTTAAAGATAACTAGCAATTTCCTCCCACACACACTTACATAACCTTTCCGGCTTCTGTCAAAACTCAATCAAACGGTACAGAGGAACAGAAATAAACATTGGTATGTAGAGGACTCTCTATGTAGATGGACAGGTTATTCTAAAACTTTAGCCACTATCAAAATTTATAATGAAATAATTTATAATGTCAAATAAATCAAATCTGTTTGTACAGAAAATTGGATGGAGAAGAGATTACCTGTTGCCGGGTTGATGCTAGCAGCAATGTGAAAGTGGCACAGTGCATTGGCGTGAGCGGTGGTGGCTCTGTGGGCATAATGCTTATTCTGCTGATGAGGGAGAAGCCTTGCGTGAGCCATACCTCTGACTGGTCCCCGACTCAATTCTGCCAGGTTCAGCTAGGCACCATATAGCGAAAGGGTTACAACTTAAGTTTGGCAACAGAGATTCCAGTTTGCCTCTACTTAATTTAACATCCAGCAATTATATAAGGAAAACCATTAATTACTAGTCATATCAATATACAGCAAGTTGCCATTTTAATGGGTACATCAAAGAGCACCACGCATAATACACTCATACCACCACACCTTTTCCATTTTAGTTTCACAACTGTGCAGAGAATGGTCCAATATCCAATCAACATTTGGTAAGCAGTGGTCCTATGATGGTCCCTTTCCACTGATGATCAGGTTAGATGAGGACTGATAAGTTGTGCATAGCAACAGGTGGACTACAGTTAATAGCTGTATGCCTAGTTGTACCTGATAAAATGGCCAATGAGTGTAGCTATAAAGGTACAGTGGGTGTCTGTAATAAACTGACAATTTAGTACATGATTATGAAATCGTTTGTATTATGTGAATATCATTTCATGTTTGCATTGTTGAACACTTGTATTTCAAGCTAGAAATTGGCTGCACTTTGGAATTTTATGAATTTCACTACTTTTTATTTTATATTATAATCCACTATTATCCTTTTATTGGGATATTTTTTAAATCCTTTCTTCCACTTTTTTTTCTGTAACATTTTTTCAACACTGCATTCTAACAAAAGTGAGATCTCAGCGATGGTAGAATGAAAGCACATCAGAAGGCAGGAGACATGAAAGGGCATGAAACAAACTGTACTATGCCTCTGAAAGTCCATTTCATAATTTGAAGTGTTTAGATCAGCCATATACATCAAATGGTCTACAAAGGTTTCCTCATAAATAATAATAATCTCTCAGTACATTTCTTTTCATCATGGTGGAACTGTCACTCACCTCAGGCAAGTTTTGACTATGGCCTTTGTTATTATGATGAGCCTTTTTTGTGTTACTGGATTTGACTGTATCATTGTTGATGCTGCTGTGATTTTGTCTTAGTCCAGAGATCAGGCAGTCACTGGGCAGCAGTGTTTCAGCCCACAGCCGACACACACTGTCTTTACAGCAGGTCAGTAATACGTTACACACGGCACCTCTGGAAGCAGAGAAGACACTGTTTAAGTGACAAAGACTTTCTTGTGTGACAAAACACTGAGGGTCGTATTCAGAGCTGAGTTATGGACAATGATGAGTTAATATCAAAATTTCACACTTTCAGACCTCAGACATAGCTATAGACCTAAATGCTATTCAGACAGTTGTGCAGGAATCAGCATGCACAAGGTGGAGTTTGCCTAAACCAGGAATTTCTCCGTTACACACAATTCTGACCTAAGCCCTATATTATATTGGTTCGAGCAAGAAGCAGTATTAGGTTAAGCGCCACTGTCTGACAGTTTGATGTCACCACAATACATCATGTTTAGTATATTGGCTTTACAGCCTAATATACTTCTATTAGATTATTTCAATATTTACAATCTTCATGTTCGTTTACCATCATATTAGTCTTTTTTGGTATTTTTACTTAAATTTTCTCTTGCTTTTTGTTACATCATATTACATTTGACGGCAAATAAAAAAAAAAATGCAATCTGCTTCTTCAGCCTGCATTTTTTATCCCTAGATTTTTTCAGTCTTAAGGGCAAGTATTTGAGTTAATAGGCATTGGTCTGGACCTTACTGAAAAACTCTATCTCGGACTCTATACAAGGAAAATCCAGCAACCACGGAGACATGAACTACATGCAGGAGATTTGCATAATCTGAATAGAGCACCCAGAAAATCGGCTGAATGTTGTACATACCAATATAACTTTTGAAATTAAGTCACCCACTCTGAATATAGCCCAATGGGTAGTATGAAAAATTACACACACAAAAAAAAAAAAACCCCACACACTGCAACATGATTTTCAGCATATCATGGTATCTGCCATGATGTATTTTAAAAGAGGATGGCATGAAAAATGTGTATAGCTTAAAATTGGTGGGTTGTATACCAGTATAAAAGGTACTCTGTTAGAAATTAGCTAACTGGTTTTCAAATACTGTTTTCAAATGTAATTTCTGTGTTCTCCTTACAGTATTACAGTTATGCATTGTAAATTACAGCACATACTATAAAATACATCATTTATCATGCTCCATCAAAACAGTTATGAAATGAGTGCTTTCATACAAGTCTCGATTTGTTGCACATTAATTAGGCATCATGTTTAGCAAATACATACAGTATTTATACATCTCAAACAAACAAAATATATACAACAAAATAATTTGTAGTTATTAAGATGGACCTTTTTATATTTTACCTTTTATTTTTATTAATATGGGCTGCTAATATGGAGTTATTAATATGGACCTTTCAATAAGATATTTAAGAATATTTGCAGATTGTTTGCATGTTGGTCAAGTTTCTTGTAGTATATTCTTTTCTTTGCAGTTTGTAAAAGACTTCAGTAACTTGTTTGATTTATATTTAAATTAATAGCATTGCATTTTTAGATCACTTTCCTGTTTAAAAAAAAGTGTATACAGTGACACATGATAACAAATAATTTGAAAATATCATGGCATAACTATTTCAGATTTCCTCATTTAAAACATCCTGTCATATACCTAGCACAGTCATCTTTTCAGGTATTGGAAACCTTTGTTAGCCTTACCTGGGTAAGTACTTGCTGGTTTTCCTCCAGGAGAAGCCAGTGACCGAGCGTGGATGAGCTAGATAGATGAAAGAGAAGTCCGGCTTCCCTTGAGAGCTGAGTTCAGGTGGAGTGAACAGCTTTGTAGCATCAGACTGCCACTTGCTCATGCTGTACCACACTTTTACCAAACAGTCATCCTGAAATCACATGAGATCACACTCATATTTCAGTACAAACAAGACATTCTGTGTTTAAAGCAGCAAACTAGTTAAAAACAAACAAGTACTGAAACATACACACCTGTCCTGCAGTGGCAAAAAACTCTCCATCTGGACAAAACTTAATTAGATGAACAGGTGAGGCAGTCCTATGTTAAAAATAGGAACAAAATGAACTGCATTAACTCCATGGCTACAAACACAGAGCAAATTAAATCTCAGTGCGACCATATGCAAACTTCAAGTGTGTCGATAAACAAGAAAATCTTACTTGCACTGCCATATACACCTCCAAGAAGGCAGAGGGTCACTACCCATCTCCTCTTCAGCACCACCACAGAAATTCACATTGGACCATAACTGTAGGCAACTTGACCCAGTCAAAAGAGTAGTACCTACACACACAATCAAGTAACAGAATTGCATAAATGGACACAATCTTGGGAGCAAACACTGATCTGATTAACATTTATAAATACTCATGTACCTGTGGGGCTCCAGGCAATGTTGTGTGCTATAGACTCTAAAACAAACTGGCCTGTTGTTTGCCAGTGATAGTTCACTTTCTGTTGAGATACACAACATGTAATTACAATTATACAATACTAAAAGTAACATAACTGAGAATCTGTAAAAAATAAGCTCACCATCTGCATTTTTTCCTCTGGGCTCATCAGCACAGGCTCAAATATGCAAACAATGTTTCCATAGGATGCAGCAATCTGTAGATGACAACAGGAAATGGTTGCACTTTCAATAACAGCAAACGTTTACAAAGCATTGACCTTTGGCTATTTCTGGGACCTGCACACAGGTAAAAGAAAAAAAATCTAATAGCAGACATTCGGCTTTGTTACTTGAAGGAAAATGGGTGGTTTTAATATCTAATTCTATTATGCATCTAATCACAAGGACTACTTGGATGACTCTGTAATTTTCTACTACTTTATCTTGAAAGTTGCAAAATAGGTCTATAAACAAGCCTACAGTTGTGGTAAGAGGTTTACATACACTCATTATGGATATGAATATCATGGCAATACTGGCCTTTCAATGATTTGAACTGTTCTTTGTCTGTGGCAGAATGATTGTATAACATATATCTTTAATAGAAATAAATCCAAGAATTTGGTGCACAAAGTTTTATTTTGGGTTTTCTGAAATCAACACAGGGTCCAAATTATACATACAGCACACCTAATATTTGGTTAAACATCCCTAAGCCAGTTTGACCTTGACCAGATGCTTTTGCTAGCCATCAACAAGCTTCCGGCAGAATTCTGGTTGGATATTTGACCACTCTTCTTGGCCGAATTGGTAGAGCTCAATAAGATTTGTGTTTCCAAGCATGGACCTGACTTTTAAGCACAGTCCACATATGTTTGATAGGGTTGACGTCAGGACTTTGGGAAGGCCATTTCAAAAGCTCAATGTTACCCTGCTTTATGCATTCCACAACCAGCTGTGATGTGTTTGGGGTCACTGTCCTGGTCCACCACCCAATTGTGTCCAAGTTTCAACTGTCTAGCTGATGGCTTGAGGGGGTATGCTGAAGAATTCTGAGGTGGTCCTCCTCCTTCATTATTCCATCCACTTCCACTGGCAGCAAAACGGCCCCAGAGCATGATGGTACCACCACCAAGTTTAACAGTTGGTACAGTGTACCTCTGGTCATTGTGGCCAAACAACTCAATCTTTGTCTCAACTGACCATAAAACTTTCCTCCAGAAGGCTTTTCCTTTGTCCATGTGGTCAGCTGCAAACTCTAGTCAAGCTTGAAGGTGTTGATTTTGGAGCAGGGGCTTCTTTCTTGGATGGCAGCCTCTCAGTCCATGGCGATGTAAAACCTGCTTGACTGTAGACAGTAACACTGGTTTTCCAGCTGCTTCAAGTTCATGACAAGTCTGTGCGTTGGTAGTTCCTAGGTTGTTCTTGACCATCCGAACCAATTTTCTCTCAGCTGTGGGTGACAGTTTGGGTCTTCTTCAAGACCTGGGCAAAGTGGTTACACGTCCCAATAACTTGTACTTACATACAATTGTTTGAACTGATAATTTTGGAATCTGCAATTGTTCTGAAATGGCTCCAAGAGACATTCCTGGTTTGTGTAAATCTACAATCCTCTTTCTCAAATCTGCACTGAGCTCCTTGGACTTTCCCATTGTACCATGTGTTGGTCAATCCAGTGAATGCTGTCAAACAACCCCTTTTTATGTTGGCACAGAGAAGCTACCAGCTGTAGTCAATCATGATCACAAATAGGAAGTTAAGAGATCTTGGTAAAAAGACATTTTGGAACTTTCAGCACCACTGAATTAACAAGCTAAATGGGTGTATGTATAATTTTGACCCTGTATGTATATTTCTGACTGTATATTGATTTCAGAAAACCCAATTCTTGGTTTTTCTCCTATTAAAGATATATGTTGCACAATCATTCTGCCCCAGAAAAAGAACAGTTCAAAGAAATAATTTAAAGCCTCATATTGCCATGATATTCATATGATGAGTGCATACAAACTTCTGACCACAACTCTAAGTATATACACATGATACTTCTCAGCTTGTCATTATGCTAGAATGAGTCACTCATCTCTAAAATACAGTGACATATTTGGCGTATGTCTACTCTAAACATTAAAGGTGCATCATCAGGCTTTCATCAGTCTACCAGTTCCACCCAAAGTTGTAACTTCAACCTACATATAAAACTTACCACAATATTTCAATAAATGTTTGCAATATGGGAATATAATAATTTGCTATGACAAAAGATTTGCACAAAGCTTTACACCTACTATCAGTTTTCAGACAATGTACATTTCCTGTTTTGATGACAGAATGTGTGCTCAGACATGTGATCATGTGCCGTCAAACCACAACTAATGCTGATATGAACTATTTAATTTATCAACAGTTAACTTTGGAGAAACTGAATTCCACATTAAACACAGTTATAGCTATAGACAGATAAGCTCCATTTCAGTTGGTTTGCTTCAACTGTGATTAAAATGAGATCAACTGTCCTTTGGATAATTTATCATATATTAAGCCTCTTTTATAATGTGTGATTATGGTGGTCTTTGAAGAGTATTACTTGTCACACTGCACAAGATGATCCCAAAAAAATCTTGGCAGAAGTCTGTGTTAATGTGAAAATTCAATGAATTTTGTGAGATAGCATACTGTCCATGTCAGATTATACAATGAAGATCTCCTAATGATAAACCTGCAATCTCAACTTAGGACAAAATAATTCTTTTATATTGTGCAATATTTGTCTGCAACAGCAAAATTGGGCCAAAAATCATAGTGTAAACGCGACCTTAGGCAAATCTGAGTTAAAAGCTTTAAGAAGTTATGGTATGCGGAATTATTTTTATTTTCAGAAAAACATATGCTCAAAAAAAACCCTCTGACATTTGTGGCTTTTAATCTCAAATACTGAACTAGAAGAAAAGGTGAGACAGGAAAACCCATAACTTTTACCTGTCCTTGTTGAGAGCAGTCCACACACCCAACTTGGATGTTTCCATGCTTGGCACCTGGGATGATCTGAAGCCTCTCAAAGTCACTTCCCAAGATTACAATGTCACATCCAGAGGCATAGGCCTATCATACAAGCCAGGAGGACATGAATATGTATTTAAAGCACAAAAGCTCACATTTTTTGCAGAACTACATGTCGTCAGTTATAAAAAATATATATATAACTAAATACAAATACTGATTATAGAGTGAATGAAAACTATAAAAAATATTATTTGCAAACATTTTGAACATTCAAAATTAAAAATAACTTTATATTATTCCTCTATTTTTCCATTTACTTGTGTGTGTGTGTGCGCGTGTGTGTGTGTGTCCAGCACGTTTAGTCATATCTCCTCACCGCTTATATCAGGGGTTCAAAACTTTTGGACAAATCGCCCCAAATGGCCATTATGAATTGTTCTGTACATTTCACCATTCCATCACTAAATCTTACAAGGAAACCCAAAACTATTACAAGGGAACTTCAACGTAATTCAAAGGAAGTATCCAGCTTGTCCCTTTGAGACATCCTAATCACCAGAAGTTCTCTGGGCAAAGACAAATGGTTGACATTGACGCTTTCGAGTCTGCATTAACCACTGATTCAAACCCCCTTAATTAATCAAAGCCTGGACAGGTTTGGACACACCCCCTCATTATCATAATAAGAGAAATGTGTGCATAAAATAGAAAGTAGAAATAAAGTGTGAAGTTGAAAATAAAAGGGGACATAAAATAATAAAAAGAGGAGTAATAAAAATACACGCTATACAATTAAATTTAGTTTTATTATATTGACCGAGTCTTCAGGAAATAATTTAAAGAATTTTACTTTCTCTATAATCAGTTTTTGACTCATTAGATATTACTGACTTTGCCATTTGGGAAGTTCATAGAAAACACTTGCTATTGAGCAATAGAT
>JAOTRR010000033.1:2299657-2314416 GCA_028570945.1 Gogo arcuatus
GTGTGTGTGTGTGTGTGTGTGTGTGTGTGTGTGTGTGTGCGCGCGCGCGCACTAGTGAAGGAGGCTTCATCTCCCAAATAGGATGAGCAACCGGTTTGGTGGAGGCACCGCGGATGGTCCGGACCGATTCGCTGTTAGTTTTTTGGAGCTTTCTTTGTTCAGTTTCAGTTTGTCTTCGCGGACTGTCTGTTTCCACACTAGACGGATTTCCAATGGATATTCCCGTGTGAAGAAGGAGCGCGCGCGTTACCACGGTACGGTAACCATATAAAAGCGACATGCTGGGAAAAGTAGCTTATATTATCCGCTTTAATCGTGTGCTGTGTGAATTGTGATTTAAGAATCGGATCGAATCATTAGTGTCACGATGCGATCTATCAAATGTCTCATTCAATGAAAACTTGCTTTGGTAGCCTATTAAGTTGGCTTTGTGTGGCAGATTAGACACAAGTGCGCTTCTATTACGAGCCTCAGCTGACGTCACTCCTGTAAAACTTCTAATGCTGATTGATTTTTTATCGTAATAAATAAAATTTAGCGCAATTGTCATTGAGCAATGTGATTCCTCTCATTTAACACCTCGAGCTAGTGTGTGTGTGTGTGTGTGTGTGTGTGTGTGTGTGTGTGTGTGTGTTATAACGCTGGAAACACAACACTGTCTGATTCGGACGTCAGTACACATATGGATAGATTTCAATTATAGCCCAGTCTTATTGAATTGAAATTATAAAGATTTTAAACACATTCTCTAATATTAGCCCTAAATATCTAATACACAGCATGAAAGCTGAACGATTCGTTACTTTTTACAAAAACTGTGTGTTATCAATGTGTGCAAGTTGTGATTAAAGTAATAGACTATAGCATGACATTGTTTCTCAAATAAATGGCACTTGTTAATATTCCAGCCGGCAATGAGTTTTATTTATCAATATAAGCAATGAGTAATGCACTAACAGAAACCAGTCTCTTTACACTACGTTAATCGGTGTTCATTATCTCAGCCTAGGCAAAATGCTCTTTTTATCCTATAGGAACATGCTTCAGCCCTTCAGCCTGTATATTGCTGCTACACTACAGTAAAGAGGCTCTTGAATAGTGACAGTTTTGTAGAGATGAATGTTGCTTCCCATTTCAGTCATTTTGCTCACAATAAAAACAAAACAAAACAAAAGGTTTGGACCCAAACCTCAAAGTGTTGAATTACACGTACAGTAAGCATATAAGTGAAGTTGGACAGAAATGAACACTATGAGTTTATTAAGTGTTAATTATGCATTATTCAATCATTCGACAGCAAAGGTCTGACCAAGCTGATCTCATAAGAAATTAGTACAAATTTGGACAAACGAAGGCGATGTGATTGGATTTTGCTCAAGTGGAAAGTAAAGGTATGACCGCTAACCCTGCCTCTAACCTCAACCTTTTGTATCTTTCCATACCACTTGATAGTTACCAATTTGTGACTGCAAGACCATTTTGGTTTCATCCACTTATGTGAGCTTCTGTGCTAAAAAGGCACAAGAATGCAGCTAGGTGGCCTGGAAGAAATCTGGAAACCCCAGCACTTTAGACCCCTTGCTCTTGACCCCTAAGGTCAAGTAGGGTGTGACTGTGTCAGCTGTGTCTCCACACGCTTCTCTCTGCACGCAACAATACAGAGCATCTGTTTCTAGACAGTGAATAGAATGACAAAGCCGATCCAAACCGTTCAATCTCTCATGCTTCTCCATGTCTCAGTGCTCTCTTATGATATTAATGGTACTTGTTAAGACCACTGTCTGCTGTTCCTCTGATGAAAAACTGTCCCCTGGACCATATCAGTATTCTAAGACTACTTTATATTCATATGACTTCAAGGAGAGTTCATTATTTTTGTGGCTGGTTCTAATTTCTCACAGATTTGCCTTTTTTTTCTACGGCAGTTCCACTTGTCTAATAATCTCTCTGCCTTCTGTTGTTGGTAAGACTCCTGTATCTGTTCGATCATAAATAAGAGAGGCTCATACAGAAGCTTGGATGAGATTAGAATACATGCAGATCATCAGTGCTGTTGGGGGCAGTTTATTGTGAAATATATTGTTTTCTACCTATTTATAAAGATATAGTTGAATATTTTTTTCTAAATAACTACACCACAAGGGCTGTTTTGAGAGTCTTTAATTGCAGATATTAGATTGAGTCATTTATGTTTAACCCTCCTACATTTGTGCTTGTTGCTGAGTGTGTATTTCGTTGCAGCACAGCACTTCACAATCTGTGATATTGATTTGTTTGGGGGCCTGGAATCAATTTTTTGGGGAAAAGCAGGTTCTTGGTCATAACCTGCGGTGATGATGCATCCCACCTATCAGCTTGCCAGATGGCTTTCAGAGTTTCCACCTACCAACATGGTTATACTGCAAGTATGAAAAGGACGTACTGTGTGAGCTCATAATCTTCTGATGTTCTATGAGCATGCAGTACATGTGACCAGGCTGTGTGTTTCAGATAGCTTGAAAAAAGGGTGTGTTGTGTGGGACAATAATTGGCAAAAGAGTGCAATTTATAACAACAAAAAAACATGAAAGATAGATAGACAAAACCTAGACAATTTTATTACATTCAAAAAAGCATAAGAATAGAGAACTATGATTTATGTATGTTACCTCTTTCTTATATTTAGCAGCATTGTTTTTTGTGCTTCTACATTTCAGCAATCTGTTTTTCCAATTGACATAATACTCCAGCAAATCTCGCAAAGCTGTAAAAAAATGTAATTTTACAAGCTGCAACACACTGGGAGGCATTTGGTCTTCACACCCCAACAATGGCAGTAAAGGCTCCATTGTGTGTGACTGATGTGGATTTGTCACACCGGTGGGCTTGAATCGCTTGTGGTGTGGTGTGTTTAGATTTTCATTGTCAAGAACAGGTAGATTTGCTCAGCCTGAATAATTGATGTGGGTTTATGATTTCAGCTCAATCACAATACACTATCAATGTGTCGCATGTATGGTGGACTTTGTGTGATTTCCATGATCATGCATTATTAATGAACTCATTTAGGGGAGTGATAGTAGGGCTGAGTTGCCTTATAATTGGGGCAGTTTCAGATAATGTTATATACTGCCTAAACAAGGTTACTGCTAGTTTTGAGTATAAAATACCTATTCAGATATTGATACTCATGTTATTTTAATGCCAATGTATATTTCACAGTGTGCCTACACTGGTAATACTGATGACATGATCAGAAATAATTATTTGTGTTTCTCCGTATTCTCTATACACACTCTTGTATTGACTTCTTAATATGATTATAGCGTGGTTGTGTCATACCAGCATACTTACTATATTCTTCTGGATTCTTCTGGACCTGGTGATTCTCTTGCTCATTAATGTTAATGCTAATATTCCTTTTGAAATAGAGCTGGCCCAAATAAAGCAGCTAAAACCAGGTCCATTTTCAGAATTGAGACACATTCATGATCCTCAATATCCTCAAAGGCTTCATTTACTTCTGATTAATGTTTTTATTTTTGTGGGTGTCCAGGTCATTGTCCTTAGTCTTTTGTTCATAACTTCCTAATGTATATTTCAATCAATATTTTCTTTATGCCATTGGTTCCGCAGCAGCTTCATACAGCTATCTGACAGTTTATTGCTGTTTATTGGAGTGTGTTTGCTTCTGAACGATTGCGTCTTCTGTAAAACTGAAAGTATCGTTTCCTCCCTCAACACCTACATGTTTGCTATCATATAAACAGCATTTAAAAGGTAAGGACTGATTTATTACAGCTCAATGTACTTGTTTTCTTGGCAAGATGTCAATTGGGAAGAGAATATCCTTGTATTAAATCACAACGTACTGAGGTAAAACACAGCCATGGGTAACTGATAGCATCAGGATTTGTTTTTATTTTCTTGTTTGTACTGGATGCTTTGCCAGGATTGATTAGATTTTGTTGCTTATGCAAGAGTGTGTGGCATTTTCCGAGATTGTGATGGTGATCTGTGGTTGCGCTTTCCACCAGGTTTTCACATGCTGTGGTGGTGTGTGACGCCGAGGACAGCATGTACATCTGTCCCGTCCTCAGACCCAGCATGACTGGCATGGCTTTGCTCATCTATTAATCATTGAGAGCGCCTTCTTATTCCGTTGCCATAGTTTCAGGGCCTGAGACGGCGCCGGGGCTGGAGGGGAGATGGCAGGGGCCAGCAATTCCAAACAGCCTCTCAAGGAGAGAGTATGCTTAAAGGGGCCACTATGGCCTGTGCTGGCACTGAGCAGAGGCTTATTGTGCATGCATGCCACAGATGGGCTGAATGAAATATTGGGGATGTGACAGTGAAGACACAGAGAGGGTGCACATTTTTTAAATCACACTAAGGCCCTTCGGATGGAATAGGGCCCAAAGGTGTTGATATGTGCAAATGAAACGGCACTCCAGAAATCAGATAGGCGACTGATGATACCATTGGTTGAGATGATAGTCGCATATTGAGAAGCTCCATCTCAATGTCTGACACAAATGCACGGCATTCGCTGGTAAGATTGGCTTATTGTTTGAGACATTTTAGTTAAGTAGTTTATTCTGTGGCAGAGAGAAAATGAAAATACTCCAATGGAGCTGATAGGCTTTTTTTTAATCTCACTGACAGGGTGATGAGGCTTATATTGCCTTTTCTGAATACACAGTGTGCATAACTTCTCAGAGATGTGTTGAACTGAGCCTCCTGATTAGACATGAGAGCCTGAAGTGTAAAGGGTAAATAATTAAAGCTATACAGTGCAACATCTGGAGCTGAGCATACACCATTTTTTCAGTGGATAAGGTTGTCATAGATGGTGTATACACTGTGTGATGCACTCTTTTCATCCTAATATCTGTTATATGCTATGTCAGTTTATAATTCTCAAATTCAAAAGCAAATTGAATTGCTAATTATGGCATAAATGAATTGGTTGTAATCTCGGGGTGTTCTTGTCTTGTTTTAATGGTCATGCCACCACTGTAACTCCTCATCATGTTGCTTTTCTAGTGAGTATTTTAGGGCACAGAACAAGCAAAGACAGAAGCACTGTAATCATGAGTCTTTCTCCTGTGCCTTTCATGTGGCTCTAGTTCTGAATAAAGAACCTTGTCATTGTCAGGAGCGTTGGGCTGCAGTCCAAACCAGCATGATTTCCACTCTGCTTCTCATATCTATGACCTTTCTTGGATGGGCCACCCATAGCAGTTACAAAATAAGGGCTGTGGTGTTTTTTCCCTGGGCTGTTGGAGATTTCCTGGTGGTTTTGAAGTTCTACAGTTGTGTTACATCACCCTCTGCCTTCAGCAGGTGGTGTTGGAAAGAACAATGTGGCTCTTGGAGGATTGTCAGGTTTTTTTTTAAGGCATTGCATCACATTGAAGGGCATCTACTGTAACTGTTCAAGCAGACTTGGTCACCAGATTTAATAGCTGTCTTTGCATATCATTCTTCTCAACTTTCAGCAAACTTACACTAGTTCCCACTAAGATGTTTATCTCAAATTAATTGCTTTTTTCAGAGGGATTACTGTATGTAAATCACATGACCAATAGCCTTCAGAATTACTCAATATTCATTTTGGGTGTTTGCTCTAAAGTTTTACTCTTAAGGTATTCCAGATTGTCTTGGAGTTGGCTAACTGAGCGCATACTAAAATCTGCCCTGGGGAGGTTTTAACTTTCTGAGCCTCGGCAGAGAAAGTTTAACAATAAAGGTCCTTTGTGTACATTTATTACATATCTAATGAACAAATTGCAGCCATGTGGCGTCGTGTGCCTGGTAACATAAGCGTGACCACAAGGCCTCCAGTGTTCAGCCCCTGCACGTCCATCAGCCCAGCGTTGAGAAACGAGACAGGCACACTTATCATCACTCTCAGAGGACCTGCTCAACAACCCCAACATTGTTTCCTTCCTCTGCCACAACAGGAACCGCACATGAAAAATTAGAAGTAGATCTAAAACAAGCTGAGCTTTGTTGAACATTTTCATGTTTATTTTTCTATTACTTTTATTTAGTAATCTTGGGGGTCTGTCCTGCATATAGAGATCACTGTATAAACACTACTTATGATGAATGACAGCCAGAACAAATATACATAGTTTTTATTTCAAACGTACCAATGGGAAAGATGTTTGAGGTCTAATTGGATTTGCTGGGCACAGTGTATGGAAATAATTTGTCACCACTACTGAATTAAACATCGAGCAGTGTTATTTGGATAGCTGGTGGCTTGTTTGTTTTGTGTAAATTAATATGATATTTGGAGGATTCTGCTTGCTTCATACCATTCATAAGACTTAGAGTTTTTGGCCAAGCAAACCATTCAGAACATCTTTTCAGTGGCATTGCTGATAGGAGAAGCAAAAAACAACTCATTCGTCTTAAGTTTCTCTAGGCTTGTTTCGACTGCAGGATAGCATATATCAGCTAATGCAAGGTAACTGGATAGAGAGGAATGAAATGTTATCCAGATGCGTTGCTCCTGTGTAACAACTGACCTATATAAGAGGGCATGAGAGATCCAGGTGTATTATTGCCAGAGCATTTCCTCCTCGTCTCACTTTGATCTTTATCCCTCGGGGACGAATGGATTTTTAGCCCTCCCCCATATGGAGGTGCCCTTGTCCAGGGCTTGTTTTCATGTTCAAATGACCAAGAGCGTATCTAAAACAAACATCATATCCTGTGCTCAAGCCTGTAAGATGGCTCATCTGGGTTGAATGTTGGCGCCATGGGGCAGCTTTGTCTCCTTGACATCATCTACAATCTTTGCCAAGCTAGTTGCAAATTGTGAAAGAAACGTCCTTTAGTGTGGCAAAGGCACACGTTTTGGTGTGTAACATCAATATCGGAGAGAGCCTTACAGTGTTTCTGTATTATATGAAACTTCGTTGATTGGTACAACAGCTACTTTAACTTGTCAGCTTGCCACATGTCAGATTTTCAATACAATGCTTGTTTTGACCATCAAACAAGTTTGTCAAAAACACATGCATAAATGCAAGCTCTATTATGTGCCTTCATTCAAATCAGGAGGAAGAAGCACAGCAGCCCATTAGAGTGAATTGATGTCACACCAGGAGAGATTTTATTGCTAGTTTGACAGTGCAGTGTGAGTGAAATTAGGCATGAAGCTCCACTACTTTATTACTCATGTCTGATCTGTCAGGCTTCACTGACGCTTGTAGCCATGTCTTTACCTACATAACGGCCATGGCTATTCATTAATGGGTTGTATTTTCTCCACAGTTTGTAATACACCATCCTATTAGTAGGCTGTTACCCTGTGCAGCTTCTCTGTCTTCATTGTTTTTGGCTGCATGAGCTGAAGCTGAAGGAGACACTGTGGCTTGGCAGTATTGATCTTCTGCAGCTGACTATGAAGGGATTTTTTATAGCCATTGGTGATGGCTATTTATTCACACAGATGCATTGTATTACATTTTGGAGGTTATTGAGTGCGAAGTGAGATTCAAATCAATGAAACCATTAATACTTTGTTTGTCCTGTTTTGTTCCCATTTAATAGCTCGTTTCTCACTTCGTATACACTGAAATGACCAGAAAGGTTATTTTGGAAAATGGCCACCATAAGCAAGCAGAGTGCATATTTCGAATCCTTTAAAACAGGGGTCGTCAACTGGTGCAGACTCAGTAAAAGTATGAAAAAAAATGTCCCTTATTCAGCGATTCTAGGTTTCAAACCATGAACTATAGTAGCTTCTGTAACAAATCCTCTGTTGCAGCAAATCATGCATTTTTTATGTAAATTATTTCTGTGAAGCAAGCTCATCGGACAAGAGACTAACTACAGGGCTAGAGACATAAGCTCAGGAAGGGGAGTTTATACGTTCTTAGATTTTTCTTGTTGTTTACTCTCTCTGGTCTGATTGGCCAATAAAGTATGTGCATCAGATTCAAAAGACATGTCTGTTGAGTCCATGCTACTAATCAAAAATGGTAATGTGAAGCATCACTACGAAACTAAACATAACCACTTCAAATTATCTTAATTAATTAGTCACTAACGTTTAAGTTTTAAAAGGTAATTATTGCTGCCATTCAGTCATGGTAGTTATTTAAGCAATGAATTTTACATAAAATTCACCTTTAAATTTTTTTAGTTGATTACCCATGCTTTAGAGCTTGGACGTTTTCTTTACATAGCAATGACACAATGCTTTAAAGATGCCAGGTGGTAGAAGCGTAAGGCACACACAATAGCTGGACAGCTGCTTGACTTTACTTGCGTGCCATGCTGGGTGGGATGTGGCATCATTTGCAAGTCTGGCATCTTAATGTTGCTTTAACAGATCGTATGACGCTTGAGCATGTGTGAAAGGTCCAGTGTCCCCTTGGACCAGTGGGTGTCTGATTTAGGGACCTTGGGCTGATCAGATTTCTTGGGTTTTTCTGTCAGGTGTTGTGGTAAGGATGTAATGAACACCTTTAGAGGTTTCATGGCATACTGGAAGTCTGAAATACCAAAGGCTGTGAGCATTTTAAAAAATATTCAAACAAATTAATTGAATATTTTTATTGCTATTGAAATGTTATACATCATTTACTGTTATTCTTGTTACAACTATATCAGATACTGTGATGTATAGAAAACATTAGGTTATACAGTGAATTCTTCATACTGATTCATTTGTATGTGATTTACCAACTGTCACATTGAACTGTAATCATTATTCTGTGTATTCAGGAGTTTTGAATTTAGATGAGCTACTATGAATAACATGAACAAGATGAGTCAGAGGAAACAGCTCGAAATCCTTCTTAGTCTTGAGTAAGAAGGGCTTTCAATAGATGTGCCTCAAAAGAACAAACTACTGAGTGCAGTAACTCAAGTGAGCAGCCAGGAAACCTCCTGTATCTGTGTAATAGAGATGGCAATGCTGCGTCTTTTTCTCTGTATGGAATTTTAAAGGAAGGCTATTGAAAAAGCTACATCACACAATCCCAAACCCCCTTATTAATAAAGCTGTGAATGAAGCAGCATTTAAGAAAGTCGCAAGAAAAGGATTTTCATTCTGCCAGTGGGACCAAGCCACAGTTGCCTTGGCATAAAAACAGTGACAGAGTCGTCTCTGATACTGAGGCCCTCTGCTCACTGGCTATGAGCAAAGAGTTTACTGTACTTTTTAGACTAATGTGGGCTGAATGAATGCCGCCAGAGACCAGGGGAGGCCTGTCGAGTTTGTTAAACATTCAGTGGTTTTCATATGGTAATTGTTCCTGAACTCTGTTTTTTCTAGTTGCTTTAATGAAAGTAGTCATTCAATGCATGGTCCCCCACCTCATATGGAATGTGACAGGGTGTAGTATTTAGGTGGCTTAATTGACCCTGCAAAGAAAGAGTAAAGAAGAGAGAAAGAGGAGCAAGGAGGGCTTTTTATAGTAAGAGACTGTCTGCTTTGCTGCCATATCTAGTTAATATAAAAGCCATTGTCTAATGGTTAGTTAGATAACAAGAGGTAGATTCATTTCTAACTGCTCTTTCTCTATTTAATGGATGGCAAGTCAAGAACAATTATTACTTTGCAATGAAATATTGTCAAAAAGAAAAGATTAAAAGTAGAAGAACAGTCAAAATGCTTCTGCTAGAGTCAAAGGGAAATATGCAAGAAAAATACAGTTCTTAATGGGGTTTTCATTGCTGTGTTTAGATTGTGTTAATCTAGATTGATTAATTGAGTTGAAATCAGTGGCCTTGGTGGGTAAAAAGCATAAGAATGTGTGACCATGCTCCAGGGTTTCCAGAGTACTAATAGGCCTTTATACAAAGCTGAATTAGTTGGTTAGTTACTTAGTTGGTTAGGTGACTAGTTGGTATTTTTACAGTTATTATAGCTATTTCTGGTCCATTTAATTGAATGAGTTTAATCCAAACCTCAATAATGAAAACAAACAAACAAACAAGCAGGCCAATAAATAATGTCAGCATGGACCTATCGTGTTCTGTCAGTGGAAATTTCAGGCATAGAAAGCTCTTTGGGTCAAATAACACAAATACACAAATATTATTGTACACATTTTAATAATGTTCATTAAATAAATTTGTACTTTCAAGAGTGAGTGGAATTCAGAGGTCCCTGGTTGCAAAGAGTTTGAGAACAGCTGAGCTAGACAACATCTAATTTGTTAAAGTCAGATTAGATGTGTGTCTATGTTAGAGCCAAGGTGTCTGGGGGTCACAGGAAACACAGAAGACTTGTCTCGTCAGAACAACAGCTCAATCGTTATCAAGACCTTCATGAACCTTGCTGATTAAAACACTTCCTGTTATTTAGACTACAAGTCAGTCTTGTTGGCTTTCGGGGACTGTCTTAAGCTTCCTTCACTCTGCTAACTTGGAGTCATTAATCTCTGTCAAGCAACATTGAAGTTGAAGACTCTGACTGTGAGGAGGACAACTGTGTGTTTGAACTTTCCAGCAGCTTATGTGAGTCATTCAGGAAGCTCTCTGAGTGCTTCATTTTGTGGCACCTGCAAATTCTACATTGAAGTTCCTCTGTACAGCTCAGTTACTCAACCAGCTGAGCCAAAAATGGCTTATTTTTAAGTGCCTAATCAGAAGAAGAAAAGACTTGGACCATAAACCATCATATGTTTTTCATTATTGAAAAAACACATAGGATTGACTTTATCTTCACATTCATGTTTCAGTGAAACCCCGTAACATTCATCCACTTAGTCCTTCTTCTTAATTGCTGTCTTCATCATGTAATGAAATTGCAGGCTGTTTTCCTGCATCATACCCAAGAACAACATCAACCAAGAGACCTGTTCGAGCTTTGAGGCAGTAACCTCATGTTTATCTTCATTCTGGTTCAGCTCACAGTAAAAAATGAGCAAGCAGCTGAAAGGCAGAAAGATCCAGGTCAGTGTGCAACAGTGTGCACATCTGTGCTAAGATCCACTTCCTCTTTATTATAAAAATGCAGGATAAAGTGAGGTTAATGCTGTTTCAGGATGCGTGAAACATCTACTTGTCAGCTGTAAGCTGTGGGTGATGTCTGAATGGAAAGCTGTATGTAGTGTGTTTGTGAAAATGTGAATTGCAAGTTCACATGAATTATACCAAACCTGGTAGAATCATTTCAGATATGTGTGTAATGTTGGCCAAAAGACTGCCAGTTTTCTTACAAATCTAAGCCAGGGGCAGACTGAGAAAAAAAAAATCAGCCTGGGAATTTACTTTAAACTGGTCCAGTACATTTGTTCTAATGAAAGTGCATCAACTAGTATTATGACATCAGGCTTCAATCTACATCTAACCTATAATGCCTAATAAATAACATATTTTGTATTCATTGTAATAATTGCAGTACACACAATAATTCACCAATATTCCAATCTGAACATAACTACGCATTGCCATCCTTTAACACTGTTAACAGTACTGCATTGTCTTTTTTTTGCTGGACCTTGCAGAGTCTTCCTCCATTGTTCAACCATTTTAAGTACCTACTTTTGCATAAACAGCAATCAAATAAACAATACACTAAAGCTGAACCCAAATCTATCTGGCTCAATAGATGTACAGTACTTTAATAATTTCTTTAATGAAGCATTGATTCAAGACATGTGGCACAGAGTGAAGCCATGGAGGTGAAGTGTCACAAATGTATCGTAATTAGCTAATATTAACCTTGCTTGTTCACTGTAGTATCAGAGGACCATTGTACCAGCCTATATAGCTTATAGATAGCATTATAGATAGCTTCTTCTCTTCAGTAATAATGTATGTAAATTAGGTGCTGCTTGCGTCATATGATGCTCACACATTTTTTGTTGTTGTTGTTGTTGATGATGATGATGATGATGATGATGATGATGATGATGATGAGCAAATACAACCATAAAGTGCTCATACTCCAGATCACAGAAACAGGCATGTAAGACTGTGACACGTAGCTCAGCTAAACACATTTCCCATTTGTGCTTGCAGTTTCTGTTTTTCTTAGTGTTCATTCAGCGATTAAGCATCTTATGAAGGTGAAACAAGGTATACATTTTTAGCTGTTGGGGGATGCTGTTTGCTGGTGCTCTCATTCAATGGGTTTAGCAGTACAGCCTCCTGACCATGACAGATAACATGAAGCTGGTTGTGCAAATCCGGGAGAATGTTGTAGGTGCAGATCCGTTGTGGCCGCTCTATTCATGCGGCTTACCACCCGATGGGGATCGGCTAATTGGTGGCCCTGGCTAGGGCCCTTTTTCTAAGGCTTTCTCACAAAAGATCACATGGTGGTGGCACCAAAAGTGGAGGGTTGCAAAGAGGAGAGGTTTCCCCTCAAACAATGTCTCTGTGGAAAGAGTCCTATTGCTGACCGCGGGAGCATATCGTCCCTCAACAAGTTATCTGTGACCCACTTGCCCATCCATGTGTGAAGATCTCCTTTTATTTTCTCTTTTCTCTGGCTTGCAACACTTAATCTCTGTTGCTTTTTGCATTGGGGAACTGTTGCTCATGGTGGACCACAAAGTGAGGCTTGTCCTGTAGGTCCTGTGCCCTGTCTTTACATTCTCACCACCGTACAAGGACAATGGCATTGTCAGAACCACTCCAGGAGCTTGATATTGATTCTCTGAGTGTGAGTGTCTATTGCTTAGAAACAGTAAACAGAGAGGTCAATATTTCTTTTTAATTTTGTACTCTTGAGTTGTAGCAGGTCTTTAACATACTGCCTATTGATTTTCCTCACTGATTTCAACTTTTTTTTTTTTTTAGCTAAGAGCTAATTTTTTAAAAAATAGTTCACATTTGCCATTCAAAGTCACACCCATGATTAATTAGGCAGCCAACAGTAAAGAGGTGAGAAGGAGAAGGGATTTAAGGCAGGTTCATTTTCAATGAGCTCTTTCACTTGCTCTGTGCTTAAGAGCCAAAACAGCTTTGAGTGGGCTTGATTGAAAAGGTGTTATGACTTCTAATGATCAAAATCTGCCAATCAACCTGGCCATGTAATATTTCACACACCACACCTGTTAAGAAATTTTCACTTCACATAAATTACATGGTTTAATTTCTAGAATTTATGATGCATTTATAAGGATTAAACTGCCACAGTAAGCTCTGTAACTGAAACTGATATAGATTCAGTTTCTTAAAAATTCCCTCATGTCTATTGTCGAGATATTAATGCCTTCAGTGCAGCACACTGTCCTCTTTTATTGTGTTATTTAATGAACACTAATATCTCATATAAATTGTTCCCTACGGAGTCTGTCATAAGTTGGCTAGAATTCTATTATAGATGGCATCTTGTTCAGAGCAAGTTCCCCACCGATGTGTTTTAAGCATAAAATGTCGAATGCAATCCAATGCACACACAGGCTATGAGAGACCACTTTAGTTACATGTTGGTGAGTCATTATTTCAACAGAGATCAATGCATTTGTGTGCAAATGTTCATAATCAGAGGAAACCCAGGAGAGAGATATAATATCCTACCAGCTCAAGACCAGCGTAAGTCTGAGAGTCTGACGCAGATAGCCAAATCAGCTGCACTGTAACTGAGCCGAATCACTTTGGAGTATACATGATGAAGATACACAATATGCTTGACTCTTTTGTCTTGCCCTTAATTAGAAAGGGCATCTCGATGAGTCATTTCTCTGTAAAGTGTTACGCTGAGTAGTTAAAGGCTATATTGAGTAACATTTACATAAGAGGTATTCATAAATCAGCTGTTAAAAATATTCACTCATTCTCAGATATATTTGCCTCAGTGGAATTCAGGTTTTATCATATACGGTATGGAGATTTTCATGGTGTGTAAAGTATGATTTGTGCCATATTATCTTGTGCAGTCAGTGTTATTAAAGATCAATTTTAACTCGTGATTAAGAAAAGCAGATATTTAAATGTTACATCTCCTACATCTCCTGAAAGTATTAATCAGCAATATGCCATCCTCTGAGCCATTAGCAGACTAACTTTATCATACGACTTGCTGTAGTTATTTTTGGCCACAAAAATGATTGTGTCACCTGACTGGATTGTGGAAGCCTGTTACACTGGTATTGGTCTGTGTGGAGGTTGAAAGGGATGCCTTGTAAACCTTAATAAGGTTTTCCCCATGGAACCTCTACTGAATGGTACGACTCCAGTCACAAACCCAGGAGAGCCATAAACCCAGTGAGGGCCTCCCCTTTAATACTTCCCTGTTTTATAGCAGAGTCAAGTAGGATGTCAGACATTTCACAGGGGTTGTGTCAGTTTAACAAAAGATTTCCTTTGAACATAAGACAGTCATGACAACATACATGACAACAGCAGACAATGGCGATTTCTTTCAGTTAATTTAGCTGGGTTTTTACTGCCTGTATGGATTTCAGTGTGTTCTCACAGATTATTTATTGTCTCAGGCCTTGCACATAGGGATTCCATGTAAATGTGGTATAAAATCTTTAAAGTCAGTGCGTCGCCTGCCCTCTTAGTCATTATATTTAATGGCGTAATGAGTCTTAATCAGAGGCAGGGCTGCTGTGGGTGTTGTGTTACAGTTTGGCTCGTGCGTAGTAAGTGGTTTGATTGTGCCATGGAACAGCCCTCAGTGAGCTTAAAGGCGGCCTTGATTAGAGCCGGAGCTCTTTCAGGGAGCAGGCCATGTCACCTCATTTTGAAGCGGTTCAACCTGGCACTGAGGACATTGGTTCCTTTAACTTTATGTACACACACACACACACACACACACACACACATACTCTATTCTCTTGACTGGCTTT
>JAOTRR010000033.1:2315384-2345948 GCA_028570945.1 Gogo arcuatus
TTGTACTATTTCCAATGAAATATAGGGTTTCCATGATTTGCAAATCATCACATTCAGTTTTTATTTACATTTTACACAGCGTCCCAAGTTTTTTGGAACTGGGGATGTCCAACCATATTTCTTAAAACATACAGTATATTGATATTTAAGTACACCTTTCAAAGTTTAAGTGACAGGTTAGGTGACAAGTTAACAAAGCTGTTTCAATCGCTTGTAAAAAAAAATATATAGAAAAAAACTGATTCTTAACTTTTATCAGTAATCATGAGAAAGAAGCTAATGTTACTGCCAAACTCTTTGTACATTAAATGTAACCTGTTGAAAAACTGTGTGGATCATTGCTTTAAGTTAAGGCTATGTAGGAAATGAATAAGACAGGCAGCATTAATCTTTTCCTGACTTCAGTTTACTGCTGTCAAAATATTCAGTCAAAATATTCGGTCAAAATATTCTGCCCCAAAATAATTATTTTAATTAATAGTACTCAGAACTTGTGTTCACGTGGTTAGTTAAATGAACTCGTTTTCATAACTTTACAAACCAGGCTTGTTATGTGCCTATAAAGCTCAACTGGGATCTCTGCAGTGTTTCTTCTAATATAATTTCTAAACAATATTACATAATTACATTTATATGCTGATACCATTTATACTAAATATAATATAGATAATGGCCTGAAACACTGGGTAGGTATGATATTGGATTTGACATATTATATGATCCATTGCCACTGGCATATTTTATGCTGTGAATGCATGTGATGTTGGCTCCCATAGATTATATGAGAACACAGGACACAAGTTGTCTTAAAGCACATCAAGTGGCTTGTGGACAGTTGGAAGTCAGTATCAGCTCAGTATCAAGTATCAGCCAATACCAGAGCTAGGATATTGTCATTGCATTTAAAACTGAAAAAAAAGTGAGATTGGTGCATTCATACATATGCAACAGTAGTAATTCACAACAATCCCCTGCATTTTGACTAGAAATAAATATTTAATAAATCCCCCCAAATGATAATGTTTCGTGGTGAGAAAAATAAAACATTCTAAATTCCACTGTCCTCATTACTATTAGTACTGGCCACACTGTGTTGTGTCTTATTTGCATGAAGCTAAACTTTGCTCAACTTCATTGGATCACCCAGCCCTCCAACTTCATTTTGCCAACGGCTGGTACACCTCCTGTTGCTGTTAATTTCCAACTCTCAATGAAAATTAATGACTTCTGGCTGCTTTGTCATATCACATCGGTGCCAGCGTGAAGGCAGAATAAGGGTCTGACACCAGTAGCAAAACAGATTCAACTTTAACTGTTGCATTAGCGGATGCCAACTTCCAGTCAGAAGAAGTTAAATTCTTTTCGCTGTGTTAGAAGCTTGGTGGCAGTGTAAGTCTTACGGGTGGGATATTCAATACGCTAGAGAAAAGAAATTGGAAGGCAAAAGAAAAGGGAGAGAGTGTCTTTTTTTTTTTTTTACCTAGGCCAGTAAGGCAGAAGAGAGCAGCTGATGCTCTCCAACTGGATTCATTAGTTGAGTGGATATTTGAACCTAAGTACTCTCTAAGAGACAGTAGCTCTTCAATTCCATTAAAGCATTGTACATTATTCACCTGTTTCATTAATCAAGTTACCTCCTGAATTTACAGCACTTGACATTATAAAACAAACAGAAAAACAGATGAAAATTATCTGAGGGAAAGCTTTCGATTCAGCCTTTGTGAAAATGACAGAGGGCACTACAGTTCATTGCAGCTGAGCTCATCTTTGAGGATATTGTGTCTGCTCGAGCTATCTCAAAGGCAGTCTGCTAATCCGAAGGCTGAGATAGAGAATGAAGTCACTGATGACAAATTGCCTTGACAGAACGAACAGAAACAAAATGGTATGGTGGGGGTCACTTATGGCTGTGGATCATTTGGGGCCCACTGTGGTGGCGTTTGTTTTGGAAGATAAACGTTGTAGTTTTAGCTATGTGTTGTCTCATACACTGCCACATCAACTGTAAAATTGTGTTGGAAAGTGAGAGTTGGCTGGGTGACTTCATGGAAACTAGTTTTCATGGTGTTTTTATTCAGAAGTGTTGTTTATTATAATGTTCCATTTTTTTAATTTTAGAAACATATTATACTGTGAGATATCTGCAAAGCTGAAATTTCCAGCTTCTTATATTTTAGCAATAGTAGCTGTTCTGAATTTTCTGTTCTTTGCTACTACAACTGCATAATACATTTATTAATGCTTTAATAATTTTAACAACTTAAAATTGACTCTGGCTCATTATACAGTTATGTGTCTTAAAGTATATTGTTCTGTAACTACAATTAAACCAGGTAATGATATTTAGTTATGGATTCTTTGAGGATTAGAAATCGTAACGGAGAAGCTGAAATAATTTCAGATATTCAAATTGTTTATAATTCATAGGATATGAGGCTCTCAGAAGCAGAATTATTGGTGAGTTCTTTTACAGAGACTGTTTTGTCATCAGAGACGGTTTAAGAACTCTCCCAATATATTTAAAGTTAAAACTTCCTCTTTGCGCATATTAGGATATAGCCGGTGGAGTCTGCAGTATAAGCTCCTTTACTAGTGTTGTTTATTTTGCACCCAGTGAAGGTTTTAGCTGAAAGGATCCCATAATCCTCATGCCATGCAATCTACACTGAGTTGTTGCTGACAGCTCTGAGTTTCCTTTGTGCCTGAGGAGTCGTGCCTGGGACAGATAGGTTCCTCGTCAGGGCATGGCTGTCTGTTTATACCATACTCCATTTCTCCCAAACAACTTCAGTCAGCATTGTTTTCATTCACACAGGCTTTTTACACTTGTGAGCCTCAAGGAACTGACTGCCATTAGCACCCTGAAAATGTTTGCATGACCGAAAGCTAATAACACAACCACTAATTTGCACATTGGCACATTGGAAATATCCAGACCATGTGACTGAGCAGCATGAGGTACATAGTTTAGTGTTACTTACTTCCTAACTCTAGATTTGAATTTATAGAGAACAATCATTAACACTCTTTTATTTGCAATGAATTTCTTTTGGAGAGAAGAATATAAACGAGCCTACTCGTTTCATGTATTTACTATTCTCGTCAGTGAGCACAAGGCTTTCAAATTAGTGCCAATTACTCAAAGGCTAAAATTGAATTACAGGGTCTAATAAATGGGCTGCGGTGGCTTCCTTTAACTTTAGCTTTCTGCTCACGTAATCCCCTCCTGATTCAATTTATTTGCTTGTTTCTGCTTTGTGTTTTTCCTTCCAGTGAGACAATAACTTTACCCTTACCATTTGAAAGGAATAGACACCAGTGATCTATAGCACCACTGACTAAATTAATGAGCAATTTCCATTAGAAAAATTACACGACACAACTGATCTAAGGATTGGGGAATCAAAAATGTCCTCTGACGCAGCACCGAAAATGAGATATTGAAGAAACGGCATGTGCCCTTAGGAGGAGTTACTCCAGGGAGAAAGAGATATATTGAGACTCCCAACACAGGGAGGAAAAGATGCGAATGAGATGTTGTGAAGCAAGATTTCATGTGGATACCAAGTTCCTTCTTCCTGCTAAGAAGCTTAAAATTAGCTTTTGTTTTCTTCCCTTGCGGTTGAAGATCTTGGTTTTATGCTGCATGCACGTGATTTGGTGATAGCATGTGTAATTAGTGTTCTGGGTAGTTACAGCCACAGTGTGTACAGTTATTGTGTGTGATACGTTCTTACAGTGCGGTCAAGCATGCAGCACAAAGCATCTGTGTAGGACAGAAAACCCTGGAGTATACTAACAGCCAAAGGTTTCAACATACTAGACTGAGTATATGTTTAATATGTTTCATTGTCCTAAGGATATTTTTTATAAAGGCCTATGTTTGACATTTGTTTCTCAGACAAACAAAAATAGTGAAGAATGTATACATGTATAAATTTAGTTATGAAAATGTCATTTTTATTAATTACTTTTAGTTAAATCAAGTAGTTTTAATGCAAGCAGTTTCCATTTAGAACATGGTAGTGAGTTGCTCAGCCTATTTGAGAGCTTTAAGAAAAGACTCCCGGATGAAGCTCCTCATAAAGCTAGTTGAGAAGAGTCTTTTATTATTATTATTATTATTATTATTATTATTATTATTATTATTATTATCAGACATTGGTTAAAAAAAAGGAAAAAAACTTTCTATGAGCAGGTATGTCTAAAACCTTTGACAGGTATTAACATCTTCAGTGCTAGCATGTTTGCATGAAAGATTATCTGTTGCATGATTATCAACACTGCACATCTTGTTCTTAAAACAGCATCTATAACTGTCACCAGGAAACTGAATGCAATTTGTGTAGTTTTGCCCTTTGGCTGTGGAATTTATCGATCACCTCAGACATAAGCAGTTAATCGGAAGTAGTAGAATTCTTCCAGTACTCTATCCTATTAGGAGAATCTCTGTAAGTACATTGCACAAGTCTAGGCCATGTTTCTGCTGTTGTCTTTAATGGATCAAGAAAACTGCATGTATTTTGAGGCTTTGCAGAAGGCCATCACTGCTGAACTGTTTGGACATGTCCCACCTACAGGAGTAGTGGATTGAATGCGGACTGGAGGATCAGGAAGCGTCTGGATTCCAATTACCATTCAGCGGAGAGGAGTGACACAAGAACTCACTCACAGCCCATCAGAGGATTAGCATTGCCTTGGATTTGGCTAGCATGCAAGTTAGCAATAGATTGGAGAGGGCTACTCACCAAAACCAAGAAACAGATGTAAAGCCAAAACCACAAATGTTCGAAATCCAACAAATCAAAAACAATGATGCTTTTTGAAAAGAAGCTTGAAGCTCATACGAACATGCTGTACAGCTCATCTATACACTTGTCAGCTATAGTTTGTATGCAAAGCATTTTGTTGTTGTTGGATGCAGCACTATTGAAGAAGACTGTTCTTTGTAGCATTGCTTCTTTGGCAAAATCCACTCACAGAATTTTAAGTGTCAGAAATGCGTGGGGTGTTCATTTTGGTACAAAGATAGTAGTACCACTAGACTAGAGGAAAGTGCAGAGGGGCTCTAGAGCTGAAGAGTTGGTATGATGGTGTTTTACTTACACGCTCTCAGTATGTGTGTGTGTGTGTGTGTATTTGTGTTCCACTTCCAGGTAAATACAGCATTCATGTTTTTTGTAGCCATAAAATGGTTAAAAATATGGCAAACAATATGTTCCTTATTCATTATCACAGTCACTATGACATATTGCCCTGCACCTGGATATTGCAATCATATGCAATTTACTTAGTAAGAGTTTGCAAGAAATAACAGTAATTATATAGTTGTGAGCACACTGACTACAAACTACCTGATTTCAGTGATTCCAAAGTGAAAATAATATTATTTTTAATATTGTCACAATTATTTTACAATTGCACTACTGTTGTTCATATATTATAAATGTGCCAACAATTCAGAAAAGACAAATCATTCACACCAACCAAGGCAAATCAAGAAATACGACAGGCCTAGTGCCAACAAGAATTTGCTTAAAAGTGGCTTAAAAGTACATATTCTACAATTGAGATATGGCCCGTATTTTGCAGCTGCTACATTTTTATGCCTTCTTTGTGTGTGTGTCGAAGTGTGAGCTGATATAAGGGAGCTCCAGTCTCTTTTCTGTGCTCATGTTAACAGGAAATTGAACGGATAAGCCACTCGGCCAGCTGCATTTGCATGCGTGTTATAATATTTGGTTTTGTCGTCCATTACTTTGTGCTGAAATATTGAAAGCCGATGAATAGCAATGGCATGAATGGAGCATGAGATATGATAAACGGATCAAAGTGAGGCAGGATATGATTTGTCAGCCTCCTGCTTATCTTTAATAAATTTCTGTTCTGCTCAGTCTGCCAGCTGCACTTGGCTCAGATTTGGGTCTCCTTCCTGCCCGTGCTTGATCGACAGAAATTAAAAAGTTTCGAACGTATGACTTTATTTTTTTCTCCGACTACTTTTGGAAGCAGCAGTTGGGGACCTTCATGTATATTCTGCACACAAAACCTCAGTAGTGGTTGTTTTTTTTTTTTGTCATGAAAAAACCTTATCTGAAAGCTTCTACACCTTAATTAAGAGCGTGGTTAATGTGAGGTACATTGTATTTTACATAACATTTTCTCCACTGTGCCAGTATCATCTTCAGGTGTTATTAACAGGTGTGACGTTATTAACAAGTTGTGAAGATGTAATGAACTGTAAGTCACATCATTAGGCTGCTTTGACAGTTGTTTCAAGATAGAGTATACCACTACCTCAACCTCTGGTTTCTCTAAACAGCAGGTGTTTGTGTGTGCCAGGCTGATGTGATGCTCGTGTTAAATTACTCCTCTGACACTCAGAAACATGCTGTTTATCCAAGTTGGCCCTCAACCTGCTGTGTTAAGGAGCATACTTCATTGCCTCGCTGTATGGCTGTAGCTTGATTGTGGGTTGTGCCTCTTTAATTCGGTGTTTGGCGATCGTTGTGATGTTTGCTGTGTCTGATAATGATCATTCCACCACTGAGTGAGTGGTGTAAACCTGCACTGGCATATGGTCTCCAGTGGATGAACAGGCAGTTTGAGGTGCGAAAGCAGTGTGCCTGTCTACGTTGCAGACGCAGACTCATTTCCGCTAAGCTTTATTGCCTGCCACAAATTTCCTTCCAGCATCTGGGGTAATGAAGGTGTTGGCTTAATTTCTTGCTGAAACACTGAGGTTTCTGTCTCAGGCTCCTTATTCAGTGTGCTAAAACTGACATTAATTTAATCTCTGGTTCATGCGGTTGAATAACATTTTAAAACACCGCAGCTGTGTAATCCTGCTTTAGGAGAAAATCCATGCTCTTTTTTCATCCACTACTAGACCCCCAACCCCCCACTACAACACACACACATACATTACATTTGCTTACACATAGAAGTTGTGTTGATTCAGACAGGGCTAGCACAGTTTAATAATTAATCTTTGGACAAATAGTAAGCAACAGGATGACATTACATCTGAGGCATTTTACACACATTGGAGCTGTTTGCACCCACAATGCTAGAGCTTTTTAGTAAAGCTAATTTACATAATTACCGTGTTTTGTGGCTGAAAATGATAGTGCTTTTAAGTCTGTGTTTTACCTCAGTGTAGACTCTTTTCCATGAAACTCTTAAGGCTTTTAAGTTAGCCTAAGTGCTAACTATTTTCAAAAATTCACTACTGTGTATGTCTCATGGTTATAAACTCATTTCATGAGCAAGCTGAGTTGATGAGAAAATCAACTACGGTTTTGTCTATGGGTTTGGTTTATATGGTTAAATTAGTGTAGCCCATGGTGTAGGAAATAGTATTTCTCTGATTAAATACACAGCAGTGACGGCTGCAATTGCTTGGCTGTATACTCAGTGACAGGCTGTCATGTCGGATTGAGACCATATTAGTCATGTCATCCTACGCTGGCGACACTGATTTTATTTACAGTGGACAGTCTTGCCTGAGGTCTTGTATTTGGTTCAGTTCATCCATCACGCAGTCAGCAGGCACAAAGCAATCCCAGCCACTGAGCTTTTTACTGAACGGTGTAAAAAAGTGCTACAATCAGCCCAGGTTTGTCACAGAACACAGTATGACAACACCTTTCAGTGTTTTTTTGGTATAATATAGTCGAGATGCACACACTTAGAAGTGGAGTGCATAGAGAGCATGTTTAGGAGAGCCAGTGTCTCCTCCATCAAGGTTGTTTCCTAGGATTTTTGTTGCATTCCCTATGCTATTATGGGAATCTGAGTGGAGAATAGTGTTTTCACAGTTCTCTGAATGGGATTCACAGGCACATGGAAAAGCTCTCTCTCTCGCTCTGTCGCCTACCCTCCCTCCGTCCCTCTGTTCCTCCCCCTCTTCTTCACCTTCTCTATCGGGTTTCTGGCACCGCTGTGTCGCCGAGATTGCTAGCAAATGTGTTGGGGAATTAGGAATTGCATTGAGGCCTTAAGATCCTTATTAAAAATGCTTACTTAAAACCAGCAGTGCAATTCGGTTTAAGAGAATTAACCAGGCAATTCTGATTGCACGCCTGACCCTGCAGTAATTAACAGCCATGAGAGGCTGATTTGTTGCTACAATGCACTAGCAAAAACAGAGGAATAAAAATGTCAGCAGGGCTGCATGTTTCCATAAATCTCCATAAATCGAAAGAGAGCATGTTTCAGTCCAAGTAAGTAATGGAAGGCAGACCAATTGGGGAATCATTTCTTTCATTGATCTAATCATATCAGCTTCTCCAAATAATGAACAGTATTGAATGGGATATACGCTGGTTTAAAAAAAAAAAAAAAAAAGTGAAGCCAGGTCCACCTCAGACTCAGCCATTGATCTGTGACGCATATTACTGAGCTAATCCAATTAATTTGTTTCGCTGGCAAGGCAAGATTGTAAAATCACGGCCTACCCTGCATATCTGTACCATGTTTCTGCAGGTGCCTATGATGGAACTAAAGGACAAAATGGCTCTCTTTCTGTTTCTTGCAGGCTGAAGTAAAGACATAGTGAGGAGCCAGTGCAAAAATGAGGTCAGAGGTCTTGTTGCTGTATTTCACCCTGCTACAGATGGCTGGGGCTGCCTTCCCAGAGGATTCGGAGCCAATCACTATTTCACATGGCAACTGTGAGTAACCAGGAGCTGCTGGGAGAAACGTCTACACTTCTTTGTTCTTCACTCCTCTCTCTTTTCTGCACTGTCCATCTTTCATACACATTCCTCATTCTCTTAGTCTCACATTCACATTTATTTCCCTCTCTGTCTCACTCTTTTTCTTTTACTTTCTCTCATTCTTATGCACATTCCTCCCTCACTTTAGTTCTCATCCTCTACTTTGTCATTTTGCCAGAAATACTTCTCTCTCATGCTAACAAGACATCACTTTATTCATAACCTTTCTCTTCTCTTTCATTTCTTTCACAATTTATCACATTCTCTTTTTTCTTTCACTAATATCCTTTGTCTATTTCTCACTCATCCTCCCTGACACCTTCATCTCTGCCTTGCGCTCTCACCCTTGTTCATTCTCTCTCTCTCTCTCTCTCTCTCTCTCTCTCTCTCTCTCTCTATCGCTTTCTCTTCTCCTTGCACTGTTTGAAACATAATTTGATGCTGAAGGAAGCACACAAGAAAATGTGAACTTTAAATGCTATTTGAAATGAAGTCTTTCTAACATCAAAGGATAATCCTTTATTTTCCCCATCAAAGCTTAAAGCTGTATGTTGAGGTCTAACTGCTATGTGGGGCACAGAGATTTAGGGTGAATTTTATTTCACTCTCTCAATGAAAGCAAGTAGCCTACGATATTATTTGTTTATGTGCTTGGATTTTTTTTGGCCTGTATTTAATTTCCACCTCATTGCAGATACAAAACATTATCCAGTGTTTGTTGGACACAGACCAGGAAGGAACAACACACAACGGCACAAATTGGATATTCAGCTGATCGTCATAACGAATCGGACTCTTTATATAGCCGCAAGGTCAGTTTGCTTACTGTCTGTATGCAATGGGCAAAGGATTTTTGTGTTAGAATGCAAACCACAAGACTTTAACAGTGCCTCATTCTCACGAGACCATACCGGCTTCTGCCATTCACCGAAATACACACCATCTTTGGCATTTTGAGGGAGTAGCATTTCCATAAAAGTGGCTTATACATACACAGCATAACCATAATGGCTCATGCAGACTAACATCATTTATATGGTCTGTTGTTGAATCACAAAGTTCTTGAAGGACACTAACTTTTCTCATGATGTCTAGTTAAATATGATGTATAGAGCAAATGATTTTCTACTGAATATTGTATAATTATTGTTAAACTACTGTTATGGTCACAAATGATAAATATAATATTTAGGTGTAAAAAAAAAAAACAATCCAAATATAGAAAGCTAATCAACATAGCTATTCTACTTGAAATAATTATATGGTAGGATCACACAAATGGCAACTACCTACTAGAAAAACAATAAAAAGCAATAAAGAAATCCAAACTGAAGGGATGGATGGAGCTATTGGTAGTTGTGACAGTGAATAGTGCTGGTGTGTGGTTGATATCTGGGGTGTACAGAATTGGAAATAAATTTTTTTTTTTTTACTTTTTGTGCTTCATGGGGCTTGTGCAAATGAAACTCTAGCCAGCAGTGCCAGTATCACCTTTGGAATATATGAGGAAACTGGAGGCTGATGAGAGGAGTTGTATGTGCACAGCACACACTCCAATTCACATTTACTGAGCCAGCTAGGTAGGAGATAAGGGTCCTGTGGACTGGCGAGCCATCACAGAGTGCCTGGATGTTGTTTGGTGTATGCCCAAGCGTTGCAGCCTGCTCTGCAGCTGTCAGGGTTGATGTCCAAAACCATGCATAAATGTTATAAATACTCTTCTACATAGTGTGTCGGAATAGTCACTGTACGCTGGACTAGCGTATAAATAGTATGTAAAATACTATTTTGGACTTCAATTTTTTAAATGTTAATTAGTCACGTAGTGTGCGGTTTTGGACACAGTTCTGCCATGGCACATGAGATTGGTTTCATTCAGTTTGCTGTATCTTGGCCCACAGATGGCCGACAGAGATGCAGTCCAAAACCTGATGCTACTTGTGAATGGCTTCACATCATTTGGCTCATCATGAGGTCCAGTGATTAAAAGGTTAGCCAGCTCGATAGTGTAGCACACAGCACTGTTTTAGAAAAATGGATTTGGATTTTTTTTTAAATCATTATTGGCAGACTGGAAGCACCAGCAGATGCTGCAAATAGCATTTAGTGAGAGGGTGGAAATATTTACCCACAAAGAATTAAATAAGGTTGTTATTACATAATTATGGAACAGTGTTTATATAAAAATTTGGTTCATGTGTTCCATGAGTTGGTTTGATATACCACAAGGTATTGTTCTCCCTTTAGCTAGCCTTCACATAGTCCTGGAACCTGAACATACACTTCGGTTTTTAAAGCAAAATCTCCAAAAGGATTTATTTATTACAAAACATTTAAATGATTGCATTTGGGTTTAGCAACACCCCCAAATCATCTGAGGTGTAGGTTGTCTTTCTAAAAGCAGTGTATGAGTCAGTTTGCTGTGGTGGCTCGCTGGGAATGATCACTGGCTGGTGGTAAAACCCTAAAGCAGCGGTTGTCATACTTTTTTAGTCTAAGGCCCCCTTGGTGATTAATAATTATGTGCGTCACTGTAGCCATCCCAGATCTCTACTTGCATATTCAAGAGATGTAGTGATTTTCTGATGACATTACAGATAACTGTGCAGGATGGCCATGAACTGTAATTGGCTGGCACACTGAACTGTGATTGGTTGGCACAACTAGCAAGTCAGTTAACATCAGACAAACTATTATGTAATTAAAAACATAAGCCAGGTAGGAATTAGCAATGTTCGATTTGGATGCAAATAATGCATTTTTCTTACTTTTTTCCCTTTTTTTACTTAGGGGTAAATGATTCCCTGCTGAAGAATCCAGCTTAGTCTGACCAGCTACAAGCTGGTCAAGCTTGTAGATCATCTTTGTTAGCTCATAAGTGCTGGTAGAAAGGTTAATTTGAAAGAAAATAATTTTCTTGATCAAATTAGTCAAATAATAAGGAAGCTGGAAAATAACTTTCCAGCAGACACAGATGGTGTACCAGTTTAACCAGTCTGATCTGTATTCTGAGAGCTGAAAATAAAAATAAACACTGAAATATTCACTATAATCACAAGCAAGCACTGTGGTAAACCTGGTTTACACTATGACCTGTGTACCATTATGACGTTTTTCCAGGACAGCTTGAACGGAGGTGGTCTAATTGTTAAATTAGTGCTAAGTGCTAAATTAACCTGAAATTCTTTATAATTGACTTAACCGATTAGCAGAATTGGCTGATAGAAGCATTTTTTTCAATCTAGAAGGAATCTAGGGAGAAACAGCAATTTTGTAACCCTTAATACTACTGAGAAGTTTGTACAGATTCATTGTTCACATTCCCTTTTCCCTGTCTGCTCTTTGCTAGGACAACTGTTCTCATCATTCTTTTGGGAGCCCCTTTGGCATGCTAAGGAAATGGTCTAGTGGTCCATGAGGTATTCAGGTTCATCCCTTTCAAAATAGGGCAGCAAATGAAGTCCAGGAGTCTTGGATTCATCCAGTGTTTTCAAATCCCATTAAAGATCCACTAATGATGAGGATTGTGCTTTCTCCTGTGTGCTTTTTCAGCAGGTCTTAGAGACCCCCCCCCCCCCCCCCCTCAGCCGTACAGACATACACAGTGGAACCAACTTGGCTTTAACAGTGCCACCTAATTCCTGGTGTTGTTGTGCATTTGTGTATATCGTATACAAGGTCAACCCAGACAACATACAGTGTTGCCCATCTACGATGCAGTTATGAAGGGGGTGGGTGGTAACTGGGGGTATGTTACTAGGTGTGGGGTGCATACTAACGAAGGCCCCCATCCCTGCTGTCAGGGAGTGAGATTGTTTTACAAAAGGCCACCAGATGGACCACAGTGGCCCTCAGTCACCCCTGAAAAAAAACTGGGGTGTTATGAAAACGACATTCCTCAGCACAAAGCCTCTCTGTTCTCCTGGTGGGCGGCCAAGTCCTCTCCCCCATCTCTGCCCAAGGACAACACACCCCGATGTCAGATCTTTCAGAAAACGGTTAGACTTGCGGCATATCAAAGTTTTATAACACCTCCGGCACTGCAAATAAAAGAAGGCGTCCGACTCATGAAACCAAATGTTGCGTTTTGTTTGTTTGCTTGTGGTGAGCTCCAGAGGTCTTTGTTTGCTTGGCTAGCCCAGCACTCGCGCAGCATGAAAGGAACTCAGCGCTTGTTACACTCACATCTTTTGCAGCTGGATGAAGAGCCAAACTGTTCAAAAGCTCTGAAGCTGTCATAATAGGAAGCCTGGGGAGCTTCATCCAGCAGGTAGCCATTGTGGAGTCAGTGATGTGTCCACAGGTGCAGCCTGATTTTGAACCGATCATGTTTGCACAGTGACCGCTGCAGTATTCTTCTGGCAGGATGTAGGTCTAACGCATCACTGATCACTGACTTATCTATTATTTTGTGGCTGAAATAATTAAACAGAGAAGGTGCTGTTAAATGTCGAAGAACGCAGAAAGATTGGGTTTCAAAAGCAGGCCGGGGTCAAACCATGTTACTCTCTGAGAAAGTGTTCCATTTAGCTCCCTTAAGGATTTGGCTGATTTGGAGTAACTCTTAAATGTTCTGTGTAAAACCCTACAACAGAGGACCACCCCATTTTGAGTGGGTTCTAAATAGGAAACTAGGAACCTTTAATTATTCTTTTTTATCTATGTCATTACTGAAATGGCATGTTGTTATTGCAGGTATGAGCTGTTCACATCTGGGAGCATGTGTATTGCACTTGCTATTCATCATGCATTGTAATACGAGAGTATAGAATATTTGCCCAATAATATTTAATGGCCCACTGTGTAGATTTTCATGTTGACGTTTACGATGGTACAACATACATTTCACTCAGTTAATGATCCTCTGCAGTTGTAATTATTCGGTAGAACAGAGTTTCATTAACGGACTGTGCGACAGTCAAGTGAGATGACACCTTACCCATGCTAATTGAAATGCATTAGGAGTGGAGCTCAATTACTCCTCAGAAGTAATGGTATAGGATCACCTGGGGTTTAGCTTTCTGTAATCTAGAAGTGTGTCAGTGATCTTGGACTGCATTTCAGCTAAGAAGTATAGCCGTACTATGTACCTTTGAAGCCAGCAGAGATATTGGGAGTTTTTAGTTTGTTTGTAAGCACAGGAATAATTATTCTTCATTAGTTTTAGACTTGTGTATGCACCCAGTAGTGCACAGAGAATAAGCAAATATTAGGAGCTGCAGAGAAAACACTGACCATCATAGCTGTATTCGCTTCACCAGCCCTAATCATTTTGAGCACCGTGTAATGAAGCTGTTTAAAACTAGATTATTTCTTGGCTCACAATCATGCAGGACGCGCCATTTATCCAAGGCAACTAAGAATGAGAATATACACCTTTTTTCCAACAAAAGCTGCTACGCCATTCAATAGAGGCTGAGACTGTGAACTATTTGAAATTCGACACATGTATGATTAATTACCAGCTTCTGACGGAGACTTTGAATAACATAATTGGAAAGAACTTTATCCAGCTGGAGATTGCCAAGCCCCAGGAAACTTGTATAAGTGGATTCATTTCAGAAATGGCTTCTCTTCTAGACTTTATTAAATTTGTATAATGAGAACGCAAGCCACTGTGCAGGTTGTTAGATATAATTAAACTGAGCTCAGCGGATGTTGACAAGGCACTCTGATTAAACACACATTTACAAGTAGTCTCAAACAAATTACACAGTTTACAATGCAGCCAGTCCCACAATTCCACCTGTCCAAAATGAACACTATATACTCCAAATTTTGTAAAGTATATAAACTGTGGAGGTTTTCGCATGGGTTATTTAACCTGAGTTTATCAGCACCACATGCCAGTGAAGATTTTGATATAACCAGTCGAAACACATAACTTCTGTCTCGTATTTTAATGAGTGTTGGTATCGATTTCCTGTGGTTGAGTACTGAACTTAATTGACCTGAACAGTGCAGAATGGCTTGGCACTCTCCCAAAGAACAACCTTCCACCAGAACAAAGGCAGCTTTGTGGGTGCTGAAGCACTTCAAAACCTTTGTTGCTTGTGCCTATTCCCTGAAGTGGTGCTCATTTTTAAATAGAACGCACATTGGACATTGACAGAAAAGGACAATCTCTAATTCCACATCCAAATGAATTCTTTTTGTCATCTTTCCAGGGATCACATATATACAGTGGACATCGAAACAGCCAACACAGAGGAGATCTTTTTCAACAAGGTAAGCGCTTGGTGTCAATCTATCTACTGGGATACGATCCTGTACTCCATCGTAATTACCTGGCAGCACTGAAACCCAAGCCAGAGACACTCCAGCACTGTGACGCTGCTAAGCACATTATCCTATCAAGAGTCATTGCTATGCGTCATCTATCCTAAAAAGAGGGACCCAGAAGGCTGGAGATTTATGTGTACATGTAACTGCTCCCGATTATACCATTGCTCTGATTTGTGCAGCGGAATACTAAAGCAACAAGATTGATCCTGGGTCTGAGAGGGCGAGAGAGATTGATTAATGAAAGGGTGCAATTTAGCATCAATGATTTAATCAATTAGCAGTTTGTAAATGCAGCTTAGAGCTTACATCGTATGTTAGAATGACTGTTGATTTGACCTCAAGGGTAATAAGAGACAGACATTATCTAGTATAATGTGTTGTATTCAATGCACAAGCCTGTCTTCAGTGTAAAGCCTAAGCAGATCAGCACTGATTCACCATCGATTTTCTCTCCACAGAAACTGACATGGAAGTCCAGGCAACCTGATGTGGATACCTGTAGAATGAAAGGAAAGCACAAGGTATATGGACTATTTCTTTATATTTTATCACACAATCTTTTTTGCTCATCTAGATAATGTAATATTTTGAAATCTAATAAAGGCTTTTAGGACCAGACTAATGTAGTTATGTAACATGAGACATCATTATGTATTTGAAAATGGCATAATTGGTAACCTAATGGACTGAAATAAGAGGTGATAAGGTGGAAAGATGGGCAGGGTTTACTTTTTAGCAACACAGAAAACATGTAGACTTGTCATTTTATAAGGTCATGCTTGAACTTTGTACTCCTGCTCTCATCTGCAGGATGAATGCCACAATTTCATCAAGGTCCTTCTCCAGCAAAATGATGATACCTTGTTTGTGTGTGGGACCAACGCATTCAACCCTTCTTGTCGAACCTACAAGGTATTGCTATCTTCCCTATGGCCTCTCTTCACACGACTGGATATGCTGCAGGTTTGGCATGCAGGCAGCTCAATAAGGGATGACATACTATAGCAGGAAAGTCAAGGAGCTATGAACAGTGATGGATTATTCTTGCATGAGTAATTTGCAGGTGTGGGCCCACAGTGTTGATAAAAAAGCAGGGGCAACCAGCTGTGCATGGATGGTTTGCTTTAGTCCCATGTAAACGCAGCAAGTAGTCAGATGCAAGCATGTTCATGTTAATCCAAAGTTTCAAATGTCATTAAAAGGGCACACCAACTAGAGAAATATCCCCAGTGTAGAAGGAAGCCTGCACATTTTTCAAAAGAGGGTTTCTTGGGTGTGTTTTTTTCTACCTGATTTCTGAGGCATTAGTTACTGATGACATTTAATTATAGTTAATTGACATAATACACTACATGGCCAAACGTTTGTGGACACCTGACCATCCCAATCATATATGCCTTTTGAACATTCCGTTTCAGATTTAATCCCCCTTTGCTGCTTTATAACCTCCACTCTTCTGGGAAGGCTAGTTTTTGGAGTTTGGGGATTAGTGCTCATTTGGCCACAAGAGCATTAGTGAGGTCAGGCACTGATGTCGGGTGAGGAGGCCTGGTGCTCAGTTGGCGCTTCAGTGAATCCCAAAGGTTTTCAGTGGGGTTGAAGTCAAGGTTCTGTGTAAGCCACTCAAATTCTTTCACACCAATCTTGGCAAACCATGTCTTCATGGTGGTTTGGGCACCTTAGTTCCAGTGAAGGGAAATTGTAATGCTACAGCACACAAGGACATTCTAGACAATTTGTGGCAACAGTTTGGGGAAGACCCACATACGGGTGTGATGGTCAGGTGTCCACAAACTTTTCATAGAGTGTACCTCCTTTTACTAGGCTCTGAGCCTGTGTCTGTACATTTTACTCTTTGTACTTTGTTTTCTTTGTTTTTCACATTTATTTTAGCTGAGCATGAAGCAAATCATTTCAAATGGTTTATCAAAGAAAATACACTTTGAGATGTTTCTCTTAATGTGTCGTAATGATTGACATGTTTTAAATTATTCAGCATCGATTTCCTGTTTTCCAGTGGGAATGGTGCAAAGTCTGTGTAATTAATAACTGGCCTAACAAAAAGCCCCAGCCTTTGACTTAGTTCCTTTTGCCAAGAACTGCAGTATCTGCTCACAGATTCCCCACCCCCAGGGATATTTGGCCCTTGCTGGGTTGTGTGACAGCAGAGTGAGACGGTGCATGTGTGCGTCCACCTTGGCCACTCTTTCAGCTTTCTATCCTCGCAGCGTGATGACTCTGAAAATGGGGCCTCTGTTTCAGGTCCAAACTCAGCCCACATTAATCAGCATCTCTCAGAGAGAGAGAGAGAGAGAGAGAGAGAGAGAGAGTCGAAGAGGGGGATGTGCACTGTACAAATGTTCAACTGACAGAACGACAGCTTTGCTCCATGCGTTCACACACACGCCTCTCACTCCCAAGGGCCCATCTGTAGCCCACTCTACACTTGTGTGCCCTGGGATCACTCAGACATATACCTTGGGCTCGAGGTGAGCAGTGCTTATTAAGTGTGTATTAATGCCTCCCTCAGCTTCCTGATATACAGGTGGTGTCGATTATGTCACCTGTTGCTGGATGGAGGTGCAAGAAAATAAGGGGTGGTGAGGTGATGTCCCTCACAATGTAATTACTGACAGCGTACAAAAAAAAACTTCCCATAACCATTTCAAAGAGGGGCCCTGCCTAGTACATTACGGAAACCATAAGTCCATATGAGAATGATGGGTCTTTTGGGTGTAACGTGATACACCCCCTACTGTTGACTACTGAATTGTCCATGGCTGTGCTCGGATTCCTGGCATATATCCATCAAAGCCATTCTTAAAGGGAACTGTACAGGATGCCAGAGTAGAGGTACAAATCTGTCAGGACCTTTTTATGATTTGTCTGGTCTATAAGATAGGGGTTGACCTCATATATAATACTACCGTTTTGGAGTCTCTTCCTCCCAATGAAAAGCAGAAAAAACTTAGCAGAGAAAAGCCACAGAAAAGCCCTTACAGTGCTACACTCACAAATAAAAAAGGATGGTTTTTAAGCAATGAGAATTTCTATCTACTATTATTAATTCCAGTGGTGTTCTTCTTCTTTGGTTCAACATATTTTGTAGGAAGTTAATTAAGCTTCTGGTGTTGGATTCTGATATTTCATATCCTCCAGCAGAAATTCTAAATGTGCCGTGACTTCAGCATGACCTTTTTCACTCGGTAGATAATAGCTCTTTCCGCCAAGAAAAAATAGAATATGAAATGACCTGTTTGGAAGCCAAAAAGCGTGGCGTAAGCAGTTAAACATTTTGGCAAGCTTCAACCATTGTCCAGCGCAAGAAACGTTGTTAAAAATAACTCCTGGAGAGGGTATCACTGTATATACTCAGAATCATATCACTAGATGCTATTTAACACAGATTTATTTTTGGTCACACTTAATTTTTTGCCTCACATGCTTACGTTTATTTTGTTTGCAGTAGAGCTTTTGGAACTGAACAGAACAGCATTGTTGTCCAGAGTTTAGGGGCTCCCTTGTTGCTCCCTTGAGTGTAGTTGACCTCTGACCTTTGGCTTCCTTTCTCTAGACGGACACGCTGGATGCGCTTGGGGAGGAGATTAGTGGAATGGCCCGGTGCCCGTATGATGCCAAGCATGCCAACGTGGCCCTGTTTGCTGGTAAGGCATCTAATGAACTGTTTTTATACAAACACTCCTAAAACACTTGCTTAATTTGCTCATTATTGAATATTTACTGGGATGGTTTTATTTCTAGACTGTTGATACTCAGTAATAGCTACAAGACATGCCCCAGCTTTTAAATAGTATTGCAGATCGTCATCATTAGATGGCCTATAAAAAGGCATGTGAGGAATACAGGGAACTCCGAGGCAGGCTGAGCTGGTGGCAGTCATTCTGCGACAGTTGCTCTCTGTTTCTGGGAAGAGCATGTTGCTTGGCAAGATTTTGCCTGTGGTCAATTTGGAAACACATGAAACTATTGTGGTACTAGAAAAAAAAATGTGGAGTCTTCCCCGAAATATGGGGATTAAAAATAACTCCCGGTATGGAAAACCAAGATGATTCATCTCTTCATTAGTGGCTTGAAAAAGCTGTCCAAATTGAGGTCTGCTAAAGTGATTCATGTGATTGTCATAGTTACACTAATTACATTATTGCCATCATATTTTATTTGTTTTGCCAATGAAGAGCAAACATTTGACTATGAGTCATTAACCTTTACTTATATTGCAAGCCTCATGTCTGGTGATGGTGCCTTGGTTTTTGGTTTGGGCTTCTCTGGACTGGTGTCTATGCATTCTTTTGTAGCAATTTTATTTTTGCAAACTGGGACCTTTTCGTATGTTTTTAAGCTTTGCACGATGTTTGTTTTGTAGATGGAAAGTTGTACTCTGCTACGGTCACTGATTTTCTGGCCATCGATGCCGTTATTTATCGTAGCCTGGGAGACAGTCCGACACTGCGCACAGTAAAACATGATTCAAAATGGCTGAAAGGTGAGTAAACAGAAAAACTGTACGGGATTACATTTTCATACAGAAGAGAGCACATCTCTAAATGTTACTTAGAACTAGGCCAGGTTAAATAACATTTCCTTTCCATTTTCTGCCTTGCTGAGGTAAACATGACCTTGCACTAGTAGTTTAGTTTTATTCTATGGTTTAGTTTGTTACTATAGTATTATAATACTGTGATATATAGCATTATTATAATATTGTGTCTCTGTTCAGTAAGTGTTGGTTGAATGTAAGGAAGTGCCTTGACAAAGTGTGTGTGTATCTTCTGTTGTTTTGCAGAGCCCTACTTTGTTCAGGCAGTGGATTATGGGGACTTCATTTACTTTTTCTTTCGAGAAATTGCTATGGAATACAACACCATGGGAAAGGTAAGCACTCCATTCATGACATGCTTTTGACTGAAAAAAAAAAAAACTCCTAATGTGCAGCCTTTCCTCCTTGAGCGCCACAGGCAAAAATCAAAGGTCTTAGGAAGCAAACAGGAAGCGGGGTGGGTCTCTGATACTGGAGAGGGTTTTCAGCAAGGGTCAGCCATTTTCAAAATAGGAAAGCGCACTCAGGATGGAGGACCTAAAAATAAACAAGAGCACCACAGGCATTGTTTGAATTGTTTGAAGTCTTAAAATAGTTCACTATTTCTGCCAAAGCACCTGTTGCATGTTGAACCCTAAGTCAAGAACTCAGGAATTAAAATGGATTCATTGAATTAATCATATTTGACCCTGTTTTTGCAATCCTTTGTTTGTGACATTTTACATGGTGCTGTTTGCATGCACAGTGCTCTGTGGCTGATGGTTAATTGTAGTGTGAGCACCATCTGTGAATGAAGCTGTCTGCATTTATAGTATGAATGCATTTGAAAGAGTACTGTAATTACACTTGCCCACTCTGGGAGTGCAGAGCCTGTTGCTGCCAGCCTCGAAATCACTGGCAGGTGCTAAAATTATATTTATGAATAATTTCGTGTTCATTCACTGAATATCTCTATATACAATAAAGCACTTGAGATCAAGTTTAAAACTTGAAACAGGAAGCCCTCGGTTGTACGGTTTTTGACACAACATGACTCCTAGAGGGCATAATAAGAGAACCCTTACAGGTGGTAGATGAAGACATTTTGCTATGGGTGTAGTAATAAAAATGTATTAAACATTATTATTGCAATAGTAATTGATATATCAAAAATAATAAAGATTTAAAATGGGATGTGGTGCTCCCAGGTACAAGATCACTAAAAAGACTGAACTCAATCTTTATATATTATTTTATGGCAATATATGGCATAAAATAATATGGCAGCATATTTGTATATACTTAGATTTTCAGAGGTACTAGGTACTAGAAGTTCAGTAACAGCACTACTAAATATTATTGTATTATAAATGTGAAATATCTATTTAAAAAAAACACTATAAACTTGTTGTTTTCCCCAATTCCTTAATTAGTTTTGTGCTTAAAAATAACTGGACTTGTATTTCAATCATTCAGACACTTCTGTCAGAGGCTTCATCAGTGTGTTTGACCCTCTTCTTGCCAGGTGGTCTTCCCACGAGTGGCCCGTGTGTGTAAGAACGACCGTGGCGGCTCACAGCGCGTCCTGGAGAAACAGTGGACATCTTTCCTGAAGGCTCGCCTCAACTGCTCCATCCCGGGAGATTCGCACTTCTACTTCAACATCCTGCAGGCTGTCACTGACGTCATCCGCATCAATGGCCGTGATGTTGTCATGGCCACTTTCTCCACACCATTTAACAGGTATGCGCGTTTTTATTCAGAGGCAAATCTAATCCAGTGTGAGAGTTTGATCTGTCAAATAGAATGAATAGAAAATAGACTTGGCAGCTAATTTCTTTATCTAAATTAGAATCACAGAGCTGGTGTAGTGCTCATAGTATTTGACAATTCCCATGTTGTGGTGGTTTGTGGCAGGGCAACTGAGCTTGCGTAATGGGCCAAACAACTACAAAATTTCAATAAGGGTTTCAGTAAGGGCCATATTCAAAGTTAATCCAAGCGTGGAGAATGAACTGCTATTGACTGGAAGTTCCAGCCATACAGAGGGGATGCATTAGTCATTGTTTCTGGGCAACTGCTTCGACAATGTGCCAGTTCATATTTTGGATTTATTGCTCAGATTTACAGTTTTGGCCACAGAGGTTAACAGAATCCCATCTCTGTAATTATCACAATTCTGTCCTTGTGTGCTCTGTATTCCGCTGAAGCTGCTTAGATGAAGAGACAAACGAGGAGGAATGATTCAGAGTTTTGTTATGTACACAGTAGTGGGTATCCGCAGGCGAATTACTGCATGTCTCTTGGCTCCTCTGTAGCATTCCAGGCTCGGCCGTGTGCGCCTACGACATGGCGGACATCGCCACAGCTTTCACTGGCCGTTTCAAAGAGCAGAAGTCACCTGAGTCGACCTGGACGCCTGTACCTGATGAGAAAGTTCCCAAGCCCAGGTATTCACCAGTGTTTTTTTTTTTCTTCCCCTCTCAGACTTCCCAAAAACATGTGAGAAGCTCCTCACTTTCAGCAAATAGACAACGGTGCACTGAACAACAATGCCATTGTGCTCTTTCATCAGAGATGATGTTTGGGATCCTGTGATATGGCGCCAACTGCACTCATGAATATTTACAATTGACTTAGGGAGATATTATGTAGGTCTTATAAATAAATCATGGCCATACTGGGCAATTCTCTTTGAATAACATTGTTACCATGCCATGAGAAAAAAAAGTCAAAGAAAAAAAAAGACAAGTGCATATCAGCAAATGAGGCATGAGCTCATTTTCCAGATGGCTGACTAATTTTCCAAAAGTACCAGCCAGCCTGGTCAATCTTTGTCCTCCGTCCCTCTAATTATCACACCAAGAGCGAGCTGCATTTCCCCTGAAATAGCATTTTACAAGAAGAAAAGATCTGGGGAAGACAATTGAAAGCTTCTTCAAGCACCCATATGGTGTGTCACCGTGTCAAGCGCAACAGGAGTATCGCTGGTGCTGATTAGCATCAAATTATGTGTTTGTGGGAAACAAGGTCAGGTGTTAATGAGTGCAAAAGCACTTACTCTTCTTTTATGTCATTCTTATTTTATCGTTACATGGTGAAAGGATGTTACCAGATTTTGTTTTCTTTTCATGTGCTTTTAGTGTATTCAAAGCTGCACTTAGAGCAATGAATCTAACAGTTTACAATACATTGTAAACATTCAACCAGAGAGAAGGGCTTTATTAGATCTTTAAACTTTAGCAGTTGCTTTGTTTGCTGATCTATGACTTTCTCTTTTTTTTCTTTCATTGTTTTTAGGCCAGGCTGCTGTGCTGGAACACCATCAGCAGAGAAGTACAAAGTGTCCAACGAGTTTCCAGACGACACACTAAACTTCATCAAGATGCACCCGTTGATGGATGAGGCCGTACCATCCATCGCCAACCGGCCCTGGTTTCTCAAGACAATGGTTCGGTGAGCACTCGCATCAGATCAGCCTCCATGTGCTAATGAGGCCTAGTGGTTGTTTTCTAGCACACATGTATATTTAATAGCACAGGCAGGACCTCAGAGCCAAGAGCAGGTAAGGAAGGCTTATGAGGAAGGATTTAGAAGTTCACAGTCCTGTCACATGAAATCCCATTCCAGAATGGTTCTTCCCTAATGATATGTGTGAATTAATGGTTTCTATTCAGCATGGTAATTGTTTCTCAATTAACCAATGGATCTAGGCATTTGCAATGCAGAATGATGGCCAGGTCAAATTCAGACTCAAATAGGTTAATCTAGTATCTAGAGCAGGGGGTTGGAATATCTGCTTCAGCTGCAGGAAGTGAGCTAGAAACTCAGTCCAGAATAAGATCCTATCTCCTCTCTAGCCTGAAGGGAAGACGTTTAAATTCATGTGTTTCTTTTTTCATCAAATTAGAACAGTTGGGGTTATTTTCAAACAGTAAAAAAGGATGCTCCTGCTAGACAGGATTCTCTCAGGTCAGGAATCACAATTTAACACTGAGTTAATGACCAATCAAATTTATGTAGAATAGTTAAGGAGTCTCACATTTGCAAACTTTTACATTAACACTGATTTTTAAGGACTGTATAAATTTGTTTCTGTAATGCTGCGCTAGGGAAGTTCAATCCTGAGATCAGGTTACTGTCTGCTGAGAGTTTGGACATGTTCTCCCCATGTCCTCATGGGTTTACTCCTGGTTCTCCGGTTTCCTCCGAGAAACATTTCAGGACGTGGATTGGTTACTTGAAGTTGCCCCTAGGTGTAACTGAATGTGTGAATGTGTGTGCATGGTGTTATGCAATGGACTGGCATCCCATTCAGGGTGTATTCCCACGTTATTCCGAGTGCTGCTGGGATAGGCTCTGGAAACACTTTGACCTGCACACCTGACCAGGATAAAACAGTTACCGAAAGTGAATAAATAATGCTGCACTATTGAAAACTCAAACCTGTAATCTCTAATCATTTCCCTCCCCACTCCTTTAGTACTCTAGATTTGAAAATATGACAGAAAATTTGATGATAATTTATTTTCTTAACATTTTCATCTCACCAGCCTTAATTACCTTGGAACTGTATTTGCATACTGATTTGAATATGATACATATATTTGATTAACATAGAGATCAGCACAGTAATTGGAGTAGCAGACACCAGACAACCGTCTCATTTCTATAGCAAGAACAGAGCTGAATGTTATTAAGTCAGCGAATCACAGGGCGATTTCATTATCTCAACTCTGCTGCCTCACACATTTTTCTCTCTGCCTTTTTTCACTCTTCCAGATATCGGCTCACTCGCATTGCAGTGGATAACGCCGCCGGGCCTTATCATAACTATACCATTGTTTTCCTGGGCTCTGAGAGGGGCATCATCCTTAAGTTCCTGGCTAAAATAAGTAGCGGCTTTTTAAACGACAGCCTCTTCCTGGAGGAGCTGAGCATCTATAACCCAGAGAAGTATGTATTCCATTAGAAACTCACCACCACCCTGCAGATCATTTAAAACTGATCTATCAGGTTACAGCCTCTTGAATGCGGTGAGCAAAATTAAAGGGAGCAGAGTGGAACTTTTGCAGCTGGACCATTGCCGCGAAGCCCTGCTGAACGTATGGCAAATGATTAAAGAATTTAGAGCGGTTTAAAAAGGGGGAATTGGATGAATGTCTCAAAGGCTAGATGAGATCCCCCCTTTCTAAAATGTGATAGAGGTTTGGATCATGCTGCTGTGGAATAAACAGAGAAACAGAGGCCAAAGCAAATTTTCTGATGAAAACTAGAGTTAGTCACTGGTGATGAGAGATTTCAAAGAGCTACTGATCTGTGTCATGTGACTAAGTGAGGATTTTGGAGAGTGAGCAATGCAACCCCCAACCTACAGCATGGCACCATGCATTTTCTGCCCGAGAGCCATATGGCTTAGGTTTAGCAGTTAGCGTAAGTGACTTTACAGGGAATGATCAGAGTAAAAATCCTAACTACAGATTGCATAAGAAAGATGGACTGCTTGAAACCTGTGTATTCAGCCCAGCTGTCATAAAGTTGTTTTTAAATATCGCCTTTAGATGTGGGGATCTGGGGATTAGTCTTAGGGTCTATGCCTTTCTAAACAACCACACAATGCTCTTGACAGCTAATTGCTAAATGATACATAATTATTTCAGTACATTTACTTTCAGCACATATACTAAAGTAGTTGTGCTGAATAGAGTTTACATCACATTGACATTATGGCATGGCCCAGAATATAAGAACTGAATATACAGTGGGATCCAAAAGTCTGAAAATGTTTCTGTTTGGCACTCAGTTTAACACATTTGTTTTGATTACAAATGATATTATCAGCAATAACCCAAGTGAAAAGTAGAATCTTAGAAATACTTACATGAATTTCAGAGTTTCTTAGTATTTGGTATGTCCCCTTTTTGCTTTAATGACAGTGTGCACTCGAGCTGACACAGGCTCCACAAGATTGTGTAAAACCTGATGATCCATGTTAGATCAAATCCATCAGTGTTTCATCTGAACACATGCTACAGTGGAAGGGATAAGACTCATGGAAAATATGACTTTTTATACAAAGTATTTAACATGGTCAATATCACAAATTTGCTTAGATTTAAATAGTGACCTTGAAATTGTGCAACATTTTGAATACTGAAAAGTAAAGATGTTGCACATTTGCTTTCTTTGTTGTTGTTGTTTTAGAATTTTTCAAATTTTCTGTTTATTCCCAGTTTCAAATTTAAAAAAAAAATTCCCAGATTTTCATTGTGATCGCCCCACTGTGGTTTATACCCCACTGTGTATGAAGAAATAGTGTTGAACCCTTTTTGCATTCTTTCAGGTGCAGCATTGACGGCGTGGATGACAAGCGCATCATCAGCATGCAGATTGACAGCAAGAGTCACTCACTCTTCGTGGCATTTACATCTTGTGTGGTTAAGGTGCCGCTGTCACGCTGTGAGCGACATGGGAAGTGCAAAAAGTGAGTCGAGCTCAGCTCACACAATAAGGTTATCAGCAATAATATCAGCAGGGTTTTATCTCTCTTGGTGTGAAATGGTGTGAGATGTGAACAGTATGAGAAGAGGTTAGAGAACATGTCACTGCGCTCACTATCCTGGTTAAAGACCACAGAATAGAGCAGTTGTGTGTTCCTTTCTCACAGGTCCTGTATTGCCTCCAGGGATCCATACTGTGGCTGGGTGTCGGAAGGCGCGTGCCGAGAAATCACAAGCACAAAGTATGTTATTCTGAACCATACACCAACAGTATAAGCTGATATTGTGTTTATTTGAGTCCTTCCAAGCTCTTTTTAAGTATAAATTTAACACTTTTTATATTTTTCTGACTATTTCTAAATAGGGTGAACTTGGAAATATCTGTGTGTTAGAAAAAAAAAGATGGCGGGTGAGAAATCTATAAGTAGAGACATGGAGTTAACACTGATATAGCATTGAGGGGAATACTTTTTTCCATGCATGCAGCCTCATCTATTTCTAGTTTGCCTTGCCATCTTCTCTTTCATTATTTGTTCTATTCTGTTGATGGAAAAGCAAACATATAAATTCATTGGAAAATTGGAAAAATGTCACCTGAACCACCTTTTTCCAATCTTCAACTGCCCACTTTAGGTGAAACTGTGCCCACTGTAGACTCAGGTTCCTGCTCTTGGCTGACTGCAGTGGAACTGGTCTTTTGCTGTTGTATTCCTTCTGCCTCAATTTCAATGTGTTGTGCATTCTGAAATGCTTTTCTTCTCACCACAGTTGTACAGAGTAGTTAGTTGAGTTACCGTAGCCTTCCTGTAAGCTTGAACCAATCTGACCATTCTCCTCTGACATCTCTCATCAACAAGGCGTTTCTGCCTGCAGAACTGTTGCTCACTGGATGTTTTTCCCCCCGCACCATTCTGTGTAAACTCTAGAGACTGTTGTGTTTGTAAAAATCCCAGGAGATTGGCACTTTCTGATTTATCAAACCAGCCTATTTATTTATCACTGACAACCATGCCACAGTCAGTCACATTTTTTTTCCTTATTCTGATGTTTGATGTGAATATGAACCAAAGCTCTTGACCTGTATCTGCATGATTTTATGCATTGTGCTGCTGCCATATGATTGGCTGATTAAATTGCATGAATGTGCAGGTGTTCAGGCGTTCATAATAGTGGCTGTCAAGTGCATATTGACCCTGTTTATAGCTTTATAGCGTGTTTACTATGCTGTGGTGGTTTCTTCCTGAACAATCACACTACATTTATACAGTCAGCAATAAGTCATTCTGCAGATGAAGTCGTTATACTAGTAGTGGGTCTTGCCCTGTGGAAAGTGATCAGTCATTGCACACTATTTTATTCTATCCTGTTATTATTTCCAAAGCCTTGTCTGCTGTGATTGAGCTTTTCACTTTGGAAATTGAGTAGAGAGAGGCATTAAGAGGTTAGATGACCTCACTCCGCCTGAACAGTGCTTCTAAAGTGACTGAGTAGAGGATTACACGGTTATGATCTGTTGGCTTTTGTGGTTAGCGATTGAAAGGCATTTGGCTCAACACTTTGTGTAGCATTTATTGAAACGTGTCAATATAAAATGGGCCCTAGAGAGAAACAGCTGAAAGTTCGCACTTTCATACTTTGTCGCTACCTACTGCAATACCTTAGAATTAGATGTGTTGTTGTCTATAGTTTGTTGCACTTAGAAAAGGGACTGAACCTTCACATTTTCTTGTCTCTTTGTCAGTACAAGCTGTAATAACACAGAAAGACCCTTTTCTCTATAGCCTCTAGTCTGTTGTGTGTACAGTTGGATACACTTGGTCAAGTTGAGTCAGTGTAATACAGTACTCAGATATTATACATACTGCATCTCTATTCACAAAGTACAGTGTGGAAGTGAATTGAAGGCCTAGTATATATAACTATATTCCTGCTGGAAAAAAATGGGTTAATTATAGTCAAATTAATACTTTCCCAGAATGTAGCATGTGTGACGGTTGGCCGGATTCCTCTGATTGCATGACCGAGCGTGTGTCAGGAATAGTAGGCTCAACCTGACAAAAAAAAGAAACAGTAAGTCCCCTGTATGAGAACAGAATACTCAATTCTTCAGCGACATGTCTGTAGGTCCTTTTTTGATTGCATTTGGGCTTTCAGCTGAGAAAATGTCTTTGTACCCTTTAAAAGGAACCAAAGAAAGTACCAGAGTTACATTACAAACAAGCCTAAGGAATCTTCAACTATATTAAAATTAACCAAAATTTTGTAAACCCTCAGAGTAGACTTGGACAATAACATGCTTTTAACTAAAAGATAACAATCTGTTGAATTATTGTAATAAATAATATGATTGTATTTTGTACATCATGTCTGAATGTCACACATTCTTACACTATAGCCTATATTTTCTCTGATGGTAATGTACACTACCAGTCAAAGTCTGGACACACCTGTGAATAGGGTTTTCTTAATTTTTAGATATTTCTGTTAATAATAATGAAGCCATGAGAACTAAAACATGACACTAAGAAATAAGACACATGGAATTATATAGTGACCAAGAAAACGAATTAAAAACATTTCCCATTTCTAAGGAAGCTTTGCACACTCTTGGTACCTTCTCAGCTTCATGAGGAGCTTCTCCATGGAGGATTTGCTTTTAAGTTATCATCTTCTTTTTATGCTTTTTTCCTTGGTAGTGCTGAAACTCAAACCCCCAACCCTCTGATCAGTAACTCAGAGGTTTAACCCATTGAGTCACCACTGCCCCAGAAACAAGTTTCAGTCACAAGCCTATCAAAATTCATCAAACTTTTTAACTCCTCTTATAATTTAATCTGTATTAGCTTTCAATATTATTTGCTAACTTAAAAGGATAATGATATTTAATGAAATAATGATGGGTTATAATTAATAATTGCTATAATCATACTGAAAAAAAAAAACAAATTTAATTTGCACATTATTGAATGATAGAGCATAACTCCCCACCTGTTTGACTGGCCTCTTAGGACACCAGCTTAAACTAAAAAGTACAGTGATTTTTATTATGTGAAGAGATTACTGGTATAAAATATATTTATACACTTTATTTTTCATTTATATCAGCTATAAATTTGAAAAATCCTCAATAAATGGCCCATTATCAAGCTCAACATTGGAAAATTGAGCTAACAGTGTTACTAAGACTGCTTGTGGCACAAAAACAAGTGGAATATTGCCAATGAGGGCAGGTGTTTTTGTTTGAACACCACTATTTTAATCTTCTTCATGGATAGTTGGATTCTGTCCTAAATATTTAATACAAAGGTAGCTCACATGTTTGGCTCTTCTCTTGTTTAAAGCACTACAGAAAATTTGAACTTCCTGCCAGAGACAACCAGGCTTTGAGTTGAGCTATCCTGGCAATTAGCAGAATTCATGATGCCATCTATCTATCTATCTATCTATCTATCTATCTATCTATCTATCTATCCATCCATCTATCTATCTATCTATCTATCTATCTATCTATCTATCTATCATCATATAATACCTTGTTACTTTATGATACCATTTTTCAGGTTGAGTCAGTGTGACACTCTGATATTATATATACTGCATCATCTCTATTCACAAAGTGCACAAGTGAATTGAAGACCTACTATATAAAATGCTCTGGTCTTGTGGGGAAAAACTGGTTATTTCTAGTCAGATTGATTCTTTCCCAAAATGCAATGTGCATGATGGTTGGCTGATCTTCGTCCGTCAGGAAGCACAAGTTCAGCCTGAAAAAAGAAGAAGAAGAAGTTCCAGTATGAGAACAGAATACTCAATTCCTCAGTGACATGTCTGTATTTCCATTTTGATTGCATTTGGGCTTTTAGATGAGAAAATGTCTTTCTACATTTAAAAAGAATTCAAAGAAACTTCCAGAGTTACATTACAAATAAGCCTAAGGAATCTTCAGCTATATTAAAATTAACCAAAAGTTTGTAAACCCTCAGAGTAGGTTTTCTATTGAGAATTTATAAAAGACTCTATTCCTGCTGGGGAAAAAATGGGTTAATTCTAGTCATATTTATCCTTTCCCAGAATGTAATGTGTGTGACATTTGACCTGTCTCACCTGACTTGTGCCCAGGCCTTGGCCTTTGGGTATAAGTTAATAAGTCCTGATGGAAAATGGAGGGTGTGCCCCAGGGTTTGAGCTCTGCTCTTCCTCACATGGGCTTGTTTGAAGCAGCAGGGCTGCAGCAGCTCACCACCGTGTGTCTTGTCTCTGTTGATTATGCAGATGGCCGTTCGAGCAGGACGTGGAGCAGGGCAACACAGATGGACTGGGAGACTGCCAAAGTAAGCAAGGGCCTTTTCCCTCTCACTCTGCCTCTCCCTATCTTTCTCTTCACTCTCTTTTTCTGCCTCTTGTTTATCTGGGCTCAGCCTTGACCCTGTCCTTCAGCTGCAGAAACACACAGAACACAAGGATCTGCTTTACACACACACACACACACACACACACACACACACACACACACACACACACA
>JAOTRR010000033.1:2349917-2362630 GCA_028570945.1 Gogo arcuatus
AATAAAAATAAAGAAAAAACATTGAATTAGAAGGTGTGTACAAACTTTTGACTGGTACTATACATTAAAAAGATACATAATAGTTACAAAAGGTGTACTCTTGACAGAAGGTACCACCCCTGCAACAAGGAAAGGTACAGTTTAGTACTGTTTTATTCTGACAGTGTGGACAGTGGTGATTCAGATCTATGGCAGGACGTATATATCTGGGTTTTAACAGATGATTGTGTATTAATCTGTGTTGTGCTCTGGCAGGCCACTCCACCTCTTCTCTCAGCACTGTGCAGCCCAAAGATCCCCCTGAACCTACCGATAAGAGGGACCCTTATATCGCAGTGCCCTCTCTAACCCAGCACGAGTCCACCGGTAAGCCTTGGAATGGGAATGGGAGACTCCATTTTTGTCCTGTGGGGAGGAGAAGATTGCTACAGTTTCATGCTGCTTCTAGTCGACCAGCACACAAAGCGAGAGATGCAGTTATACTTGTAATAAATTGTTGTGCTCCTGGAAGAGAGAGTATTATTAAACAAAGGCTGTAATGGCCCATGAGGAGGGAGGCAATATCCAGGCTATTACAGTTTAAAGGAGAAGATTGCACTCTGTTTATTTGCCTATCCGCATGATGGCACAGACTTTATTTTGTCCTCATGACATGACATTGAACACTCTTTCTTGGCAAGATGAAGTCACAGAATTGTTCAAGGTCAGTCTGGAGCTGCTGCTTATAGTGAAGCTAGTGACAAAAGCAGCACACACAGTATGTTATGTTCACCAAATCAATATTAATATGTTACACAGCAAGGACAGTCATTACAAGTTTTATTACAGTAACCCTCAGTAATGGCTTTGGTAAAACTATCACAAGCAAATTGGATTGTTTCATGTTATTTATCAGTGATGGCCATAATTAGCAAATCTCTGCTTCCCTCCTGTCTGGAGCTATAAGACTATCTGTATACACTTCTGTGGAGCTCTTGCTTAATATCTCTCTGTTTTGGGAGTCTTCCTCAGAATCAACCTCAAAAGCTTTATGAAAACCAGATTGTTAGGTTTTGACTAACTTCATTTACACAAATATGCCTGGTATAGGTCATATGAGTTATATTAAGTTAGAAAACAAAATTAAATGTTTTCATGAGGTATTTGCATAACCTCAGCTTGAAACATACAGTGTCATGAACAATTTGAAAGTAAAATACACTCTTCTATCCAAACCTTACTACTTCAAGGTCTTACTTTGTCTTCAAGGTCTTACTTTGTCTTCAAGGTCTTACTACTAGGTCAAACAATGATTCTAGCTTTTCCTCAAAGGTCACCTTTTCTGCACGTTTCACAGTGTTCAAAATATTCTATTTGTGTGTTTTTTTGTAAAACGCGTACTATTAAAGTAGATTTTGGCACAAATTTACCTTTAGTAAGCTTCCACAGGACAAAAACTAAGTTTGTAAACTCACATTTAGAAACCCAAATCCCCCACTTGTGTATTGTGTAGCATTTCTCCAACTATTATGCTGCTATTTAAGTCTTATAGTAAGACTCGATAAAACACAGGATGTAATCTTGTTACTCACCTGGCACTATTTTACTGCTCCACCTTTGTTTGAATGTGGCTTAGTGATGTGCTGCACAGACTTGCTGAATGTTAAATCATTATCATTTATTTCACTGGGTATATAATTTGTAGATGGCAAGATATGTGCAGTGTGTCATCAAGATTCTGTAGACAACAACTAAATTGTACCTTCTCACTCTTACGCATAGGAACACAAGAAAGCCAATATAGCAGAATCAAGCCAATAGGCGAGCCACGATTCATTGCTAAAAATATAATGTTCATTCATGAACTACACAATAACATGGCGATAAGGTGTAGTAGTGCTGAACTGTTGTTTTGTGCTCCTAAGGTAAACTCCCACTTTTAAAACTGTGAAAGGTGCAGAATTTTGAGTATAAATTTTAGAATACACCTTTGCAAACAGAGTAGAGCTGGGTGGTATGACAATATATTATTAATATCGTGATAAATTATGTCATAAGATTTTCAGAATATCACAGATCATCAGTACTTTTATAATACTGATCAGCAGTTAGTCACAGTAACAATAGCTGACTGGATATTAAATATATTTTAATACTGAATGTTTATTTTATTTATTTTTAAAAAAAAGGTCAAGTAAAAATGTAACTGAATTCATTTTTGGGCCATTCTTAGCTGGTACTGAGAATACCTGTTTGTCCTTGATCCTATCCTGATGTATACCATCTCTTCAGTATCACGAGATGATATTTTTGGCATATCGCCCACCCTCCCTAGAGAATAGATTAGGCACAAGGACATTTTCAACATTTGCATGGTCACTGGAAGCAGCACACCTGTTGAACCTACATACACAATGGTGGCAGAGACGTGGCATGCTTATTTGGTATCACTGTAGTGTTGCTGCCTCTTTTGCCAATCCCCAGTGCTGCCATCCAGAACACTGTGGCGCTGTGGTATAGGCAAGAGGTCCATATCTAAATGCTTCTTTATGCTGTTGTTTCTTTTCTTTTCTTTCATTGTATTATTATTATTATTATTATTATTATTATTATATACTGCCTATTTTATCATAATCAGTTACACATAAGCTGCTTTCATTATATTTAAAATGAGTAATGATGTTCACTGGCTTTCACACTGCTGTCTTGATGTTTGCTTCTTGGTCTTGCATGACTTTGGCTTTGAGACTTCTTTTGTAATAAGGGCTGTTTCCTCTACTGCAATATTATTTCTGCTTAACATGTTATTAGCACTTTCATTCATATCAACACTTCCCTCTTGCCTCCTGTGGACACCTCTGTGCTGGGCTTCATCAGTTCCAAAGTGACCAAGTGTACTGAAAAAAAAGGATGTCTGTGCTTTGATATCATTTTCTAAAATGGTCATGAGGAGATTATTCATTTAAAAACACTTTAGATTTAATTCATGTTTCATAGTGCATATATTGCATAATAAGAGTATGTAGGCATTAGTTCATTTACACAGCCTCATGTCTGGCTTTTATCAGGCTTGCGATGTCACTGCACTCTGGCACATTAGTATAACACAGGCAAAATTTGAATTTGATGAATATTCAAAAAGTGGTATTTATGAGTTCACCCCAGTCCATCCGTGCCAAAGCTGGCTGGTGGCAACATTTTTCACAGTACATTTGAGCACTCTGTGACTGCTCTCATTTGTGTGTGTGTGCGTATACACACACCCACACAATCCTACCCACCCTATCTGCACCTCCACCATCTGCTGCCATTGTAAGTAGTCTCCCTTCCCCAGGACCTTTCATCTCCCCAGATGGAATGTTCCAAGGCTGGACCTTAATGTAGCCACCACCAATTACTAACCTTTATCTACTGTACAGTGCATCCTCTCTCTTACCAAGTGGAGATGTATCTCTCTTTCCCTCATCTGGGGAATGGCTTCTGTTAGCCCCTCCCCCTCCCTCTGCCCTCTCTTTCTCTTTCTCTGTCTCTTCCCACCTCCCACACCCCACACCCCAACCTGTGGCTGTCTCTCTGTGCCTCTCAAATTTATAGGTCAATTATAAAAGCTATATAGATACTGAGATAGAAAGCGGTCTCTACGGAGTTTTCTCGACCTATATTCCATGTAGAATAATCTTTGCTGTAACAGTACGAAATATACGATTATCATTAATGCCTACCCAGCATACTGCTCAGAGCCAGGAGGGGCTCAATAGCTGTGAACCGTGAGCTGACATGTGATAGCCGTGTGCAGATCAAGTGTGAAGCACACACATGATTACACCTTCCATTTAGTGCTGCACAGTGTGCTAGTTTCTTTGTTTTATGGTTGAAATCCTCTCTTTTCCCTCTAGAGATTGGATTTCAGCCAGTGCATACATTTGCTAATGGGGTTTCCCTGGGCTGCCATAGTTAAAGACGTTAAATCTGCAAAGTGAGCTTTCATTATGGAATGCTCACAATTTTATAGCACATTTGACACTGTTTTACAACTAGGCCCTCCATCACACTGACAGTTATGGAGAGAGGTGGGTTTAGACAAGAACACTATTTTCAGCTACTCGTATCCTAATGATGTTCATATTAGTGGCTTTCACCTCCACCGTAATTTAAGGCTGCATTTATTCAGGGTAGAATGTGGCTTTAGATTTAACCCAGTTCTGCTTCTCCTCGACCCCATTAAACCAGGGACATTTACTTTAAATATTTACGCCCTGATTCCTTACTGATTCCTTTTTCATATAGACTTTGTGTGATTTATTATATTTATCTCCTATGTCAGGGTTACTTTTTATACATCTAAGAAATGAAATTTTTATAATATTGCTTATGATTAGAATGTTAGACGTCCAGATGTAGTCATGTAGACAGGAGATAATATAAATGCCAGCTTGACATTTTCTAAAAGTAGAATGTGTACTTGTAAACAAAGTGACGTGTGCATCAGAGATGTAAATAAAAGATTGCTCACTCTGGCATATGTCAAGCTTAAACCTTAACTATTATTCCCCTGCATGTGCACTGAGCAAGCATTTGATGGCCTCAATCAGAAGATTTAGAAGGCAAAGCTTTTTAAATCATTTCAGAGATGTAGAGATCTAGAGCATACACATAATCAGCCATTCAGGACACTGACAGCAAATGCACCATTAAACCTGCCACAGCATCCAGTTTAATGTTGAAGTTAAAGGTTTAGACTGTAACTTTATGTTGTCTGAAGTGAATGAACTGCCATCAGTGCTCCCAAAAACATGTAAACAATATTAAAGGATTTATTAAATGCATTAGAAACTAATATAGTGTAGTGTTATATATTGATAGGAATATGGAAGATGTTTATTTTATGGTGGACTTGAGGCGTTGTAGCTTTGGAACATAATATCACTCTTCTGCAGTGTACAGCATGTTTGCCAGAGGTGGGAACAGGTCTGTGATTTTTGTAACAAATCTAAGGTCTTGGCACTCAAGTCCAAGTTAAGTCCCAAGTAAAAACATCCATCCATCCATTATCTGTACTGCTTATCTGTCAGGGTTGCGAGGGAAGCTGGAGCCAATTCCAGCTGACTTCTGGTGAGAGGCAGGGTACATCCTGGGCAGGTTGCCAATCTATCGCAGGGCTAACACAGAGAACATCCAGTCACACTCACACTTATGGGCAACTTCGAGTAGCCAGTTGCCCTAATCCGCATGTATTTGAACTGTGGGAGGAAACCAGAGCACCCGGAGGAAACCCACACAGGTATGAGGAGAACATGCAAACTCTACACAGAAAGGCCCCAGTTGGTTCAAACCCAGAACCCAGTGTGAGGCGACAGTCCTAACCACTACACCACCGTGCCCCACCCAAGTAAAAACAGATGAGTCCAAAGTGAAGTGCTATGAACAAGTCAGAATGAGTTCCTCACCTAAATTAATACCATTCCAAATTTTATCAGCAGCCAAGTAACTGTAGATTACTCAATTTACTTAAATAATGAACTCTTGTTTATTACAGAGTGACCATAAATACATCATTTCATGGATTGAAAAAAATTATATCTTGCATTAAGGAAATAGAATGATGTAGAGTTTGTCACAGCTACTCTGCTATTTAGACCATTGAAGAATTTACTATTTACAAGTTACTTTATTCAAAAAGTAATGAATAAACTACCTGTGAAATAGTTGGTGGCCCTGACTACAGAAAATGTAAACTAATAGCTTCAGTAGTTGTAGACATGTGTAATGTATCATGTACAATGGCGAACAAAGTACTGAGTATTTGTACTTAATGTACTCAAGTAAAAGTAAAAAAGTTGCTACCTTTAATGTTACTCAAGTATTAAAAAGTAAAAACTTGTCAGGTGACAAAGACAGCCAGAGTTGCAGGTAATGCTTTTATTGAAGTTGGCAAACAACAAACAAATCCGAAAAACACTTGGCTTAAATCTGGTCAAGAACAGGCAGTAGTTCAGGTAATTCACAAACAGGATATCAGAGGCCAAGGCACAGATTAGAAAAAACAGGCCAGATGAAAAAAAAACAAAAAAAAAACCATGAACGAGAACACTGGTACAAAAGCTTGGTAGGTCAGATGCAAAAACAAAGCACTGAGCAGATACTAAGAGCAGGTGCATGGAGTGTGCTTATACTGCAAATGTAGGTGGTAATTGTGTCCAGGTGTGTGCATGATCAGTACTCGGGTGATTGTGAATCTGACAGTAATGAGATAGTTGGGTGTAGTAGTCCTTAGTGGCCATATTTGTAGTCTTCAGAGTGTTCTGGGAGATAGAGTTTGGCACTGATTCTGGCATTGAAATGACAAAAGTAAATGTTTTTAACTGATGAAATGAAGTTAATGTCATGTTTATATGTGAAAAGTAACTTTTCTTAGTTATCTAAAACTGTTAGAAGATGATTTTTGTTTAGAGCAAATAAATCAATTTGCCTGAAAACATCATTCAATATTTGTAAGTTTGCAATATTTGCCATTTGCTAGAATTTGATTTGCTGCCTAGCCAGTTATGTTAGCTATTGGATTCAGTGCTAGTCTAACCTGGCATTAGCAAACAGTCTAATTTAGAGACTCCATCATTTTACACTAGTCTTTGCTTAGTTCAGGATACTGAAACAAATTTGACACTGCAATCCGTTGGGTTATCCATCTTCAAACTCTCATGGATAGCTGTAGCACCAACTACATTGTGTAGCATGAGAAGGTCACGTCCTCTGAGGAATTGGCACCATTCTTGATATTTTTTTTCCTAAAATGATAAACTTGATTGGATGCTTTAAACTGAAATGATTGGATGCTATACTGAGCCCATTCTATTGATACAGCATATAGTCATCGGCTGAATGACAGAAGACAAGACTTTGAGATTTATAATGAGTACTTTGAAGGTCTAAATAAAAATGTAAGGCGTTAAATGTAAGATTTTTTTTGTAAATGTAAGTAAGAGTACATCTATTCAATTTCGCTAATATTCAAGTACTGTTTAAATATGCCAAAAATAATACTTACATACTCTAACAAAGTACTACTCAAGTATTGTCCACCCTGATCATGACAGTGTTATAAGTTTCTATCTACAGATCTTTACCCAAGTAGAACCTTATAATACTAATGATATACTGATGACATTAAAATACAAAAATCATTTAAGAGTTCATGTTCAAGTTATTGGTGTTAAAGTCAATAAATAGTCAAAATCTATTTTTATTTTGGTCAAGTCTGAAGTTATTAAATTTGTGAGTTAAATCCATAATGTTGTTTGCCCTATAGATACAAAGGATAACTAGAACAGCAGTATTTTTCTCTTTAAAAAAAAGCAGAAAGAAGGATTACTGCATTTTGCACTAGTACAGCATTACACATTAGAGATGTGCTGTGCAAACATGTTCAAAAAGGAGCATTCAGAGAGAGAGAGAGAGAGTATTCAATTATTTTGCAGAGAAGTAAACATATTAGAGATGCAGTGGCAGAACAATTTTCCATGCTGGTTGCTTGGCTAAGATGTCACTTTTCTCACATGAGAATCTGAACAGAATCAACAGGAACATTTGTCACTTGAACCGGAGCCCTCAAAAGAGCTTCACACGCCATCATGGTGAACACACATGTTCATGCTTCTGCAAGTCATTCCAAATCCTCCGGGTACCGTTCACCGACCTGCATGTCTGACTGTGAGGTTAAAGTGTCTTATCCTTCATATCAGAGACTTGCCTCCTTAGCGTTTGGTCGCTTGAGATCTAGAGTGTTCTTAAACAAAAACCTCCAAACCAAGACGAAAGTTCAAGTGTATCATGCTGTCTGTCTCTCAACGCTTCTGTATGGGTCAGAATCTTGGACCATTTACAGCGGACATATCAAGACTCTGGAGGTCTTTCATATTCGCTGCCTTCAGAAGATTCTTGGCCTTACCTGGCGTGACCATGTCCCCCATAATGAGATTTTACACCGCTGTGCTTCACGTAGTGTGGAAGCATTTCTCCTTAAGAGACAGCTTCAGTGGTTCGGACAAGTTGTTTGGATGTCACCCAATCATCTACCTAAGATTGTCCTATATGGCGAGTTACAAAATGGGAGCCACCCAAGAAATGCTACCACGATCATCTGAAGTCTGCTCTCAAGAAATGCAGTATCCCAGTGTGTGATGCAGAAGAACTTGCTAAAGACAGAGGTCTCTGGATTTGGAAAGTGGAAGAAGGAGTACAACATTTTGAAGAGGAAAGAATAAGATCGCACAAGGAGCGACATGCCGCAAGACATTTGCAGCAAGACCAAGATCAGCACAATCCCATCGCTTTTGTTTGTGATCAATGTGGCAAAAGGTGTATGGCGAGAATCGGCCTCCTCAGCCACCAACGTTTTCATGAACGCCGCAAAGAACGGTCCGGAAGAAACTGATTGATGGAGTGGAAACATCTTCTACTTAGAAGGACCACCATAAGATAAGATAAGATCAGAGATCACCATTAATGACTGTAAAACTGTCTCATCTTTTGAAACAGACCTCATGTACCTTTGAAGCCTCTTTAGAAATGAATAATCCCATAGGAATTGACTTTTTTCTGTTTGAATATTTGTCACTTCTTCAGACAGGATAGAGCGTAGAGAGAGGCTTTGGATTTGATTTAACTCACTCGAATGCAGCGAAGCATTTTCCAGGATACCTCATTTATCTGCAATTGGATCCTCATGAAATTCAGATATGAGGATTCTCAGTTTGAGCTTTGTTTTTGTGACTATTTTATGTCAACAACCTGTGCCGGAAAAGACTGCATGAATAAGTTTTAGTTGGTGTGCATGAATTTTTATGAGTCAACTATATGAGTATAAATAGTCATCAAGCTATTTAGAACATCCAAAATGAATCAAAAGCATGTGTTAAAAGAGAAATAAGGTCTTAAATGTAAGCGAGATCTTGCAATCCTGTGCCTTTAACTAATAGAGCTCCACTTGTCTGAGACCAGTGCTTCTTTATGGCTGCAGGTTCTTTGAAGTCAATTCAAGAAACAATTTCGTTCATACATGAAAGTTGGGTATCTTCAAAGGTCTGACGAAGCTAGGAGGCTCTGTTTAAGTGGGGCCCTCCATATCCTAGTAGCCCAGTGTCAAGGTCAGAGCAAACGGCCCATAGAGGCACAGGAAGAGCACTTTAACTTCTTTTCCTCTCTGGGACTGAGTGAGCTTCTGTCCCTGCACCTAATGTTCAATGAAAAGCCTGTTTTTTTCACTCCACTTCAAACAAGGTTCACTAGCTAGACAACATAGATTTAAAGCTCAGTGTTCTTCCTACAGGTGAATTGCTGAATCTCCTTTCATCATGTAGTTTAATTCAAGGTGATTCTTATAGGACACTCTGGCCAGGATTAAAAAGTTAACCATCAATTCATCTGTTGTAAACTTGCCTACTCACCTTTTATAGAGACCCTGCATTAGCCTTAGAGCTTTAGAGTACGTTTAAAGACAGGAAAAAAAGATCCTTCGTGGTTATGCACCTTGGTGGTCGAAGTAAATTTGGAAAGACTACAGCTGCTCTGAGGGTGAGATATTTGTGAGGGGCTGATTGATTTTTTCCTCCCTAGCTCTCTCACTCACTAATGCAAACAGCAGCTTGAGATTAATGGTACAAAAAGCTAAGAAGCTGAATAGCAGAATTTAAATTGTAGGCTATAATTTTGCTAACAAAAACAGCAAGCAGAGGCAAGGACAGCACATTTCAACCCTAAGTTGATTTAAAAGCTAGCACAACTAAAGTACATGCTTTTTATCATAACAGGACATATTTAATAAATAGTAACATTACAAGCTAAAGCCCAAAGTTAGCACATTAGCTATCCACCTTACCTCTTTGTGGGATGTGGTGGAAAAGAACATTTTGCTTTCATATTTCATACCTAGTACACTGGTGAGCTGCACTCTGCAGGCATTCTTCAAATCAGTTGTTAGGTTTGATAAGAAAAAAAGATTGCATTTTCCATGACAAGTTATTTTTTTCCCCACTTTTATTTCCACAAATCCCTCCTCATGTATAACCACAGGCCATTATTTTTTAGCACTATGCCACTATTGATTGATTTTTCACATCGAATAATCCCAGTGATTGTGATTCTCATTTGCATAATGCATACTGTGTATTGTAGGGACCAATCACTGATGGTGGAGTTCCTATGACTGGACTTGTTCCAAAACCTCTGAACGATAGTGTAGCTTATGGCTAATGAAGCTAGCAAGGAACAATAAGCCAGAAGTTATGGTTAGGTACAACAGGCTTCCAGTGATTGTTAAACATGTTAGCATTTTGGCTCACACTATTCCTTTAATCTTAACCTGCTAAACTACACTACAAGGTAATCACAATAAGATTTATTGTATTTTAACAAATGCTATTCAACAGGAGCGTAATTCTCCAGTTATTCTGATAGCTTTCTAGCCTGTAATAGTCTGTATTAACACTTACTTAAAGTCATACACTCTAAATATAGATTTTGAGTCCTCATCTTAAGCAGGCACTTTTAAAAAATCACTTTCAGGCATATGTATCTTGCTGTAGGCAGTATGGTGTTATGAATGGGAAACCCATCAAAACATCACATAACGAGCGGTGATGGGGTAAAATGGTTCACTTAAGCAGAAAAAAACTCACAGACTAAGTTGAAAGGAAAAGCTTCTCAGATCTCTCCATTAGCAGAGAAGAAGCAGATGTATACTGTATAACCGAGTCACTTTGTCATCCAGGGTCTCAGAAAATATGTCAACAGTTCATCTACTTGCCACAAGATAAAACCTAGTGATCTACAGACGTTTTGAGAGGAAGAAAACAAGATACTTTCTCTGATAAGGGAATTGCATAGCTAGAGACAGTGACGTTTAACACCATCACTGGTGTTGAGGATCAGAGTGACACCAGGCTGACTGCATGGATTTCATGAGGCCACTGCAACTTGGATCACAGTCTGTTCTAGACATGACTTATTGCACCTTAGTGTGTCTCTGTGAATGATGGAAACCATTTGCCTTAATCCCTACAGAAAACAGATGAGTCTGTGCTGAGTGTTGTCAGTGCTAATGTACTGTTTTACTTATTCCCCTTTTTTCTTTTTTCCTTCTAGCCAATTTATTGCTTCTTCTTCTTCTTCTTCTTCTTCTTCTTCTTCTTCTTCTTCTTCTTCTTCTTCTTGTTTTTGTATTTATGTACAAACTTTCAAACTGTTCTTATGTTCTTTAAATACACAATGCATGATAAATACATGATAAAATGTTTTAAAAAGTGACTGCATCTGATGATGTCATAACGCCTTACCTAACACCTAAGAAAGGAATAAAATAATTGGAAAGTGCTGTTATAGGAAAGTAATCAACAATGGATAGTGTGTTACTTCCCCAAAGTTGATTATTTGACTATAAGGGCATGTTCCAAAATGTTTTATTCATCTTATACCACAGCAAATTGTCAATGATAACAAATGGTTTACTTATTAAAGAATAACATATTTGACATTTTTTCCATTTATAGTTAAATTTACTGTTGTGGAACGTCAGCAAACTTATGTTAAAGCAACTATAAATATTTTTCCTTCACTAGCCTTTTCTTTTTTCCTTCCTGAAGCTAATGAAGTTGAAAAATGCAGCTTGTCATGTCAAAGAGAAACTGCAAAAAGCAAAGCCCTCCTGAAGACTTTCCCATGTCATAAACCATGTTGGTTACAGCTTTATCTCTGACTTTTACAAAGTGATGACCCTGGAGACTCCTTCTGTAAATGCTATATAAATGTCTCCACACAGAATACTTCACCTTATCAACAATTACACAAATTGTTACTACAGAAATGATAACACATTAAAATGAGTGCACTAATATAATAAACCTGTGATTTTCAGCTGGAACTATTGTCAGAGCTGCTGTTATAGAAAATTAATCCACACCTTCTGGCCAATCACAACTGAGTATTCATCAGTATTGTGGTATAAGGTATACTAACAGGTTTAAACTAACCACTGCTTTGTCAGTCGTACATCTTCATCACTCTATTCCACCCTTGGGCTAGTACCCACTACTCTTCCCTGCTCTCTTATTCGTCCTTTCAGCTTGTGTTGCTGGTGTAACTTCTTATAATTCATTTGATTGGCTTGTCACATTCTGTTACTCGCATTTGTGTTTAATAGTGTTCTCATGCTAGGTTAGTTAGTTAGTTCGTTAGTTCGTTCGTTAGTTAGTCTTTATTTTCCCTGGGGGAGGGAGGATTCTTTTTCAAAGCACTGTACATCACATTCATGTACTATTTTCAGCTGCCTACATAAATATTCACTCTTCAATCCAGTGTTCCATCACTCCTATATTATTAACAGTTATAGTTACCATTGTGAAAATGTTTTAACAGCTGGTATTTATGCTAGTTCTACAAACTAAATTTTTCAGTCTACATTACTACTCTTAGGCTTTCCATTGAATTTTCTTTATATTATTCATATTTCTCCATTGTTACTGCAAATAAGGAGCCCAAACATGTTCCATCATGACACTGCCTCTGTGCACAAAGTGAGGTCCATAAAGACATGATTTCCCAAGGTTGGTGTGGAAGAATGTTTAGTGGACTGCACAGAGCCCTGTCCTACATGCCAGGCCTCCTTGCCCAACATCAGTGCCTGAATTCACTAATGCTCTTGTGGCTGAATGAGCAAATCCCCACAGCCACGCTCTAAAATC
>JAOTRR010000033.1:2522133-2536134 GCA_028570945.1 Gogo arcuatus
GCACACACACACACACACACACACACACACACACACACACACACACACACACAAGGGACTAAAGGCTGCTGCCATGGTTCATTCTCCAATTTTAGAACTACATCCATAATGTTTATTTAAAGATGTATCTGTTTTGGCTTTACATCTTTCAGGCCTATGTATGGATTCACATTCATAACCAACAAACGATATTTTCAGTAGTAAGAAGCAAACCTCTTAATTTATTGCATGGGTGTGTGTTTAATTTTTACACTGCTTTCTTTAATTTGTGGAGGGAGGGCAGGAGGAGCTACTTAACACACGTTTAGCTCTGCAGATCTGTTAATGAACTCGTAACTCTTGTGGTGCTTAGAGATCAGCGGTAGGACTTGAGTATTAAATAAGTATCATAAAACGCTTTCAGAAACACGTCCGAAGCACACTGGGATAACATTTCTTCAAAGCAGAGTTCATTTTAATTTTTTCAGTTTAGTACTTTGCATTTGGTTGCAAGTGTTAAATTTTTGGTGAGGTGTGTGTGGGGGTTTTTTTTTTTTTTTTTTAAATTACCTGAAGTTATTTTTGGTCTGTCATCTGCTTGCTGGTGCTCTGCTGTTACATTCTTAAAAGAGGCTTATTTTGAAGGGCTCTATTTTTGTCAAGTAATTAGCAGGTCTTAAAATTCATAAACATCACATTAAAGTTAAAAGATAAAATGAATAAACACTGGCTTAAAAGATAGAATCTAGAAGCATGATTTAGAAAGCAGCCATAAAAAACTAACCCTTCACTAATTTATGTGAAAAATTAAAACATGATGGTGGTCATTGATTGTTTCCTCACAGCTGAAATTCAGCAGTTGAGTATAAACTCCAGACACTCCAGATGGTTTGGTATCATGTTTGAGCAGAACATTATAAGGTTTTTGACTGTGTAAATACACAGCATCTAAGGTAGGGTAGTCACATGTGTTGGGAGCACTGAAAGCTTGAAAATGACTAAATGAGAGCAGAAATTCCAACCCTGTGGCTGGAGAACTTGATTTGTAAGACAGATTAGTAATTAATCCAATAAAAATAGAGCTGCATACATCAACTCATTTTGTCAAATGCATCCATCCATTGGGTCAACAAACTAAAAGCACCAGTTCTTTTAAGAAATGATGGCTGCTTAGCTTGTTCAGAAACGTACACTGATGTACTTACTACTTGGGTATTTTGTGGTGAAAAATATAGTTTGCAATGATTATTATTTAGGCTAATACAAATGATTTCCACCAGAAGTCCTGTTGGTTTAAGTGTGAGTTAAGTAGCAGATTTCAATTTGTTGATATGGTTGTGTAAAGCATCATGCCCACAGTTGCTTTTTTATTAAGCTGGCTTCACAGGAACCATATTGTGTGCTAGCCCGAGCCTATGGGTTTTCTTTTTCTTTCTTTTTCACTGTACATTTGTTTTTCTTCAGTAATCAAACTATATACAGATTTGTCCAGAGTTTAAAAAAAAAAACCTTGTATGTTTTATCACATCCAGAGAAAAAAAATATTGAAATCTGGTGTACACCATCAATAAATCTGTGAAACACATTGTGTCCCTGTACTGCTTTTTTTTTTTTTTGCCACCAGAGGGCAATGTGTGCAAATGTAGGTAAAAGTGTTGAGGCGCTTGTTTGTATATCATATATAATTTGTATGTATCTACGTATAATTATACTAATATATAAACTATATATATCTAAACATGCTTATAAACATTTGTAATAACGATACGTTTCTATGTTAAATTATTTAAACACGATATGACTTGAAAATCTAGCCGTCGTGAGTAACTTCTAAGTGCTTAATCGTCGTGACTACAGAAATGTATTGTTTAGGTTGACGTCGGCGTTTCTGATTGGCTAGATTTAACGTCAATCATTAAAGGGGCGCGAGTAATGGGATTGTAACGGGAAGCTGTTGAGGCGCGAGAGCAACCACGGATCATACACTTCCTTATTCGTCGTGAGGGTTAGAAAGTATCGTGTGAGGACAACATATGAAACGAATAGGTGCTGAGAAGAGCTTTAGGATTGTGTTTGCTTACTGGGAGAAGACTTCATTAAAGAAAACAAAGGCTGCTGTTCTACGGCTTGACATTAGCCAGCTACAGCCGTAATCTAGCTAAGCTAGGTGAGCTGTGAGCTAAGCGGGGGTGGCGAGCTGCGGTCGGATTCCAGCACAACGGGTTTGATTTACATTCAAATAAGTTCTATATATGCGGCAAAGCCACGAGTTATGATGAGAAATCTACTAACGCAAGTGGATTTGAGATTCTCTCGTGCTGTCATGGTTCTATTAGTCAACTGAGGCGAGACCAAGCACTGGATTTAGCTTCGACCGACATCGAGGAGCAACGACAACAAGGTAGAAGTCGGCCACTTTTTTCTTTAGCTAAGCTGGGTAGCTACATAGCTCATGTTTACTAGCTAGAGAAAGAGGATAGTTGCGCGTACAAACGTCTGGGAATTGAAGTTATTGTCATCTGATTGTAAAACAAAATTAGTTTCTGGGCATTGTGACTAATGTAGTAAGCATTTCTGGAATGTGGCCCTGTGTAAACTGACAACTCGCTAGCTAGGGTGACTAAACAACCCAGTTCATATTAGCGGGTCAGATGTGCTAAGCTGTGATCTAACAAGCTGTCCGTGTTTGATTTAGTCACAATATCACCTTGACTCATTTTTACAAGGTTTCTAGGATGGTACTGGTTAGTTATCTAAAAAAATATAACGTTAGCCAGCTAGCTAGTATAGCACAGCTATCGGCAGTGATAACGCCAGCTGCTTCTTTTGGATTTAAACGTACGTTAAATTTACGCCATGTGTATAGTTAGATATATCCAAGAACTGTACAAGGTGTTTGATATTTTTGTTTGTTTGTTTGCTTGTCTGTAATGTAATGCTTCAGATCATCTGACTAGAAGTACCTGATCTCAGTGTTTTCTTCTCTTCGTTTAGGAAGAAGGCAAGCAACCAGATGCGATGGATTTAAAAACTGCTGTATTCAATGCAGCCAGAGATGGCAAGCTCAAGCTGCTTCAGAAGCTTTTAGAGAACAAAACCGATCATGAGGTTACAAAACTGATGTCTGAGAAAACGAATGGAGCTACGCCGCTGTTAATGGCAGCACGCTATGGGCACCTCGATTTGGTCGAGTACCTTCTGGAGTGCTGCTGTGCCCCTGTTGAAGTCGGGGGATCTGTCAATTTTGACGGTGAGACCATCGAAGGAGCCCCTCCGCTGTGGGCCGCGTCGGCTGCGGGACACCTGAAGGTAGTGCAGTCACTCTTGGGCCATGGTGCTTCTGTAAACAACACCACGCTTACCAATTCGACCCCTCTGAGAGCCGCATGCTTCGACGGCCATCTCGACATCGTCAAGTATCTGGTGGAACACAAGGCTGACCTGGAAGTGGCCAATCGGCACGGCCACACATGCCTCATGATTTCTTGTTATAAGGGCCACAAAGAGATTGCACAATATCTGCTGGAGAGAGGTGCTGATGTAAATAGGAAAAGTGTCAAAGGTAAAATGCAACTACAAACCATGTAATGCGTTGAAGCAATTTGTCAAGTTTAAGGAGTGTTATTTCTCTAGTCTTTTATCTCTTTCTGAGGTTTCAGTTTGTGCTGAATCAGTTATGTATAACTTTCAGTAGTGAGGTTTGTGATGTCTCATTTAACCACTAACCTCTCTGCGTTCTGTAGGTAACACCGCCTTACACGATTGTGCCGAATCAGGAAGTTTGGAGATAATGAAAATGCTTCTGAAATATGGTGCCACAATGGAAAAGGATGGCTATGGAATGACTCCTTTGCTCTCAGCCAGTGTCACTGGGCACACAAACATTGTAGACTTCCTCACACAGCACCCTCAAACAAACAAAATGGAACGAATTAATGCTTTAGAATTGCTGGGTGCTACTTTTGTGGACAAAAAGAGGGATCTTCTGGGTGCTTTAAAATACTGGAAGAGAGCCATGGAGATGCGATACAGTGACTACAACAATGTCCTCTTTAAAGGAGAACCTAAAGAACTTATAATGGCATATGACTATGCCAAGGAGGCTGGGAGCATGGAGGAGCTGGACAGTTTGATCTCCGACCCGGATGAGATGCGAATGCAGGCTCTTCTTATCAGAGAACGCATTCTGGGCCCATCGCATCCAGACACGTCATATTACATTCGGTACCGAGGAGCTGTCTATGCTGATTCAGGGAATTTTGAACGGTGCATAAACCTGTGGAAGTACGCCCTGGATATGCAACAGCATAACTTGGACCCACTTAGTCCTATGACTGCCAGCAGCTTGCTCTCATTCGCTGAGCTTTTTTCTTTCATGCTGCAGGACCGTGCCAAAGGCCTCCTAGGGACCTCTGTGTCCTTTGATGACCTCATGGGCATCCTTAGCAAAAGCGTGTTGGAGATTGAGCGCGCCATGAAGCAGCGGCAGCCCATACCCGACCCGGCTCAGCTCAGCAAGGCACTCGCGATCATACTGCACCTCATCTGCTTGCTGGAGAAAGTTCCGTGCACGGTCGAGCAGGACCACTTCAAGAAAGAAACCATTTACAAGTTCCTCAAGCTGCATCCGTGCGGGAAAAACGGCTACAGCCCCCTTCATCTGGCCGTGGACAGAAACACAACGTGTGTTGGCCGCTACCCCGTCTGCAAGTTCCCCTCATTCCAGGTGACCTCCATTCTTTTGGAGTGCGGTGCTGATGTGAACTGTCGTGATGAAGATGATAACAGTCCTCTGCACGTAGCCGCCTCCAACAACCACCCCGACATCATGAAGCTGCTTATCGCAGGTGGCACACACTTTGACAGCACCAACTCCTTCAGGCAGACTGCGTGTGACCTGTTAGACGAGAAGGAGATGGCCAAGAACCTGATTCAGCCCATAAATCACACCACGCTGCAGTGCTTGGCCGCTCGCGCCATCATCAAGTATAATCTCACGTATAGAGGAAATATTCCAGAGAAGCTTGAGGCATTTGTGCTGCTGCACAGATAATGACTAAGGCACTGTCAAAGTTGGTTTTAAAATGTGTCTCGGAGCACAGAACTCATTCTGAGTTCCCGTTCTCAACATGTACAGAATCAAAGACTATCAAAGACTTTGAGAATAGATCATGTCAGTTCTGTGGGCATGCCTGATATTTTCTCCCACACAATGCTTATTTCTTGCTGTTCATTGAATTATTATTTGCAGTTTTGCCTGATCCCTCTGCTTTGTATTTGTCACTATGCAAAGGTGGTGGGATGTCTCTAACGTAATTTCTCTTTTCTCTGACTGGCATCTGCACAATACTAATGTATTTCTCCTCTCTTCTGACCCCATGGTTATGCCGTCATTTTCATTATTTTTGTCAATGTTTTGGGAATGGAATGCACTCGTTACTCCATTCGAGAATACAGAAGCTTTATGACATGGTTGACGTTATGTGAAAACCATAAGTGCTTTATTTCTCCTATGCACAGTGTATGATATTGCGACTGTTCCATGTTCCAGGACTGTGCCACTGTTTTCTAACTGCCTGACTACTGTCTTCATTTTCTCCAGTTTTCCTTAACTTGACTGCAAACCTGCAGCAAAAAGTAACTTAGGTTGTGTTTTTTTAAAAATAATATATTCAGAGGTTAAGTCTGGAGCTTATTTTAATAGTCCTCTGAACCCAATTGTTTTGAGGCAAGCTATAATTGAAAACAATCTGTTGGATCAGTTTTCTTAATTTACAGAATATAGTGTGTTAAATCAATGCTGAACTTGTCAGGGCGCTGGATCACTGAATTGAGATTTCTTATTCCTGATCAAATTTGTAAAATAAGGTATCATTCATGAATAAATTCTTACTCTAGAACCAGTTTTGCAGAAAACAAGGGCTTTTCGTACTTAGGCACACATTTCACAAGCAGAAGAAACAAATGTATAGTCCAAGCTATCAGAAAACTTGCACTTTATTGCAGTGGAGTTTTGAAATTCCTTTTCCAATGGCTTGTCAATGTTCCCAGAGCATATTTAACAATAAACCTTGGTTGCACTTCTTCTTCTTTTATTCTTTTTTTCACTTTTTTTTTTCTCTGCACAGGCATGAGATTTTCTGGGTGACTGTTTCACTCTCGGCAGGTGAATCCCAGACTCATGTCACTTCCTTGTGTCACACTTGCACAGTCATGCAGTGTTCGAGTGATTCATGGTGGACCGGCTACATAACACGCATTACTTAAGATCGTCTCCGCCTATGCCCTTTGAACACAGCAGTTATTTATTTCCCTGTGTCTTCCCACCTACTTTAGAAAATGCTTTATTTAGCCTACACTATAGCAGCCAGTTTGTATCATCAACACGTTTATCTTGAAGTGTGAATGGATTTGAGTTGGAAAAACTCATTTGCTCTGTCATTTTGTTTTGTTCTATGGACACACCCTCATGTGTCAGGAATAACCTCATGTAGGCGGTGTTGTCCTTGCACCTTTTGTTTCTTCCTATTTCTCATTTTTTTCCCCACTGTTTGACATGTGACGCTCAACCTACTTCACCGTGTCTTTAAATAACCGTGAATAATGCCCTACTGAAAATGTGGCCTACATTACAGGTTTGACAAAAGTGCTTTCTGAGGTGACTGGCTGCATTACGGAGTCTAGACAGATTACAGCTTACATCTTATGATGCCCATTACATTGCAGTTATAAAACTTTAAAAGCTGCGTCACCTCCAGCTTTTCTTATGTGCCTCCTGTATTCAGCACGCCTCAAACAAAACCAAAATGCATCCATTATCACGTGTGCTGTGTCAAAATCCGAAATGCCCTTTTACAGAGAACTGCTCTGTATAAGCCACTTAAAATAGTGATCCTTTTATCATTTTAATTGGATTGTTGTGTTTGCTAAAATGGCCTTGCATTTCATTTTAAATGTCTGTTGCATAAAGGTCACTGCAGTATCTTTTAGAGGCAGAAGGCAAGAGGATGAGGCTGGTGAACTTGACTCCCACACATGAGGACTTAAGAAAGAAAAATAAAGTACAGATGGTCATAACAGAACGACGGGTTAGCCACAGAGAATGTACGGAAACTGTCATTCTCTAGTGTTAAGTGTAGATCATTGGACTTGTGCTATTTTAAAGTCCACAAATGCTGTTGACTTGATGTACTACTGTTATATTTACTCTAAAATGGCACTAATGAACGGAAACATTTATATAAGCCATAATACGGTGATTGTGAAACAGGTGAGACGATGTAACACTCAGCAGGATGTGGTGTATCTGACGAACTGTACCATAAACATATTAATAATGCATCAATCATATGGTTTTGGTTAGCAAGGGATCTGAAAATGATCTTTTATACTGTGTATTTGTTTATTAAACTTAATGCTATGTTCCAGGCTTGCAGTGTTAAGCTGTCAGAGCCTTTCAGATCTCTAGTGTACATGTGACGCACACAAGCAGCTGTTGGGGATGTGAGAGAGAGGTTTGCTTTCTGTAGTGAGGTCTTGCTCTTAAGCCTGCCAAAGCCACTCATCCCCTGGGATTTATTCACCGGTGTACATTTACTCCTTTTTACATTGCCAAGCTAGATGGGGTTAGTCAAAAGAACACCAAGCTGTCATTATGAGCAATAGAATTAAAAAAAAAAACACCCCACCAATATTCAGCTGACTTTTCTTAGTTACATTAGATTAAATACCAGAACGCTTTTGCTGTAAGACATTTTAGAAGTAAATGTCACAGCGAGTTGAAAAAAAAAGATAAAATACGATTAAGTGAATGTGTTCCAGGCTCAGAATAAAGGAAGAGATGTGGTTGGCGTAAGTTAGTTATCTGACAAGTCACTTTTTCACATCCAGGCTAGATTTTTAGTTGGTGCTGTTGATTGATTATGGAGAGTTAGAGCTGGTTTGTGGCAAAAGTTTAGAGAAATGTAACCCAGCATAAAAGATCTGAAATTGAGTTTTGAAGGTATGGGCATTCATGTTGTGTAAACAATACGATTTACACATTTTACGTGAACATAAATAATGGTGAATTTCTTACGTTTAGTATTTGGCTGTAAAACCTTTGTCTTCAGTGACTGCCTGACTTCTGGGAGCCCTCGACATCACTGCTGTTCTGCAAATCCTGTAATACAGCTATTTTTGAATGAAACACAACAGCTGAACAGTTTTGAAGGCATAACAGAAAACATTGAGGGACAGAGTGTGTACAAGGCAGATTAGACTAGCTGTGACACTGCTATCTTTAGCACGTGTTGCAGTCAGAGCTATTTTCTGTGGGAATACACCGAACAGAGTCCTGCCTTGTACCCTGTGAGCATTGGAGTGAAGTAATATTAAAGCACTGAATCTGGTATATTTCTGTGAAAGAACATTACAAACCGCAGGTCTTTCTTTGGAAATGTCTGTGTTTTTGTATGCCCATATAATACTTTGCAATGTTCAAAAGCAAAAATGAGTCAAACATACTTTTCGAAAACATCTACTCTTTACAGAACTTCTGATTCCTTTATAAGGACTGTCTTAATAACCTGAACCCAACGGGACTTCTTGGGAAACATCCAGACTCTTCTTGGAATGTTACTGAGCTACGTTGCAACGCTGCAAGGTAAGATATACATGTGCTTGCAACGAGACTAGAATTTCACTGACACAACCAATATGTGAGTAAGTACTCACGTAAACACCTTCAGTATAAGGCCTGTACGTTCTACTGACACATTTTTATGCTATAAGTTTGCCAAACATTTTGTATAGAAGTGTAAATTTTATTATAAAGTAAATTATCTATTGAACACAACTTCATTGGTGAAGATCAGCTGCATCGACATTCCAGGATAATGGTGGTCTGAAAAATGAGTGATCCCAGAACTGTATGTGTTTTTACCAGTAATTTAACATAATTAGTCTTGTCACATTTGGTGTGATCCCAGACAAAAAAATCATTTATTTGGAACAGAAATGTACTGCATTAATAGTTTTCTGGGAAGCACCATTCATGTGACTTATGTACATAGATCACTCCTGCTGTACACAGACTTCATAATAGCACCTTATACTTTATGTAGACAGCAAACTATGGACAGGACAGGAATAGAACTTAGTTCATAATACTCAAATGTGAGTCTTAATTTTTAAAGCTATGGTGTTAGATTTTTAATGTTCATCTCTTGTTGTTTTTAACTAGTTCTCAAGACTGAAATCATTTGGATGACCTCGGTTCACCTGCCGTTACACTTGTTACAGATAAGGTTTGCCATATTAGCAGTGGTTATTTTATGTTTGTCTAGATATCCAATGGTAAATTAGTCTAAATGTGTAACAACATTTAACCAGCAAATGGTATTTGAAAGTATATAAAGTCAAAGTTAAGCAAAGGCGCACTTTAGTGTCCTTCAGTTTCTCCCTTTGTGCGAATCCTTAAATGTTCTGTCAAACCCTAGAAAAGACTGTTTCCCTTTCAGGAGAACTCTTGAAAACTACAAATGTAAGTCAGCCAAAAAAACCCTTCCTATTTGTTTTCAATAAAGATGATATTGACAGGCAGCATGCTGGCACACTGAGCACTGTTGCTGCCTTATGGCACCCATAGACTGTGAGATTTCAGCTATCATATAAGTTTATTGCAAGCCACACTGTGTGACCTGGATCTAATAAACTTGGGTACGACATCAAGCTTGATGTATTTAGTCTATAAGATAACACCTACTGAATGAAGCCTATGACGCAAGTCAATAAACATGCATAAAATGTCATCAGCGTTGTTTGTCACGTTGATCAGTGTCATTTCATGCTGCGTTCCTATTGGTTGGTTAGTAGACGTTGGTCATAGCAGCTGTCATATTGTGAGGTTTCTGACATTGTCAGAATTTTGTCCCAGGCTATCTTTGGTCGCAAGATGGTGGCAAAGGCCATCTTTCAGCCTCTCCTACAGTGTGATGTAGGACCACGGTTTTGGAGCCATGACCCAAGTTATCGCCACATTTCTTTCACATTGGTCATCTTTCATCTGGGACAGCCCAAAATCGCGCAGTGTATACGCACCATTACAGCTACAGGGTTCCTGGCTAAGGTGTTTCACGTGTTCTCTTTGTGTCCATGTGGGTTTCCTCCCATGTCCTAAAAAACATGCTGGGAGATGGATTGTCTATAATAAACAGCTTCTTCTTTGAATGAGTGTATGCATGATGCCCAGTGATGGACTGGTGCCATCAAGGGTCTAGTCCCTTGCTCCAGGTGTTGTCCAAGTGTTCCCAGGATAGGACCTGGATGCCCTGCCCTGCCCTAGATGACGATTACAGTAACTGATTGGACAGACACCAGTTCTAGAATATGCAAAGTTTTGAATAGATTTACATTTTCTTTTGACAGAATGATCTAGTTGTAGTGATTTTCCTTGAGGATTAGATTTGTATTGTCTATTTATTTTGAACCAAACTTTCAGAGACAAACTGGGCTGCTATCTAGTCAGCTGTGGTTTCATAACTAGGTAGCAGAATGGGTAATGAAACTACCGCCGTCTCTGCGTTAAGATGCATGTTTCAGGTCCCCGGGCCTAGCTGAGCCCTACGAATCATTCAGTACACACAATGTGAAGAAAGAGGAATAAATGTCAAAATCGATGTCTTTGTCTTTGAATGTTTTGAAATCATAGCCCTGTTTCCTTTCACAGCTCTGCCTATGAACAAGGTGCTAGAAAATATTACAAACTGAATTTTCAGAACATTATTACATGTTCTAGCCTCTTTTTATCTGGGCACTATTTATACATTTTCAAGCAGTTTAAGACTGTTTAAGCTTTGATCCAGGGTTTTCTTTTGTGCCCACTGTAATTGTATGTAATTTATGTATAGCCTCTGGATCCACTGCAACTCTGACCAGGATAAAGTGGTTACTGAAGATGAATGAATGAATCAGTGTATTTGTTCTTGTTATTGTGACATTTTGTGGAGATGGGATATTTTAAACCAATCAATACACATACAGTAGGAAGAACTTGTGAATTCTCACTCTTTGTCTTCCTCTCTCCTTGATTCCTCTGAGTGCAAAATCAAAAGAGAAATCAATACATCCTTGATAATGGAGGATGTTTGCTGACCTCCAGGTCACAGGCCACAGGATGTAGAAATGAGGATACAAGGTTGTGTTAATGAGGAGAACCTGTTAATGATTTCTACAGTCATGTTGACTAGATCACTTTAAAACAGTTGTTCTCAAACATTTTGTAGCCAGGGACCCCTTAAACTAGAGGTGCCCAAATTCTTTCCTATGAAGGGCAAAAAATTAATCTGGATGGAGGACCAAAAATAAATGGGCCAAAAATAAATGCTGATGTTATGTGAAACTACATTATAATAAAATGTATTACATTTTATAAAAAAAAATATTCTACGGTCACTTACCTTCTTCTTTCGGTCCTCACCACCTCCTTTGGGGAAAAAAAAAACGAAGGAATATTTCGTTTTGTAGTGATGACAGACTCTTTCAAACAGATTCTGAGAGACATATTCTTTCAAAACAGTCACTCTACCTGCAAATGAGACAAACTGCTGTCATATTTATTTCTGTAAAAAGTCATCTTGCCATTTTTTTTTCTCCATTTTCATTTTTAGCAGTGTGCCACTGCCTCGAGCTCTCCATCTTGACTGGCTGACTCAAGGCCAGTGATGTAAGATACACTCACAGCACTTCAGAATTAAAATTAAAATACCCTCTATACTTCAAATGAGCAATATTTTACACTTAACACACTGCTCTGTTGTTGCATAAAAATTATATTGAAACAAAATATTAAAAATGGAGGGGAGAGTGGGAGAGCGAGAGAATACTATAATTCTTTGTAGATAAGACTTGTGTAATGGAGAAGCTTCACAGCACTGTGCTGTACATTACTGTAAAACTCAGATTATGTACTTTTTAGCTGCATTTTGTAGTCATTACGGTTAGGATTTTACAGCACTTTCAAAATAAGAGGAGCATAAGGATGAGCTTTTCAAATGCCATGGCGGACCAAAACAAAGGGACAGAGAGACAAACATGGCCAGTGGCCTCAAATTGGGCAACCGTGCCTTAAACTATAAAATACATTTCATGGAAATTATTTGATTTTTTTTTTAAATGATACTTTTTTGGAGCCATAGAACTTTCTATTCATGAAATTTCCACTAATAGAACACATTTGGTCTGAGTTGACTTCGGTGCTTGGACCCCTAAATACAATAACTTTGATAATATGATTATTATTATTATTGATAATTATGATTTCCACCACTGGAACAAAATAAAAATTATTTTAAATAAGTCACGGTCCCCCTGGCTATGCTTCATGGACCCATGGGGGTCCCTAGACCCCACTTTGAGAAGCACTGCTTTAAAGTAAGACGACTTAGAAAATTACAAGTTTTCCTTTACCCATACGTCGTCAATCAGCCACACTGTTTGTTGTCTGATGTTTTGCACTGGAGCTACAAGGCTAATGTAGCTAACAGTTAATGGAAGTCTATTTCACCCAAAATCTTCTACTGTAAATATATGCCTCAAAACAAACATGCCTCAAACCAGCTCAGCAGTCTCATAGTTCCAGTGCAAAACTAAAGAAACAACCATTACACACCTACACTGCATGGTTAAAAGTTTGTGGACGCCTGAGTATTGAACACAGCAATCCAAAAGCATGGGCATTAATACTGAATTGTTCTGCCTTTGCCGCTATAACAGCCTCCGCTCTTCTGGGAAGGCTTTCTACTAGATTTTGGAGCATGGCTGTGGGGATTTGTGACCATTCAACTACAAAAGCAATAGTTAGGTCAGGCTCTGATGTTGGGCTCGAAGGCCTGGTGCATAGTTGGCATTCTAATTTCTTCCCAAAGGGGTTGAGGTGGGCTTTGTGCAGGCCACTTGAGGTCTTCCACACCAAACCTGCAAATCATGTCTTTAAGGATCTCATTTTGTGCACATGGGCATTGTCATGCTGGAACAGGTATGGGTTAGGCCTCTTAGGTCGAAAAGAAAATAAATAAAAAGAAATTGTAATGCTACAACATACAAAGACGTTTTAGACATTTGTATACTTCCAACTTTGTGGCAACAGTTGGAGAAGACCCACGTGGGTGTTATGGTCAGTTGTTCACATACTTTTGGCTATATAGCGTAACACGTATTGGGTAAATGACTACATTTGGGTGGTGATCAAGTAGAAAACATTAAAAACAGTATTGGAACACAGCGCTGGACTGACACTTCTGCCTTCAGGTCATTAAGGACAGTCTCTGGCCAGATATCAGTTTTGTCACATGGCATGATGGACCTTGGTCAAATTTCACTCAGAAAACGGCAGCTTGTGCATCAGTAACATACACTATAACTCTCTGGGTGTTTGAGTATGTAAATAAAAAAATCCGGATTAATTCTAAACATGTAGAACTCTATGGGGCATTGTGATAAAGAAAAAAAACAACAAGCAATATAAAATTTTTAAGTAGACTATTATCTGTAAATAGGCTTGATATAAATAAAAATAGCCCATTAAAGTGTGCAATGTCACAAATTCTGTATATGTTATTGAAAATATATAAAACGGTGTGGTTGCTTTAATTGTAACACCTGCTGTTTCCACAGCTCACACTTTCTCTGAGTCCTACTCTGTGTCCACAGGAACCGTTGCTATTTTGGTTTCAGGGATAATTGTCTTCATATCAAGGGGATAGACCATCCCAAATATCTTCTCCCAGTAATGGCTCTTTCTATTTTCAGCTTCCTGATTAGGTTGTTACAGTCAAGCAGTCTTGCAGTTCTTAAGGATTAGACAGAATTACAATATATTGTCTACGAAACTTTTTCCCAAATCAGAAAAAGTTGGGATGGTATGTTGAAATTGAAAACAATTATGTGAAATAATCTTTGACCTGTATTGGCACTCAAAGCAATACAACAGCACATTATTTGATGTTTTACCTCATGAATTTTATTGTTTTCTCAAAATAAACA
>JAOTRR010000033.1:2578990-2590177 GCA_028570945.1 Gogo arcuatus
CTCGAGTCGACTGACTCAAGTTTCAGCTTTTTAGGTCAGCAGTGCTTTCACTTTTGTACTTTTCATCTACCCATTTAACTGATGGAGTAATATTTGTGTGAAATCAGGGTCTGTGTCATCCTCCTCCCCTGGCTGGAGGCGCTCCTCAGTCACCCCCCGCGTCACCAGCTTCCCATGCCCAGGTTGCCAGCGTGACATAGAGCTGGGCGAGCGGGGCATCAGCATGCTCTTCCGCAACTTCACACTGGAGACTATTGTGGAGCGCTACAGGCAGGCGGCCCGTGCCGCTGTCGCCATCATGTGCAATGTGTGCAAGCCACCTACTGTGCAGGAGGCCACCAAGAGCTGCATGGACTGCAAGGCAAGCTACTGCAACGAGTGCTTCAAGCTGCACCACCCATGGGGGACGCCCAAGGCCCAACACGAGTACGTCGGGCCGACTACTAACTTCAGACCGAAGGTATGATCGGCCAAGCTGCAAAATTCCTAACATCTGGTCTTATAATTGTGTTCTGGTTATCATTTGATGTTTAGTCAAGCCAGACTGCCACTTTATCCAATAACAGATTGCCATAACATATAATGAACTATGATCATGCTGTCAGTGACCTTAAAGAGCATTATTGAGAAAAAACTGACTTCTTTGGTAAAATGGAAAATTAATTCTGATCAATTATTTGACTGATTTTTATGTTTCCTACATCATGTCTTCTATAGTCACACAAGGACGTTTTCCTTTACGTTAAAAATAAATTAATAGTATTTTTATATAAAATAAACAAAATGCACTATCCTTAAATGATAACTTGACCCTTTGTCTATCCGTTCATCCATCCATTACCTATACCGCTTATGCGTCAGGATCGTGGGGGAAGCTGGAGCCAATCCCAGCTGACTTCAGGCGATAGGTCACAATCTATCACAGAGCTAACACAGAGATGAACACTTATGGGCAATTTAGAGTAGCCAGTTGACTTAATCTGCATGTTTCTGGACTGTGGGAGGAAACCGGAGCACCCAGAGGAAACCCATGCAGGCACGAGGAGAATATGCAAACTCTACACAGAAAGACCCCAGTTGACTGCGAGATCTGAACCCCGAACCTTCTTGTTGTGAAGCAACAGTGCTAACCACCGTGCCGTCTGTCTTGTCTGTCTGAAAATAATTTTAATACACATTTTAAAAATGCAAATGAGCTAACTTATGACCGGGTATAGAGTTAGAATACAACATAAAAAGAAGGAAGATTCATGGATTCATGCCTTCCTAACTCCCAGAACACATGCATGACCACCTTTAGAGTTTATTTTTTGTACATTTACTTTGAACTTGGAACATAATAAAACAGTCTATACTACAAGAAAATCAAATATCAGATAAGAGAAATTAATACCAAAAACTTGGAGTTTTAGGAGAGCTAGTTTTAGGACCGTAAGCCTCTTACTAAACATAACCAAGAGAGAATGAGGTAAGAAACAAATCCACAATCTCATGCCAGCACTGTATTAATATACAAGGTTTAATAAACACTTTCTCAAATGCACTAGTTTATTTGAACTCTTACCACCAGAACATCAACCAGCACTATTATGCAAGATTACTTATCTGGGATAGGATATAGATTTCACTGTAACCTCCCAGTTAAATTCTTTGTAGGTGTGTTAATAATGCATAAAAATACTTTAATTGTAAAATTAATGTTGTCACCAGTGCCTCCAAAACAAGCATATATTTTAGGGTTTGATTTCTTGACTGGGATCATTTGTGAGAGAGAGAATTGTTCATTGGACTATATTCCCTTCTCGAAGTAAGAGTTTCCATCTTCCTGGCTGTAGGTGTTGATGTGTCCTGAGCATGAGATGGAGAAAGTTAACATGTACTGTGAGATGTGTCGCCGGCCAGTGTGCCACCTCTGCAAACTTGGCGGTTCTCATGCTAACCATAAAGTCACGTCCATGAGCAGTGCCTACAAGGTCCTCAAGGTATGCAGACTCCTAAGTTTGTAACATAAACTCTAGGTTTCTAACGCATTCTCAAGCATGTGATGGAGTAGTGTATTTGTTAAAGGTTTACAGTTTCATTGTTTTACTTGCTCATTAAAAATTGAGCAGTGCACATGATCTGCTTAGGAAGAACTCAGGATCATGTTGCTTGTGAATAGAAGAGAACGGGGTAAAAAGTTCATGCATGTACGTCTGTCCGTAAAAAAAACCCCTCTCCTTTACTTTTGGCCAGATGTAAATTCCTAAAGAATACAAAAAACACCTCGGGCTTATTTTGTTTTTAGTCTAAGCCGTGTAACCTTAGATTAGACCAAGCAGACCTGGACTGCATTTTTAATGCAGTCAGTTGTGCCTAATGTTAAAGCCAGAGCTCTGTGTCTTCTTACAGTGTGGTATTAGATGCTCTGAACTGCCTGAAAATTGCTGGGGCAGTTCACTTTTCCATTACGTGCATTCATAGCCTAATAGATTTTATTGTTCTGCCAACAGGATAAGCTATCAAAAAGTATCCATTACTTAATTAGCAAAGAGGAGCAAGTGAGGACTCAGATTTCTGAACTTGAGGTCTTGATTCAGCAGACTGAGGTAAGTAGTTTGTGGAAACATTTGAGAGCCTTTTGGTGTAACTTCTCAATGCTCACTGCAATACAGGATCATCTTTTTCCTTGTCGAGGATAATTCATGAGGATGTTTATAAAAATTTTGAAGCTATGGAATATTATGGTATTGATTTCTGATTTGGAATGTCTAGGGTATTGTAATATAGGGTTTACTTTAATTATTACAAAATCCCATTAAATATAAAACATAATGAGCTGTAATAGTAGTTTAGAAAAGCAAAATAAAGACTGTAGATTCCTGAAACTTTAGGCTATAAATCTTATTTAGCTTAAGGAAAACAATCTCACAGCCAGGATTTTAATGATTAAAATCATGTTTTGGTTCTTAGGGACTCAAACATGGTCCACATTTCTGTTCTCTGCCAACTCCCAGTAAACCTGGACCAGTCTATTGTGATCTTGATTGCTCTGTTTAGGCGTGGCATCTGACAAAGAGTTAAAAACTGTCTAGTGGTCCATGAGGACTGGTTCTGGAAGTGCTGCTGTAGTATATTGTGTGTATACTGGTGCACTTATCTAATGCTGAGCAATAGTGCTGAACCTAAATTGGCCTGAGACAGTGGATTGATTTTTGAGAGAGATTTGACCATGACAAATGTCTTTCTTCTATGCAAGCTGAGTAGCTCCCAAGTGTTTCCTCTTTTAAGCACATCATTAGCTGATGGAAAAGAATGGCAATCAAATCATTACTGGGTATTGGCAAATAATCATAGCTCTTATTAGTATATCGAAAATGAAAATGGACTAGTAGTGCTTCCAGTAATTACTGTTTGTATCTCATCACTGTAGGAAAATGGACAGCTTGCAGAGAGACAGGCGCATGAGCACTTTGAGCGTCTGTTTGAGACTCTGCAGGAAAGGAAGAATGAATTGTTGCAGTCCATTGAGCTGTCCAGGAACCGACGTGTGGACAAGCTCAAGAGCCAGGTGGAGGAGTACCAGGGCATGCTGGAGAACAGCGGTTTAGTGGGTTATGCACAGGAAGTCCTCAAAGAGACTGACCAGTCTTGCTTCGTTCAGACAGCTAAGCAGCTCCACATCAGGTTACGCCAGTGTCCCCTAATTTTATTTCTTATTTTTACTGACAAAGCCTCGTGATCTGAGCAGAAATCATCCATTTTGTTCTTCGAACCACTCAGCAGTTTTAATGAGGATTAAGAGCTGATATACTGACACAAGCTGCTTAGCAGTGACTGGTAGTCTATCTTAAGGTTTTGGTTAGTGAAAGCTGGCCAAGTGCTTGTGAGCTTTGCAGAATGACCTCCATAGGTGAAATAATTTCTTGTAAAAGTTTGTGTCCTTCAGTCTAATCCTGAAATTGATTTCCACCAGGCAGCTTTGGGCAGTATACTATCTTAAGAACTGTATATGTAATGATTAAACATGGCTGCCATAGAACTGCTGCTGCATCTCACTGTTTTCTTGGGTTTAGGGTTCAGAAAGCCACGGAGTCACTGAAGACCTTTCAACCTGCTGCTAACCCCTCGTTTGATGAATTTGTCCTGGACACCTCAAAGGAAGAGTCCTTGCTGAAAGACCTTTCCTTTGGTGGAGGTAAGAGATAGAATGGCCCATGTTCATCTGTTCGTGTAGGTGGGTGGTGGGGTGCTGGTGTGTCTGCTACCAGTGGCTCTCTAATTAAATAAGCTGGTTGGAGTCCTAATATATCCTAGGATTTTGGCACAAGGAGGATTTGGCAGCTTTTACTGTAGTTCATAATGACTCATTTTCTTGTTGAAAGGTAGAGTTTATGAAATGGGTGAGTGTGTGTCTGTGTGAGAAATAAATGTAGTGTACAGCTGAGCACAAGTGTTTTAGTATCCTTTCTTTGAAATGCTAAACCCGTCAAACCTTTAATTGCATGTTGTTTATTTCAGTTGTTCCCTACAGTGTATAATATTAATAGTGCAGCAGTCAACATTGTGTCTGCTTTGTGGAATTTTGTCCTATTCCTCTAAATACATCTTCTGCATTGGGTAAGCTTGGAGGATTTTCTTTCTAGATGAACTAAAACTAAAGGTCCATATTTTTTTTTCTACTGAGAAACCAAGGGAATGCAAACCTTTGCACTCAATTCTATGTAGATAAAGAAAAATACAGGGAGAAACGAGTGCTGCAGAGGCAAATATAGATGTTAAAATTGCAAGGTAGTATAGAAAGTCTGCTGAGGAACTGTTTATTTAGTCAGAGGTCTCTCATCAGCTATGCAAACAAACAGCGCATTTTGTACAGCTCCGCAAAAGATATGCAGAGGAAAAAGATGTTTCAACTTTCTTCTAAAGCTGTGGGGAATTAACTGGTTAATTTTTTTCTAGAAAACATGTTCTATGCCAGTTATTCAGGTCAACTCATGAAGGTTCAGTTACATAAAATTCCTTGCTTACAAAGATGTGGATAAACAAAGAACATGACTGGCAATGAGTCGCTTTTCCGTTAAGTCATGTACGTCTGAGCAATAATGCCAATATAACTGTGCTTGAAGACTGGAGTCATGGAAACCATTGAGCAATGGCTGACCTAGTGATCTGGCAGTGAACCAAAATGGTGTAATTCTGGTTCAGGCTGGCCAGATTAGTGCTGCACATGGTAAAAACCCTGCTTTCATCACACTGGAAATACTCGCTGATTTTGAATATTCTTATATACAGTGGATTCAGAAAGTATTCAGATCCCTTTACTTGTTGCACACTGTGCTGTGTATTTGATTTTGAATGGATATAACTGCCATTTTACCCATCAAGCTATACTTCTTCGCCCGTAATGACATGAAAACCTGTTTCTAGAGATTATTCACAAAGTGCTCAGACTCTTAGCTATGGCACTCCAAATTGTGGTCAGGTGCATCCTGTTTCCTTGAGATGAGTCTAGAACTCAACTGAAGTCCACCTGTTGCAATTTAAATTGATTGGACATAGTTTGGAAAAGCACACACCGTGGTTTATAAGGGCCCACAATTTACACCTCATTGTCAGGACGAAAACCAAGCCAAGAAGTCCAAGGAACTGTCTGTGGATCTCCATGATCAAATTGCCAAGGCATAGATCAGGGAAAGGATATAAAACAGTTTCTAAGGTTTTGAATGTTCCCAGAACCACAGTGGCGTCAATAATTTTGAAATGGAAAAAGATTGGCACAACCTTGAATCTTCTAGAGTTGGCCATCTGGCCAAATTGGGCATCCAGGAAAGAAGGACCTTCATCGTGGAGGTAAGAAACAAACCGACAGTCACTCTAAAAGAGCTCCAAAAGTTCTGTGCCAGAGATGGGAGTACCTGGTGGCAGACCTACCATCTCTGCAGTACTCAATAAGTCAGGTCTTCATGGCAGAGTGGTAAGACAGAAGCCACTGTTGAGTAAAAGGCATATGATCGCATAAAGGACTCTGGCAACATGTGGAGAAAGATTCTTTGGTCTGATGAGATGAAAATTCAACCCTTTGGGCAAAACAGCAAGCACTTTGTCTGGTGAAAACCAGGCACTGCATATCACCTGGCTCATACCATCCCTATAGTGAAATATGGTGGTGGCAGCATCATGTTATGAGGGTGGTTCTCAGTGGTAGGGACAGGGAGACTGGTAACAATAGAGGGATGGAGGAATGCAACCAAATACAGGAACATCCTTGAAGAAAACCTCCTTATAGAGCGCACATGAACTCGGATTAGGGCGACAGTTCACCTTTCAACATGACAATGACCCTAAGCATACAGCCAGAACAACGCTGTAATGGCTTTGGGGCAAGTCTCTGAAGGTCTTTGAGTGACCCAGCCAAAGTCCAGATTTATGGATGGGTAAAAATGGCAATTATATCCATTCAAAATCAAATCCACAACACAGTATGCAACAAATAAAGTGAGTGAATACTTTCTGAATCCTGTGTGTGTGTGTGTGTGTGTGTGACCAATCAGTGATGTAATGCATATTTAAGTCTGCCTTACTGACTATGGATAATGATGTATGAAAAGACTATAATAAAGACACTGCTGAAATTTCACTATCTGATCTTGCTTAGAACTTAATGCTTCTAATTGCTAGTGATGGACAAAAAGCACTGCGTATAGTGAGTGGAATTGATCAAGGGGGAAAAAGTAGACGAGGCAGATAGCATCTGGCCCATCCATTTCAACACAATATCGCTGATTAGAGTGGGCTTTAATGTTGTTTTGGAGTGCAATGAAAGCCGTAAATGCCCAGAGTGTGACCCACCTTCTTGGCCTCTAGCCCTTTAAATCCGTTTTCCTTTTCTTCTGCCATACTTTCTAGTGTAGCAGTTTCATGATCAGTGAGTGAGATGAGGTTTCTTTCCAGTTTTGGGGTTTAATGCAGCCCCTGTTCTGATCAGTAGCTTGTTATTTGGGGAGAAGTGCTTTGGGCTTCATGCCTAAAGGCTTGGCAGGCTTCTTTGGATGTGTGACAGTCCCTTCTGCGTCCTTGCTTGCCGAGGTTACAGCTCTCCACTTTTTGGACACAGTCATGCTTTAGATTTCTTCCAAGTTTAACAAACCCTGACTTATTTTTTGTATTTTGTGTACGGATTTAGGAATTGAAAAAACTTAATTAATTAGAACTTGTGCTTCCTAGAAACTTTTGCTGAAAGCAAGAACAATGACTGATGATGGGGGGAGTCCCCATGAGATGATGATTTTATTTACCTTGCATTCTGTTGTGAACCTTTTGAGTTAGTCCTGGCTTGGGAATAGCTCGCTTCCTGTCCTGTTCAGTTTGTCCTCTAGAGTTTGGTGCAGAAACTGTGTCCTTGTAGTTCAAACACTGATGGTGAATTTATTTTTATCCATTTTTGTTCCTCAGTTCACAATCCTCCCATGATTGACATGTCTCAGAGTCGTGTGTATAACAAGGGCCTGATTCACTGGAGGCTCCCTGAGGACACTCTGCCCACTGACCACCATGTCCTCGAGTATAGAAAAGTGCCTGCAAAGGATGAGGAGGAGAGCCAGTGGCACCTGACCGAGCGTGTGCACGGCTCCAGCACAGTGGTGTCTGATTTGGAAAGTGATTGCCGCTATGCATTCAGGGTGCGGAGCTGCCGCAATACCATTCACAGCCCCTACAGCCCTGAGGTGACCTTTCACACACCTCCTGTGCCAGGTAAATTCATCTTATCATGGTTAATAATTTTAGTTCTTGCATGATAGTCAGTACCTAATGGAACTCGCAACTAGTTTGGTCCTAGCTGTGTGTGACTGTATACATCAGTGCTGTAAAAATCCTCATTACTATAATAGCACTTTTCCACTGGATGGTACAGCATGGCTTAGCAAATTAATTGCAATCCCACATGATGTTGATATTTTCATGATAGCCATATACCCATGATGAATCTAGTTACCCTTCTTTCCCAGGGACCATGCAAGATCGGACCTGCAGGTGATGCTAAAAATAGTGTGTGCTGTCGATTTAGTCAAGTGCAATTACACAGGATCTTGATTTAATCTCTGAATGAATCACTGCTGTACCAGCACAGATGAAGATCTTTAGTAGTGTAGTGACTGCCAAAGTTACTTACTCTCTTAAAATCTGAATTTAAGAGGCAAAACTGTTTTCAACAGATGTTTCAGATTTGTTTTTATTCATTTACACATTTCTTGCTGCTATTTAGTTTTTTTTTTTTTTTTTTTAAACATGGTTTTTACATGCTTTCCTCCCGGATACATCAGACATCTTGCAGTTAAGCCAAATTGCAAATAGCTTTTTATTAACTTCATGTCCTATATAAGGGGGTGCTTCCTGCTTCTCTCTGTAAGAGAGATATGTGGTAGTGCTACACACTAGGACTGGGAGAAGTGAAGGTATAATGGTGATATTTTGATAAATTATGGCACAGTACATTTGTATCACAGTATCTTTTTATAACTTTGATTAGCTGATTTGATAGTTTTGTAATGCTTGGAGTCTTTAAACTTGTAAAAGAAAATCTTCAGCTTCAGTATTCATTTATTTTTGTTGCCATTAGAAAAAATCATTCGTTTGTAAGGTTTGTGTGTAAAGGCAACACGGCTGTTTGACTTGTAGGTTAGCAAATCTCTTGTGTTGTGCTGCATAGCATGTATTGTAGAAATGCCATCAGGTATCGTGATATGATGGTTTTTGTCATATTGCACAACCCTAATGCACATGTTGAGCAATTTCATTTGAAAAAGTATATTTTAATCCATTAAATTCTCTCCAATATCTACAAAACTGCTGGCCCTTTTATTCAAATCCACTCTGAAAAATGTGCTGATTCTGCATCTCACTCAAACGAATCTTGACTATGCATTCTGTATCACGGTGTATGAACCAGCTCTTATATGTTGATTAATGACTGAACACATGGTACGCGGCAGTTGTACTGCTGAGCCATTGCATGTGTAACCTCCTGGGACGCTTTGTATGTATTTAATGCATATATTTGAACAAGAGTATTAAGCAGACAGATGCCTCTCTTGATCGCAGAATGTTTATGCACCTCCTGTGATGATGATTACCTTTAGCTCAGATCAAATCTGCCAGTATTTGTGTGCTTAGACCGGCAGAGCGCATTCAAAGCGTGGCCATCTTTCAGCCTTCAGTTGTCTGTCATTCATTAAATGCCAGATTTAAGTGATTTTTAAACTGCTGTCAAAATCCAACATGTCAGTCATGCTGCATTTTGATTGAGATTTAATGTCGGTGTGCTAGAGGTTTATCCATTTGGTTTTGGAATTGTGCACCAGCATGCTATTTAAGCACAGATCTGGATGAAGGTCCATTCCAAATGAGCAGGAGTGTGTTATTAATGAGGTGGATTTTTGGATCACTGCACCTCTTTGTAATATTTGCTGTCTTGTCTAAAGCAGCTGCTCAGTGCTTCAGTGGTAGGGCTCCAGTTACAGAATCATAATATTCTGAAGTAAGAGTTTGGATAGCTAGGATAGCTCCAATTTAAATTATGAAGTTAAGGTGGATTGCAGCACTGTACAAGTATCTTATTTCATTTATAGTCAGTGCAGTGTTTCAACACGTTTCTGTCTGCAAATGATGTGACTCGCTGGTAATGTCACTCAGTCACACAATTAGTCACTGACAGTTAGTTCTGACAGTGTCTCAAACAGTCTTTTTTTTTTTTTTAAATTATTAGTTTTTCTCTTATTTGTGTAGTGTTTGATATCTGAAAGAAGATACATTATCACATCCTGTTCCTTATATAATGCTTTACGTTCTGTTGGACAGTGTTAAGATGGATGACTGTAACACTGATCCTTAATTCAAGCCCTAAAATCAAGTTTTACTTTTTAAGAAGCTGCTGTTTTTCTTCCACAGTGTTTGGCTTCCTGTTCAATGAGAAATGCGGCTATAGTGCAGAGCGTCTGCGGTTGAGCGAGAGGAAGGACTCTGTGGAGAGCATGGCTGGCATGGCCTTTCTGTTGGCCGCTGATCGGGTCCAGACTGGAAGTTACATATGCCTTGACTACATCATCGGTGACATGGGCATCTTACATGGCCGCCACTACTGGGCTTTCCATGTGGAGCCAAGTTCGTACATGGTGAAAGTGGGTGTGGCATCAGACTCAAAGATGAGGGAGTGGTTCCACAACCCCTGTGACACCAGCAGTCCAAGGTGAGCTTGAGTGTATTTGGGGGGGGGGGAAGAAACATCCAGTGTTGCTTCTGTTAATTAACTGGGAATTTGTGTAAATTTAAGGGAGAGTACTATACTTGACAAAAAGCTCTTAAATGCTGGTCAGTTGTCTGAGGTTATGGAACACTTTGTTTAATTGATGAAAGAATAGTGATTAGAGGGCCACCCCAGCCCTTGTCCCTAGTGGTTCTGACCATTTTCAAGTGGTTAATGCTGTATTTCACTCCCCCTGATCTTTTTCTTGCCATTTCCCCTAGTTGGAATCTGTTTTGACATAGGGAGCCATTCCATGTCTATCAGCTGATATGAAGGTCATTAGTTGAACCCTGGGAGGATTGATATAATGGAGACATTTGAGAGCATAACTTGCTCTGAGTCATTGTGATCTGATGCAGTATCTTTTTCAGAAATGGTGGATAAAGCTATTTATAGGTTTAAGTATGAGAAATTAAATATAAAAATACGGTGTTTGATTTTGTACAGGGTGGCACATGGTGCAGCAGGTAGCTTTGTCACCTCAAAGCTCCAGGGTCCCCGGTTTGATCCTGAGCTTGACTTGCTGTCTGTGTGGAGTATTTCCATGTTCTCCCTGTGTTCACATGGGTTTTCTTTGATTCTCTGGTTTCCTCCCAACTGTCAAAAAACATACCTGTAGGTGGTTTGGCTACTCTAAATTGCCCCTTACATGTTTGCTTGTGGTGCCCTTGATGGATTGGCATGTATTTAAGGGTGTTTTACTGCCTTGCACCCACTATTCCCAGGACCCTGACCAAGATAAAGCAGTTGGATGAATAAATGACTGAATAAATGGTAATAAAATGCAGGGCCTAAGTTTACTATCAACCCTAATGATGTCAGAAAAGCCCCATCATCCAGTCATGGGTTGAAACTGAACTTCTAAGAAAGTTAGTATTCCAAGAAGAGGGGTGAAGATTGTGTGTGTG
>JAOTRR010000033.1:2653685-2668391 GCA_028570945.1 Gogo arcuatus
TGTTTATATTTACAAAACACAATTAAGTTGGTCAGTAAAACTATTGAAAATCTTTGTACTTTTATCAGTTAAATAAAGGCTCACTTGAATTAACAAAATACAGATTTTTGTTTTTATTGCGTTTTGAAAAATATCCCAACTTTTCTGGAAATGGGGTTAGTATATTAATTCAAGTTTTAGGTAGAAGAACTTACATAGTCAGTGGGGTTCAGCCTGCAGAGTTTTCTTATAGTTAATTTTCCTTCATAGGCACTATGTTCAGATGTTTTATTGATGCAATTTTACATTTACTATTCTGTCTTGAAAGGTCACTTTATCTTTTCTCATGCAAACGTCTGTGGAAGTGTAGTACTATGACTTTTCTTGTTTGCACATCTCAAACAAGAACAACCCAATCTCTCAAATCCCGCAAAACAAAACACCACTGAGTTTATTTAAAACCTATTGGCTGCATATGCCTATGCTTTGCTGTTTCTGACCGCTGTCCTTCTCTAACTATGTTTATTTCGAATGTTCATGCCTCAGGACTGTGATCAGTACAGCATGTCAGTTGGAGTATCACTCGGAATATTGCTGTATTTTTTTAAGAAAATAATTCTGTAGCCAGTAGATCTGCTGGATCTTTCTAGACTACCCCATGAACATACCATGTTCAAACTGACAGCCTATAGTGCAGACTTGCCTGGATCCTTCTTTTTTTATTTTTTATAATGTCTTTGAGGCCATTAGCAATTTTGTCTTCTGCACCACATTTAGTATTTTTAGTCTAGGAGATTTGAAATTAAGACTGATAATTCCAAATTGAAACAAGTAATTTGACATTACATGTAGAACGGAACTGTAATATGACTGCTAATGGAGCGCTCCTGTGTAATTTTGTATTATCTGTGCGTATGTTTTATAGGAAGCTGCCCGTTCTGCACAGAAATCCCTTTGCCAAAAAACTGACAAAACAACCCAGACAGATCCTCCAGCCCCAGAGGTGAGTACCTATTACTCGACTATAATAGAACTCTTAATGGCTCCCTTAAAGTCTTGGCTTCATTGAACACTGTCAGTTTTTTTTAATTGAATTCAGGTCAGCTTGTCCTGTATTATTTATTTATTTTTTATTTGGCTGTGGTGGAGCGAAGCAATAAGACTGTAATCCGGGCAGTATATGTTCAGGTTCAGAACATACTGCTGCCGAATCGAACACTTCGAATCGAACACCGAATAGTGCTGCCGAATCGAGCACTTTCTCAGCAGAAAGCTGCAAATTATTTAAATCATAAAGCTCTGACACAGCATTCTCTTAGATGTTCTGTCAGTAAAGCATTTTTGCAAAGTTGTCATGCACCATTTGGTGAAGTACAAAGCTGTATAATTTACAGATATTAGGATATCAGATTTTTTTTAACAACTTTTCAAGTAGCATGATCATTGTAGACCCTTAGTCATTTAGCACCAGGCACCTGGCATTTAACATTTTTAAATATATTATATATAGGATGTGTGTTCTGTTTTGATTCCATACACTTGTAAATGTCTTTGGGAGTTTCCATATCTCTAGTTTAGAAAACGTGAAGTGCATTATAACAGGCAGTAAGTACTACTAGTTTTCTTCTTTCTTCCCTTTGTATTCATGTCACATTTTACCTCCAGCATTGTAATGCAGAGTGAAAAGGACTCGCAATATTATCATGGTGGTTTTTTTTTTTTGCTCTACTCCCCTCATTCCGAATCACTTTTAGATATGCCCCTATGGAGAAGCATGTTACCCCCCGCTCATTCCCCCAAATATTTCCAGCGTCTCTTGACTTTGTAGTTTTGTATTATAGATAATGTGTTTCTCTAATGTGAATTTAAATGACATTTTTTTAATTGGTTTACAATCCACACTGTTAACACGACATAAATGGCTCACCAAGTCATCAGGCTTTTATCTCTGTCATCTATAAAAGAGCCAGAGAAAGAGGAGATATTATAAGGAATGCACAGTTATGCAATAGATAAACAGAATTTTTTTTTTATTTTTTTATCTGCGAGCTAGCACCTTTTTTCCCTGCGGTGTTGAGAAGGAATGTGGAAGTAGAGTGGGTGGATAAAAATGTGGATCATCTTCTGCTTGTCTTGGCTGAACCAGAGGTCGATCGAGGAGCAAAACCTAACCATACAACACACACACACAAGACCCTCATGCAATCTATCTGCTATCCACACCCTCATCACTTCTCACGCTTAGCAAGAGAGGAGTTGCACTTCCGCACTCCATACGATGTAGACTGCACCGCTATATAGGTTACTTCATTGAGGACACACAGACATCAGAAAGTGTGTCTACAAGTAGGTCAGCTATTTCTAAGGCTGCTTTGACTTGAGGAGGTCATCACTATTTTTCCTCTTTATCCTTAGTTCTCTATTTTTTTCTGGAGCACCCCGCCTCTCTCCTACTGAGCTAATTAGTTGAAGCAGGCACGAAGCAAGGGTTTCATGTCCTCACTTTAGCCACAGAGCAGCAACGGGAATGGACTGATCACATTTGTAGGCATCAGTCACACTTGTATTCAGCAGCCACAGCAAAGATTCCTCAATGTGTTAAAGATCACTGGCCAGATGGCCAAGCTCCAGACCAAGCCACTCGTGATGCCATGAAGATGCCAGCTTGTCCATTTCCATCTTGTCCACAGTTTGCAGATCAATATAATCTTCTGTCACTTGTGAAGCATGACACTGCTCTTCATAAGATTTCCCCTTAGACATGAATTGGCTCTTAGACGGAAATCACTAACTGTGGATGCTCAGACTATAGCATCTTGAACTTACTTTCTTTGCATGTCTTGATGTTAAAACTGAGATTTTGAGATATCGTCATAACCTCAGTTATCTTTGCTTTTTGGATTACAACTGATTACAAATGGTCATATACATACCCAGTCCATGCAGCCTTTTCATGAGCACTAATGCTGAGAAGACAAGTGGTATCTGGTTGGAGTTCTCATTACTTCGCTCCTGCTGAGGATGGCCCCATACGGACAGCCTAAAGATGCATTTAGAAACTGTGAAGATGGCTTTGGACTGCAATTGATACAAATAGTTTTGCTATGACGCCTTTTTACTACAATTGCCATGATATCTTTAGGACTGCAGTTGTCACGAACAGTCTTACACTCAAGTCTCCATCAGTGAACAGTTGTTAACCCCATCAAAATAGACTTCATGTTCAAACTATAATGAATTTCCTGGTTACATGATTGCACTTTTTGCCTGTATAGCAGACAGTTATAGAAGCAAGTTATTTATAATCACACTATCTGGTGTCACCCAGATGAGGGTGGGTTCCCTTTTTGAGTCTGGTTCCTCTCAAGATTTCTTCCTCATATCATCTCGGAGATTTTCCTTTTCACTGTCACCTCTGGCTTGCTCATTAGGGATTATCTATCCAGCGCCCACACAGCAGTTTAACCCACCGATTCCCGTTGACATGATTAGCAACACTGCTAGGCAATTAGCTAGCTAGGGCAGTTATTTAAGTGAAAGATGTGGGGTGGAGTAGTGAAACTGTGCTTTTTTTCTGGCTGTCATGAAGAAAACCTTTCACAGCTATGTGCCCCCACACCCACATATACCCTCGCAACTAAATCTAAATGTCAAAGAACAGGAACAATCACAGAGTTTGCTGAGCACATATGACTGCTTTTTAAACCTGAAAGAATACAGGTTCATTGGACCCAATATGATTTACATAATTGTTTTCTTGGAAAAATAAACACTCATCAGGATAGAACTGTATAATCATAGGACATGCACAACAGAGTTTTTTCCTTGCATTTGTCACTATCTCCATATCAATACTTAAAGGCATGATACTTAAAATGCTTAAAAACAAAATCAGTCTCTTAATTCTAAGAGATTAAGGGAAGTTGAAAAATGTAAACATGAATTATGATTAATTTTGGTGTGCAAACCTACCAAAATGTTCAGGGAAAAATGCACAAACAATAGATTCCCTTTAAATTAGCCAACATTGTGCTAATATTTAATTAGATTTCTTTGCCTTAACTGGGAAGAAGACTGGACAAAGCATTTGGCTGGGATCTAGAAATGGTCAGTGAGAGAGGGAAACAAATTTTCAGCAAGAGGAAATGTAGAATTGGTCATGCTGAGAGGTGTTTAGAAACCATTCTTCTCTGCCTGTGGTCATTTTTTTGTTCTGTTTGCTGGCTGAATCCTGTGGGCCTCTGTTTAAAAGGTTAAACGCTCAAGAGCCCATTTACTTTATCAGTCCGCACTCCATGACACAGATATGAATTTTTTTATGGATTACTTTCAATTTTTCACAAAACTCCCCTCCTCGCCATAAATCTTATTTAGAGAACTGACAGCTCATTAAATGTTTGAATATTTATCCCATATAAAACGCCCCCTCCAGCCAAAATGAATTGTTCTGATTATGGCCTCGACGGTTCAATCTATACTAGCTGGAGGTGGTGGGAGGAAATAGATCAGTGATCATCTTTGTTGCTTCAAGAAGCATGTTGATGGAATAGCAGTGGACATGTTCAGCTATGCTGTGTTTGAGACCTTTTGTCCGTCTTGGTGAGAAACTTTATCATGTTTTGTTTTGACCTGCCTCACTGTCTCTTAAGCATTTTAAAACTTTTCATTATTTATTTATTTTCTTTTTACCATGGGCACTGAGGAGGTCTTTGCACTTAGAGACTAAAATTGACGCCTATCTGATGCTTTGAACAGCACTTACAGAGATTATGCTTGGAGCGCTGTTTAAGCACAGAAAGCTTTATACTGTATCGAATCTCATACGTACAGAATTTCAATTAGAGCGATAAAATCTTTTTAGTTTTTACCCTCTACATATAGGAGCTTTTGTCCTATCTCTGCAGATACCCATTAGAGCACATTCTTAGGTGAATGAGCGATTTGGCAGTCCACCTAGCAGCACTTAAATTGTAATTTTATATGATTTCATGCATCAGACTGGTGCAGAATGGCGGTGGCAGAGACCTAACCTATGCAAATGCCACCTGTCTGATCTCTGGCATCTTTACTCTCCTCTAGCTGCTGGTGTTCACATGTGGAAAAGTGATTTATTATTGCTCTCAAGAGCAAATAGGGTGTTTGTAATGGTTTGTTGTGACTCTGTTGTGAACTTACAGGAGTTAAATTACCTCTGTGTGAAACATCTCAGAGTGCAGGGCTGAAGTGGACATTTTTTGGATTAACAGGACTGGCAGTGCAGGAAAAGGGACATGGGTTATGGAGAACACATGGAAAAAGCATAAATTTGTGGGGGCTTGTTTAATTATTCAGGTGTTAAGTTTGTATAGCACCTTTCTTATACCCAGGGTTTCTTTTCAATGCATGTAACGTAACAAAGTAACTTAAGAAAATAGATTTATGGCAGAGAAAAAGGATAATATTCTGTGAAGAGATGTTTTCAGCGGAGATTCGACAGCAATAGGGGTCCAGTCACTGAGCAGTTTGAGTAAGCCATGGCACTAAAAATGACCTTCCACCCACTGATGAAGGCCTGGTGTGGGAAACTACATTCTGCTGTCAGAGGACGTGAGGGAGCGAGATGGGATGTAAAAGAAAGATAGGCAGGATTGAGACTGTGAAGAGCTTTGAAAGTAATAAAAAGTAGATTGTATTGAATATGGGAAGATAAGGGTAATGTAACTGATACAGCACCAGTGTACGAGCAGATCGCCTGGTGTGTTTTGTCCTCGAATAGTTGAAGATCGAACGTATTGAGGTTTGTTCAGAGTTTTTAGCTGATATACCAGTAAACCAGTGCATTACAATAATCAATACAATAGCTAATGAACGAATGTTTAGCATAATTGATATTTAAGTAAGGGCAGATTTAGTGAGAAATGTAATGTGAGGCTCAGGTGAAAGTAGACACCAAGATTCTTGACAACCTGTGCAGATTTAAGATACACCATTAGTCAGTAGACAGACATCTATTGACATTGGTGCCTATGAGTAACAACTTCTGTTTTGTTTGTGTTTGATCTAAGAAACATTCATGCACAGTTTTCGGTCAGAAATGTATGCATACCTGTATTGCTGGAATGAATGGGAGAACATAGTTGAGGTATGTGGTTGAATGTACATGTTATCAGCATAATAATGAAAGTTCGTAATTTGTCTAGGTAGCATGTACTATATATGATTAAAAGAAGGAGAGTGAGAACTGAGCCTTGAGGCACCCCTTGATTGACAGGTGAGGTAGATGATTTATGTTTTCCTAAAGTAATGAAGTGTTCGGTTGAAAAGGTATTTACAGTGTAAAAAGCCACAGTGACATCAAGGAGAAGAAGAATGTTCAGTGGACCAGCATCAGCAGACAGTAGGAGCACTTTTTCCATCATTCACAGTTGGCAAGAGAAGTTGTGTCAAGGCCAGGTTTCTTCAGGACGGGTGTAACAGCCATGCACTTATCGTTCGATCAGCAGGAGTAGACAGGACAGAAGCACAAGCTTTAAGATTGGTTGTAGGAACAGAGACGTGCTCACAGAATGAAGAGCTAGATTTAGTACAAAGTCCTGAGACAGATTGAATCTACATCACAGAAGTTGGTGAACAAATTGCCATAAGATAGAGGGGAGCAGAGGATATATGTTGGTGGATGTTGCAAAATGTATCGTTAAAAAAAACTCTAGAAATACTTGACAAGTGTTCAGCAGTACAGGGTACAGTTGATACAGTGGGTTTGAAGGGATTGTTAATGGTCATAAATAGTGATCTGCACCTGGAGCTGCCACAAGATGTGATTGAGTAGCACAAGCAACCCATACATAAATATACGGGAATATAAAATTGAGCATAAACAGTGAGCCCAGTTTTTATATAAAGGTGTTCAAGATGTCTGCCAGCGGCCTTCATTACTCATAGCTTAGGAGTGGGCCATGGTGAAAGAGTGTGTGGCTAGGACCAACCTGATCTTTAATAGGGCATAATTGTGTTGGAAATTACGTTATCATGTACTTGGGCATGAAAGTGCAAAAAAGTCAGAAAAGAATGATCAACAGACTTAATATTAAGATATGTATCGTTGTAAACTAATATTACTTTTTAAAACTAATATTTTTTTTTTCCCTATAATTGAACTTCATGATAGTGTGGCTATATTCAATGAGATGATCGGTAATACGAGGAAGTTCAGAGTTGGCAACTTAAGTCATACAGCGACTTGAGTCCTAGTTGTAGGGGCTTATTGAGAGGAACTACCTACTGGGGAATTCCTCTGAGAACTACACACCTTCAAGGACTTTTTCTGGTTTGCGTTCAGACTGCCAATAGGAACGCTGAAGTGACGCAAGTTGACTTGCTAGCGTGACATTTACAGGAAATACTAGTGAAGATTTTTATATTTTGCTTAAACACGTCAAAATCGCGCTGTATTTCCTCCGTCGCGTGTATGCTTAATAAAGCCTGGACTTCACTGTTGGTCCATTTGTCCATGTTTTTTTTTTTTTTCCTTTCATTTTTTCAAGGCTAACGTTAAGAGCTGTTGTTTTACACAGCTAAGGTTTTACACGGATTTTAAAAAATGGCGGTTGCTGGTGCTGCATTGGCTCGTGTTCGACCAATCAACATACACTTACATCCGGACCAATCACCGTACACTTATGTCACTCATGGTTCCTCTTGTGCTGGGAGAGTACCTACCCTGAAGTAGGAGCTAAAGAAGTCCCTCAAAACAGCGTTCTGAGAACTATAATCGTTCTCAGTTCCTGTAGTGCAGACACGCAACAAAGGGGGAATCAATTAAATTGATAATCTGGTTATGCCATTCAGTTTAAGCAAATTACTTGTATGTAGTCCATGCCTCTGAGGTTATCGGAGTTGTCTGGAATACAGGAATATTTCAAAAGCATCTAGATCACTTCCCTTAAACGCAAGCACTTGCCTTTAATGCCCCCCCCCAAAAAAGGGCTAGAAAATGCAGACTGAAGACAGAAATAATGTTTTTTTTTGTCAGATGTAATGTGTAATATAAAAGCAATTTAAAAATGTAAAATAAAAATGATTAATATTGTAATATATGGTTGAGAAGATATTAAACAGTATAAAAATTTAGTAGTCAAGTATGTTGGCAGTATATTGCTTCATCAGTAGTCCTAGTTGTAATTTATATGTAGCTTATACATTTATATGAAATGTATTAAATAGCATTTGATCATCCTGTTATTTACATTTTATTTTAATTGTGCACACAGCTTAATGAAGCAATGACATAATAAAATTGATATATAAATAAAATTGGTTATAAAATCATATGTGCACAGACTATAGGCCATTTTATTGCTCTTTTAGTCTTTTTAGTCATAGTCATATTGTAGTTGTATCAAACTGTCAGACTGCGGCACTGGACTTTTATATTGCTTCTCACTTGAGTGAATATGGCACAAGAAAAATGAGCTTAAGTCCAAGGTAAGAATCATGTATAACTAAGACTTCTGTTTTACTCAAAGTTCACTAATTAAATTCAGACAAAAAACTGTTTGGGTTTGTTTAGTGGGTTTAAGGAATTCACCTGTGCTGTTCCCTGACCATGCTGATCATATTGTGGGTGTGTGAGTAGGCTGTTTACCAATTCTGCTCCAAAGATACGGTGTGTGTGTGCTTTCACTTCCAGGACCAAGCTTGTGCCAGCCTCAGTGCTCCTGCCTTGTCTCGCAGGCAGCCATGCGAGTTCTTCTCACAACCATGTGCTGCTTCATACAAAGCATGGCATACAACTCCCTCACTGTTACTGTTACTCCCTCACTGATGCTTCTGGAGTCTTGCCTGCTTTTTTGAGACCTCTACATCTTGTCTTTTTTGCTCAGCCAATCCAATTTCTGCCTGCCAAGATTTATCTGTATCTCTCTGTCTTTCTCTCTGTATATCTCCCATCCTGCTGCTCTTGTATGTATGCGTATAGTCTGGGCTTTTATATGCAGTCATGATATTTAAGAAATTACAGCTTCAAGTGTGGCCTTTTTATGCTATATCTCATGACATTAGATGGAGTTCTTGATCTGTCCTTCACAGAACAGTCATCTTCAGTTTAAATGCTTAAAGCCAGCCTCACATTTATTTTGTATTTAATCCCCCAGAAGCATTGCTTCAAAGATGAAGGGAAAACTCAGAGAAGCTCATGCATATGCCCTTGTGTGGGCGTAAGTATATTGAATGATAATCCACGCAGACAGAGGCATGAGAATGGCAGCTCTCTGCCCAAAGCAGCCGGATTGGGAAGATGAAAGTAAAATGTTTATTCAGGAGGAGGAGCTGGCTGCAGGAAGGCACCAGGCCGCATACGCTTTGATCCGCATTTGACCTTTTTTTAAACTAGTGAACATAGTGTACACTAAATGAAACCAAAATTGCAAAAAAGGGGGTATGATTTATTTCTAACTCTGAAATAAAATTTTATTATATAATATTCTCCTCTTTTTTTGTGGCTAAGTGGGATATGCCCCAATGGTATAGGTCCCAGAAATGCAGGTCATGGATGATTTATTGCAGATTAGCTAATATTGAAGGTATATCATTGTTCTCATGGAAATTATTTAAGTCTTCCTCGTTTTCCTTCAAGCTTCATAGAATAGTTTAGTAGACCACTAATTTGGCACCCGGTCTACTTATTTGCATGGTATGAATTACAGGCGGTGTGGTGTTCCTTTCAGAAAATGCAATATTACATTTCCATAATTGATTTACAAATTCACCGTATAATAGAATTGTGTTTCTTTTTCTTTTTGTGCTCTTTGTGATCGCCATTCCTGGGAGTTCTGCATGCGACTGTTGACGAGTGAGTGAACGTTTTCAAGTGGGTCTCATGCAATAATGAAGTGCTGATCTGCGCCACTACGATTTGGATAAGTGCATTGGAGTATGGCCAGACAGCAGGCAGGCGATAGCAGCTAATGAGACAGCATCCCTCAGGAAGATGCGTGGGCTCCCATCAGCCACTGCTGTTCTTTAGGTCCCATAGCTTTGGCCCCATGGCTGTATCCATCTTGTCTCATCCAGCACGCCGTCACCTGGAGAGGATCTGTCTGCCTCTGTCTTTTTCTTAGTTTTGTCTTTGACTTTCCTTCGCATTTTTTTCTCAGGCAGAAGTGTGGGAAGGTGAGTCTCTTGGAAGAAGAAGCTTTGAGTGGGAGAGAAAGAAAACTTGATGTCGAGAGGCCATTACGAAAGTGATGTGTATTTTTAAATGCTTATGGACTTAATAGTGAGATGAATACGCATGAAAGCATCAGTAAAGAGACTTGAAGAAGGGGTGAGAATGTGTGTTATAATAATATGGTCTTTCTAAACATTATTGAAGTGTTTGGCTGTGTTGGTAATGAGAGATGGATGTGCTTTTTAAGTGCAAAAGTGTGCACTGCTAGGCCTGTCATTAACACAGTGCTCCATCTGGGCTTAATGCTAAGGCATCATCAGGTGTGATGCCAAATGTGTGTGGGTGCTTGTGTGAAAACATTAGGCAGCAGGCAGGCAGGTTGGAGAACACTTGGGTTTTTTAATGAAGTGGCATGCCAGTTGATTAAGTAGTTCAAGGATGAATGCAAAGTGCATTTTTCTAGCCCCTAATGTATGCTGTCATTTGAAAATGTCATCTTTTCTGTAATCATGCAATATCTCTTGTATTGTTATGCTCATGCTGTAGCCTGGCCTAACTTTAATAACTTTGTCAGGGTAATGACTGCAGCCCAAAATGAGCAACAGATACATTGTGTTTCGGTATACTAGGCTGGCTGCAGGCTGGCTGTGGGATATTTAGATATTAGTGGAAAGTGCGTGCTAGCTGGTGTGTGCTGCACACACTCTGTCTCTTTCTTGTCCCTCAATTCTTTCCCCTCAAGGGCCAATGAGCGACAGAATGCACAGGCGACACCTCAACAGGGACAGATGGCTATGAGAGGCAAGAACATTGTGGCAAGAATTTAATAAAGAATTATATCATCAATGACATCAATCCTAGTGTTTATTCTTGGTCGTGGCCTTAAGTCTTTTTTTTTATTTTTTATTTATTTATTTTTTTTTGTAGGTTGGTGTGTAGTTTTTATATGTACAGTATCAACAGAAGAGTTACACTCCTTGTCTCTTAATCTACATGTTGCACAGATATTTGATTTTGAATTGCTTAGATTTATTAATATATAAGTAATCAGATATCTACAGTTGATTTTTAGTGTGTTTTTTCTTCTTTCTTCATTTCTCCCCAAGCTGGTCACCTGCCAGCTCTCCCCTGTTATACACCTGCTTCACCATTTTTTGCTCTGAAACACATGAAACCAGCCACTACATTGTTTCAAACCACTGCTCATGCTGCATCACAGGGCAGCATAACACACTTGGGGGGGAAAGCGCTATAATGGCGCCTTCTCTGTACATTAGCTCACAGACGCCCACGATTGGCTAGTGTCACTGTGATTGACAGGCGAGAAAGAATATGCAGTCCCTCCCTCCCAGGGAGCATAACCAATTTTGCTGTCTTGGCTTCCAGTCATGGATGGCTGTGGCATAGTCGGGATTCAAATTTGCGACCATAGAGCAAATGCTTTTCTGTTGGGCCACTCGGGAGCACCCGTTACTGAACATTTAAACGTTTTTGTTTTTTTTTTTAAATAAAGTTTAAGCTCTTCTTTCCCTTACTATGAATTTCTCTGAAGGCTGTTTTAAGACCAGATTGAGACTCTGGCTTCTGACAGTGTAGTAATGTCACTTTGTGTACTCCAAATGTCAGTGAAAACATCCATTTACTTGAACGGATTTCATATCCGACAGAGAGAGAAACAATTACATTAATGCAATAAATGCTACAGATGATCATTTTTCAGTTGTTTCTACTCCCCTTGACTTGGCAGTGGAATTTTCCCCCCAGTGTTTTTTTCCCACTCTCCACTCAGTACTTCTAAATACATGTTGCAGCGTGAGTCATTCTCCCACCTACTGCTTCCTTAAGCAACTTCAGGTTTTTGGTGTTTCATGTTGATTGCATTTGTTGAGCCTGTGCTATGGTGCAATGTAATTTTGCCTACCTAACATAGCATAATTTACATTAATCTGTATTTGTAAATAATTAAAACGGTGTTTATAATTCTTTCTAATTTAATAATTCCTTGTTAATAAAGCTTCAAACAAACGCATAATTGATTCTTTGCTGACATTAGACCATTTGTCTTTGAGTCATGTGGCATATTGCAGTTCTCTTCTGACTGCAAATGATCTGTTCATGAATATATAGCACGTTTAATACTCGTAAAGAATTGTGTAAGAAAAAATATACAAGCCGCATGTTACGATGATGAATAGCCACAGTAGTAAAACAGCTTATTGTAAGAACAATTAATTAATTAATATAGCTTTATTTATATGTGCTTTGTAGAAAGGGTTTTTTCCTCTACTTAACCGTAGTATAACATTAGTCTACACACCTGTTTTTCTTGATCTTCGCTTGTTGCACTGTTTGAATTCTAAGGCATCATTAAATCTGCATAACACACCATTCCAACTCGTCTCACCACGTATACCTTTGTTCTTCCTTCAACTTCATTTCATATTCAGTTTTTATTTGTGTTTTGCATACATCATGTTCATCTATCTGTTTATTGTTGTGTTCTCTTGTCCCTCCCTGATCCTTCGTTGTGGGAGCAGTGAGCAACACGAGCTTGAGATGGAGGCAGAATGCAGGTAGGAGGTATCTCTGTATGAAGCAGCCCTGTCTGACTCTAATCAAAGGCAGGTCGCTTTTCTCCTCCAATCTTCACCCTGGCTAATTAAGGGAACCTGCAGAGATTTTGAAATTGCACCATTGAATAATATAATTGCGTAATTGCTGCGGTGCTCCTTATGAAATTAAAGTGATTGTTGGGTTGTAATCTTATCAGTAATCTTAATCGGGGGTATGTTGATTTATGTGGTGTCTCTTCATCAATGCTTAACAAATCCACAGCCATTTTCACATGAAATTGTCCTCTTTATGTTAATGTTTGTTTCTTTGTTGCACTGCTTTAATGCTTTTTGCCTCCAGGTTGCATGTAGAAATTTAACACTTATTATAAATACAAATCAAGACGTACACTGAACGGGACAGTAAACGATAACAGTGAGGAGAAATGGCCGCGGATTTATAATGGAGAATACTTTCAGGAACTTATTTAAATTCCCACTTTGTGAGTAATGTGGAGGAATTTGAAAAAGCATCACAAATACAAACAGTGAAGCAACCCAGTAGAAACTAGAAAATGTAGATGGGATGCAAATCACACCAGTCCCCTTCCATTAGCTCAGTGGGTGCAGAGTAGGTGTTTTAATGTGAGTAAAAATTGAAGCCCTGCTGCTCTTCCTTTCTCTGTGCCATAGCTCTGTGTTAGATTTTGAGTGGTAGTGTGAAAATCTGTCATTTGTTAACATTCTGTATCTGCAGTAGATTGAGTTAAATAGTGGTGTATTGTGTTTAGTCTAGTGTGGTGTTTTGTGATTCTTTTTTTCTGTGTGATTTTGGTATAGCCTGGTGTTTTATTATTCGTTAGGGCATGTAAGGGCATGTAAAATGTTTATGTACCAAAAGCTACAGACTGACATCTGTTTCATTAATTCAGAAAGTGGTTAGAGAGCCTTGCAGGTGTGTACTTTATATAGTGGTGCCAAGATTCTGTTGATCCATTGCATGTACTGTACAAAAGTCTTGGTGCACTGCAGAGAGTACTTTATGATCTCTGGACTTACTCCCACTTACAGAGCTCAAGGGCACATATAATGGACATATGTTATTGACATCAGAAAACCTGTGCACTCATAGGTCTTCGGTGGAAAAATTTGGGTACTTCAAACAATGGGAATGAACCAAACGGCTCAAACTTTCTAAATACTTGTCACGTTCTTATAAGAATTCTCACGAAATTGAATTTACTGATGTGTGAGTTGACATTAGAGAACGGAGTCGTTTGTACAAATTACATTTCTTCAAATAACTGATTATCAGAGCTGTTCAAGTGAACGTCAACTTAAAATATTACACTGATTTATGTTTCACAGGAAGAATGTGAAATTGGAATACTGTGTTATAGGATCACATTAACATTAGTTATGTGTATTATTGTTTCTGTTTTTAATAGTTCAATGTAATGACCATTGCTTAATATGATTCAGTTTGACTAAATCAGGTTTAGTAAACATTAATTTTGTTACTTTAGGAATGACAAGTTCAGTGATGCGGACGACATTAGAAACATTTTTGTTATATTATTATTAGTTAAACAAGATTGATTAGTTTGTAATTGAGAACCTCTGTTTAGTACATGCTCTTATTTGAGCATGTGGTGCTTGAAAGTTTGCGAACCCTTCAGAATTTTCTATATTTCTGCATAAATATGAGCTAAAACATCAGATTTTCACATAAGTCCTAAAAGTAGATAAAGAGAACCAAATTGTTCAAATGACAACTAGTTTTTACTTTCACTCCTTTATTAAGGAAGATAATCCAATATTACATATCTATGAGTGGCAAAACTATGTGAACCTCTAGGATTAGCAGTTAATTTGAAGGTGAACTTAGTCAAGTGTTTTCAATCAGTTTCATCTGTTCGTGAATTGAATCTCAAGAGAAAGTGAGTCATGCAGCAAGACAACGACCTTAAACACACAAGTCGTTCTACCAAAGAATGGTTAAAGAAGAATAAAGTTAATGTTTTGGAA
>JAOTRR010000033.1:3073126-3089186 GCA_028570945.1 Gogo arcuatus
TCCACTCCTGCCAGCCAAGAACAGGAATCTTAGAATCAAGAACAAGTTCCTATTACAGTGGCCAGTGAGTGTATTTTCTCTAAGCCTTAATAATAATGAGTCTGTGGGTTTGTAATCATTAGAAAAAAGAGCTAAGAAAATATGTATTACCTGCTTGGCTATGATAGGCAATTTTAATATCTCATATGAATTGGCATAAAGGGACCATGAGGCATGAGCGACCCTGTATGTCATGGAGGTTCACTCTGACAGAAAACACAATGTCTGGTGACAAAATAACCCCCTAACTTCTCATTATAATCAGAACCAGTTAAGGACCATTGGAGACAGTCCAAACCAGTTTTTCTGTCAATCTGTCTAAAAGTATCTTATAGAAAACAATGTAACAGGCACTCACTGTCAAAAACTAACGCCCATATTTTGTTAGTCAGTGTTCCGTCTAATATAATTTAGTATGTTTTAAGGGCAGCCTTAGTCTTGTGATGTGGTCGGAAACCAGACTGGAAATCGTCATAGTGTCCATTTAAGTTTACAACACTGTTGACAGCTTTCTCAATCATCTTCTCTATAAAGTGAGATTTGAAATGCACATGTAACAGTTTAGCATGGATATATCCAAGTTGCTCTTTGTAGGAGGAGCTTCATTACTGAACTTTTCAACAAAATATGGAAAGTGAATTACTGTAGTGAGATGTTCACTATTTGTGTTAATATGTTGCAGTTAAAACGTTAAGTGGTTTCATACTGTTTTATCCCAAATAACATAATGTACTTTCATTAATGGTAATATATATTAAATTGATTACAGAAATGTCCATTCTTTTTTTTTTTACAATCTCAAACATAATAGAATGAATTTCGTGAACCATTGGGGGGGGTTAAACTCAAATGCAAAATCCTGCAGAAACACATTTTAAATAAGAATAATTAAAAAATGAATAGAAAAAAAAGAACAGAATCACTTGTTCAACTATAATGAGGTCTGAAATTAAGGTACTATAATGCAGTAAATTGATGTCTGAAGTTGAAAGCTTGAGTTTTGCTCAAACACTCATGAATAACATCGCTAAGTTATTTAAAGCATACTGTTGCACCATCCAGCCATTGACCCATTGCCTTCCCATAGAGACCAATGAGCTCATGAAGTATTTAAGTGCAAAATTACCCTTTCTGGTTATAATACTTTATTAAAAACACTTCAAATGAGTCAAAGAATAAGGAGAAAAAATGTTTGCTGAGTTCCCTGGTTCCCTGCAATAAAAACATGTGTTTAGGGAAGAAGGGAGTTTGCACCTGTGGGAAATTTAGTCTTTTAAAAATCAAAGCTTCACAAAATTGAGAGAATTTTTTTTCCCTCTTGGTGGCAGACAGATTAGCCACAGAGTTCCTGAAGGTTCATGAGTTCACCTGATGTAACTGAGTGCCCCAGTGACTATGGTGTCAGCATTTATAGCACTACTAACATGGAGTTTCTGATAGGCACCTGAGTCGAGGGTGTCGAGCTGCTCTAGACATGGACAGACTGGCAGGGAAACACTGCTACTGCCGTGGAACTTGTCGCATCCCACCACCCCAGCACTATTCTTGTCTGCATCACTGTCATTGTGGATAAGGCCAGTGTGCCAGAGAGAGAGAGAGAGTGAGAAAGATTCTAGGGAGAAGCCTGAGTTAGTGGGAAAAGCATTGCCATATGCTTCCAAAGTCAGCCATATGTGAGAAGAGTCTTGAGAGTGAAAGAAAAAATGAGTGAGCTATACAGTAGATGCTTGTACACACAGTCTTATTTCCAAGCCAACTTCTGTTTTGTTGTTTACAATATGGTCATTATGTTTATATAATATTTCTGTAATATTTGCATGATACCCCACTTTCTGCCTGCTGCTGATCTGTACAACCTGGAATAAGTCAATGTGTAGTTAAATGGAGTGAATGGCCATATAATGAGAAGGGAATCAATATGTGTTTTCCACACTGGTGAAGTTCACGTGTACATGAAGGATGGATGGTGCTACAGTAAAACCAAATGGCATACTCTGAAACAGCACAACATTCCAATGGCAGCAATAGTAACTTACGTCAGCATCTCCTCAGAGGTACTCTGATAGATGGCACCTCTTTGCTGCTGTGAGCCTTGGCATGCATGTCCACATTCCCACTAATAGCTTATTGAGCGAGGTGGGCCTGGTGTGGATTAGAAAGCACTGGCTTAATGTGCAGGCAGCGTACAGTCAATAATGCTTGCTCCGAGATAAATCTGCCTGACATTCCCAGAAACTCTCCATTCATCGATAGGGATTTATTAAAGCCAATATGAAAAATAAGCAGCTGCGTATTTCTTTTACTGGCACAGCCACTGCCGAACACACAGTGGTGAATACAAGGCATTGGGTGATAGGACCTGTCATGTAAAAAATGGTGGGTGAATGTTGTGGCCTGTCAGTGCTGCTTTGAGTAAGCCTATTTATGTTAGTGAGAAACATTGCATACAAGATAGATTTTTGTCATGCTGAGATTAAAATTAGAGCAGATAGTTACATCTGAAAGGTGTGGGTAATAACAAATACCAAAAAAAAAAAAGTACCTTCATCCCAATACGGTGTGGACTGCAGTCTCAGGGACTGTTATGTATCATCACTGTTATGTATTCCCAATATTTTAATAGGTTGATAGCAGTGGAATGCAAATATACATGACCAGGATTAGTTACTGCCAAAAAAGCAGGGTTTTTTTTCTGTTTTCACTGGTTTTTCACCACTGTCTCACGTCCACCACTATTCATTTTTTGCCAACTGTATTCTAGTTATTGGCAGGTGTCAGTGCTTTAATAACTACTTTGTAACTCAATCTGAGAAGATCCTATTAGAACATTGTAACAGTCTCATGAGTGGGCGGATGCTGAAACACGAGGGCAGGCGGGTTTGGGCTGATTAATACTTTTATTATCAACACACACAAAAACAAAACACACTTTTCAATGGACGGAGCACTTCTACCAAAAAATACACACACACAGACACGTTAATTTTCAGGCTGGAAAGACCTTCTTCTCTCCTCTCCGCCTCTTTTATCTGCTCCTGTCACTGCAACAACAGACACAGCACATTAATTAATCTCAGGTGCGACCCCTTTGCCACTCACCTTCCCCGACTCCGCCCTCCATTCACAGACCGGCGCTCGACCACGACCCCGCTGCCACATACCCCCACTGCCCAACTCCGGCCAGGGAGCCGTCCGGCCTGCAGTTGACTCCCTCCCCGACGGGAGAGGTAGTCCGCCACCACCATCTGCACCCCTGGCCTGTGGACCACCTTGAACTTAAAAGGCTGTAGAACTAGATACCAATGGGTGATCCACGTGTTGGCATCCTTCATGCAGTGGAGCCACTCGAGCAGGGTGTGATCCGAGCAGAGGGTGAACGGGCGTCCCAGCAGGTAGTATCGGAGAGTGAGGACTGCCCACTTGATAGCCAGGCACTCCTATTCAGTGGTGCTGTACTTAGTCTCCCACGTGGAGAGTTTGCAGCTAATGTACAGCCCCGCACTGGGCGCTCCTCTCCCTCCACCACCTGGGACAAAATGGCCCCTAGCCCTCTGTCCGACGCGTCAGTCTGCAAAATAAAAGGAAGAGAGAAATCAGGGGAGTGCAAAAGTGACCCACCACACAGTGCAGCTTTTGCCTGGGTGAAGGCCTGTTGGCACAACTCCGTCCACTGGACCGGATCTGGTGCTCCCTTTTTAGTGAGGTCAGTCAGCGGGCTGGTGACATCTGAATAATTAGGCACAAACCTACGATAGTAGCCCACCAGCCCCAGGAACTGCCTCACCCCCTTTTTGGTCTTGGGCCTTGGGCAGGTCGCAATTGCTGCGGTCTTATCAATTTGGGGACGCACCTGTCCATGACCCAAGTGGAAGTGCAGATACCATACTTCCACCCGTCCAATTGCACACTTCTTTGGGATAGCCATGAGGCCTGCACACATCAGCGACTCTAGCACGGCCCTGAGGTGTTACATGTGCCGCGGCCAATCATTGCTGTATATGATAATGTTGTCTAGGTAGGCCACGGTGTAAGTGGTGTGGGGATGGAAGATTTTGTCCATGAGCTGCTGAAATGTTGCGGGAGCCCCGAATAACCCGAACGGATGGGTGACAAATTGGTGTAAGCTGAACGGGGTGGAAAAGGCCGTTTTTTCTCGGGACAAGGGAGTCAAGGGAATCTGCCAATATCCCTTCATCAGATCCAGTGTCGAATAAAAACAAGCCGCACCTAACCGATCGAGCAGTTCGTCAATGCGAGGCATTGGGTAGGCATCAAATTTAGATACCGTGTTGACTTTACGATAGTCTACACAGAACCGGACCAACCCGTCAGTTTTGGGAACCAAAACTATCAGACTGTTCCAGTCACTGTGCGACTCCTCGATTATTCCCATCTCAAGCATGGCCTTGAGTTCGTCCCGAACCACTGTTTTCTTGTGTTCGGGTAAGCGGTAGGGGCGGCTCTGCACCACCACCCCAGGGGGTGTCTCAGTGTGGTGTTCTATGAGGTGAGTGCAACCGGGAAGAGGCGAGAACACATCGGAAAACTCTGCTTGCAACTTGGCAACCTCCGCGACTTGGGTCGGTGAGAGGCGGTCTCCACAAGGGACCGGGGTGGATCGTGTGGCGGATTTTGTTTTTACCTCTGGTCCTATCTCCTCCCTCTCCAGAACTACCGTCGCCAATGCCACGGGGACCCCCTCATTCCAAAGTTTAAGCAGATTGAGGTGATAAATCTGTCGCTCCCCCCCTCCATCCGTTCTCTTCAACTCATAGTCGACATCCCCTACGTGCCGTGTGACCTCAAAGGGTCCTTGCCACTTAGCAAGCAACTTAGAGCTCAATGTGGGCAGTAATACGAGGACTTTATCTCCCGGTGTGAACTCCCTGAGGCATGCCCCCCTGTTGTACAGCCAGGATTGACACTCTTGTGCCTGACGCAAATTCTCTTGGGTTAAGTGATTTAGTGTGTGGAGTTTTGCTCGCAGATCAAGAACATATTGAATTTTGTTTTTACTGTCAGAAGGCCCTCCTCTCAATTTTCCTGTATGACGTCTAAGACACCATGAGGCTTGCGCCCAAATAATAATTCAAAAGGGGAGAACCCCGTGGAGGCTTGTGGGACCTTTTGTACTGCAAACAACAGGGGTTCGAGCCATCTATCCCAATTACTAGTGTCTTTGCTCACAAACTTACGAATAAAGTTCTTAAGGGTTCGGTTAAATCGCTTGACTAAGCCATCGGTTTGTGGGTGATAAATGCTTGTGTGAATCGATTTAACCCCCCAATAACTCGTAAAGCTCGTGAAGTGTACATGACATAAACATGGTGCCCTGATCAGTCAGGATTTCTTTCGGAATCCCGACCAGGGAGATAATTTTAAACAGTGCATCTGCGAAAATACATGTGGAAATGTCACGCAGCGGCACGGCTTCTGGGTATCTTGTTGCATAGTCCACAAGAACTAAAATAAAGCGATGCCCTCGTGCGGTCTGATCGAATGGACCAACAAGATCCATCCCAATTCTTTCAAAGGGGGTCTCGATTAGGGGAAGAGGGTGCAATGGCGCTTTTGGAGTGGCCGCTGGATTTACCAGTTGGCATTCGCGACATGCCGCACACCACCGGCGGACATCCCCGCGAATGCCTGGCCAGTAAAATCGGGCCATGAGTCGGTTTAGTGTTTTATCTTGCCCTAGGTGACCGGCCATGGGATTGTGATGAGCTGCATGGAAGAGGAATTCCCTACGGCTTTTGGAAACTAATAATTGTGTTACTCGCTCTCCGGTTTGAGTGTCCTGCATCACTTGATACAGCCTATCTTTAATTAAAGAAAAGTACGGGTAGGAGAGTGCAACATTCGGCTGGAGGTTCTGACCATCAACTACTCTCACTTGGTTGAACGCATGCCGCAGGGTCTCGTCTTGCACCTGCTCCAGAGGGACATCAGTTAAGAAATTCCCGAGAGAGCGAGGATGGCTGACGCACTCCTCGATCTCCGTGTCACTATGATGCAGAGCTGACGTAGATGGCCCTGGAATGGCTTCCCCTGCCAACATCACACTGGGATCCCCCCGTGACACACTACGGCAGGACCCACCCACCACCATTCGCTCTAGTAAACCCCTAAATCCCTGCCAATCTGTTCCCAGAATTAGTGGGTGGGTGAGGTGTGGGATAACCGCCGCCTCGACACTATGATTTGTCCCCCAAAATTGAATTTGTACTGGTACCTGTGGGTATTTGTGAATATCCCCGTGCACACACTGAACCTTCACCAAATGTGCTGAACCCAATGCCTCCGCTTGCTTTGGTGAATCGATGTTTGATTACAGCCCGAGTCAACCAAAGCGTGATATGTACTCCCTTGAATACTCACCAGTATGCGGTACGTCCCTGCTTGATCAGGGGCGGTTTCTGGCATGTCCGGGATCCAGACCATGGCCCCGAACTCCATTACTGGGCAATAGTCTTGGAAATGCCCCGGCTCCCCGCAACGCCAGCACACCAGCCCAGGTCTCCTCTCTGCACTGCTGGAGCAAGGGCCGCTTACCTGAGGGGAAGACTCAGAGACATAAGGGGAAGAGGAGGAAGGGGAACCACGGGCTCGGGGAGCTGGCTGCGGGGGGGATCAGGCCCCACTTACGTGGTAAGGGGAGGGGATGGGAGGGAGGGGAGAAACGAGAGGGAGGGGCAGGACGAGAGACAGGAAAAGAGAGCGAAGAGAGAGAAGAGGCAGGATGCCCGCCTGCCACTGGAACCGCCGCCAGATGGTCCTCTGCCAGCTCAATCGCTCGGTCCAACAACGCCGGGCGGTGGCCCTGGACCCACTCCGCTGTTCCCCTTGGCAGCCAAGAGATGAACTGCTCCAGTGCCACTGCATCGATGACCCCCTTGACGTCATGGGCCTCCGCCCCCAGCCACCACCGGCAGGCGTCCCACAGCTGCTGGCTGAAAGCGAACAGCCGGCCGACTTCTTCCAGTGTCAGCGCGCGAAAGCGTTGACGGTGCTGCTCTGAGGTGCGGCTGACTCGCTGCAGGACCGCACGCTTCAGATCAGCGTACTCTAGCCGATTGTTCGCAAGCAGTTGCTGAGCCATGAGCTGTGCTTCCCCAGTGAGGAGCGGCAGTAGGCGAACCGCTTGCTGCTCGTCCGGCCACCCCCACGCCTCCGCTGCACGCTCGAAGAGAGCCAGGAAGGCCTCGGGATCGTTATGAGGCCCCATTTTTGTGAGGGTGACATGGGGAAAGCCCGCTGACTCGTGGGCTGAGACACCTGCTGGCGCGATGAGGCACAAGAGTGCCTGGTGGTCCTCCTGCTGTGCCTGCAGCAGGGCCTAGAAGCACCGCTCCTGCTCATCTCACATTGCGACCAGCGCCTGGTGCTGGTTCTGCTGGGCAGCAGTGAGAGCATGGACGAGTTCCTTGTACAGGGAGGACTCCATGGGGCAACTCGTTTCAGCGTTCCGGGTTTTTGGCACCAGTGTAACAGTCTCGTGAGTGGGCAGATGCTGAAACACGAGGGCAGGCGGGTTTGGGCCGATTAATACTTTTATTATCAACACACACAAAAACAAAACACACTTTTCAATGGACGGAGCACTTCTAACAAACATACACACACAGACACGTTAATTCTCAGGCTGGAAAGACCTTCTCTCCTCTCCGCCTCTTTTATCTGCTCCTGTCACTGCAATGGCACACAGACACAGCACATTAATAAATCTCAGGTGCGACCCCTTCTCTGCTCACCTTCCCCGACTCCGCCCCCATTCACAGACCGGCGCTCGACCATGCCCCCGCTGCCACAAACATCCAAAATTATTTTAAACTTGTTATAAAAAGGTGAACAAAAATAGATGAACTTATTGTGTCCCTTTTGGGAACTTTTTTAGCAAAATCTCACCATAATCATATATTTTGATGCATATTGCATATCACATATCACATACATATTGCAACACATATAAGATGTGTTGTGAAGTATTGTAATTAGAGGTATAACAATAATGCATATTGTTTCGTTCGATACAAGGCTCTCGATTTGATACATTTGAGTATCATACAATCAACAGCCTTCATAAAAAAGTAGGATATTTGTCATAATATACTGTTTATATTTAAGAGGGGGGTGGGGTGAGCAGTGGATCATTATCATTTAAAGGAACAGACACTCTAATCGGCCGTTCTGAACAGGGCTGTTTAGAAATGGTGAGAAGGGTGCTGTGGTGCTTTATCCTTGTGATATTTTGACCAAAGCATGTCACAGACATTTTATTAAGACCTCACGGAACTGTGACAACTTGTGGAAAAAGGGTATTTTGACCAAAGCATGTCACAGACATTTCATTAAAACCTCAGGGAACTGTGACAACTTGTGGAAAAAGGGGATGTCACCTTTAATCAAGCCCACATTAACTCCATTTCTCCAATACCATGGTGCAAAACATAATAATACAGTAGCACAGTACACTGGACTACATAAAGTTCAGATAAATGGCAGTGAGAGATGAGTGCAAAATATAAAATAAATACACAGGACAGTAAGTACAAAGGACTGTGTACATTAACTAGATAGGACAACAGCATGGGAGAACTAGTGCAAACAATTGTCTAAAAAGAGTGAACAGCATGTAGCAGAAATATAGTAGTAAATTATTAAATTTTTTAGTAAAAAATAGGTTTAATAACAATAAAAAGTTTCCCACAGCAGTATTATAAAGAGCAGATGTGCAGTGATGGTTGTATAGTGGTAGATGTTGTGAAGATTTTGATTAGCACAGGTGGGGAGGCAGCAGTTTGTTGCGTATTGTCACTGATTCAGGGAAGAAGCTGTTGTAGAGTCTGGTGTGGTGTATGGATGCTCATATACCTTGTGTCAGATGGCAGGAGTCAACCACCACAGTGATTGGGAAGCTGTTACCTGCAGATATGAGACTCTACTTGGTGTTGGCGAACACAGGATTCAAAAACGCATCCAGGACTATGGAGAGTTGTGTGACTTTGACAGCACAACTAGCTAACGGCCGAGTGGGTAATAAAAAATAACAAGTACTGTGCTTCAGACATGCCCCCTTGAGGAAATAGAGAGCTAATGTTTAATTAGCCATGTTTCATTTTTGTTACATTCTAATGCACAGCTTTTTTTTTCATTATTTGCTACTGAGTTTGAGTGGATACACACAAAAACCTATGCAAACACTGTGTCATTATTAAGTTTCAGTTATTGTACTTTTGTAATGTTTTAATCAATTGAAAATGTAAATTATTAAGTTTCTAAAGTCTACACAGAACCTGACTGACCCTTCGGTTTTGGGAACCAAAACCACCGGGCTGCTCCAATCACTGTGCAACTCCTCGATTACCCCCATGTTGAGCATAGCCTTAAGATCATCCTGAACCACATTTTTTGTGTTCGGGGAGCCGATACAGGTGGCTGCGTACCACCAGCTCTGGAGGAGTCTCAATGTGGTGCTCTATCAGGTTAGTCCAACTGGGCAGAGGTGAAAAACACATCGGAGAATTCCTCCTGCGACCTGGCAACCTGTGCTATCTGTGACGGCGAGAGGTGGTTTCCACAGGGAACTGGAGTGAATTGGGCTATCCCACCTGTACTACCCTCTCTCCACTGGTTACTGGTGAGATTCTGCATCGATTTTAAAATTTTGTTGTTTTTCTTTAAAGCTTTGCATGGTCTCGCCCCAAAATATATCTGTGACCTCCTTCATCCCTACTCGACACCAAGATCACTGATGTCATCCAGACAACTACTCCTCATAGTCCCAAGATCTCGGCTGAAGTCTAGGGGTGACAGGCTTTTTTCAGTTGTTGCCCCTAGGCTTTGAAATGATCTTTCACTCCACATCAGGTCTTCTTCCTCTATCGAGATTTTTAAAACACATCTTAAGGCCCACTTTTTCTCCTCCATCTTTTATTGTGTGTAATTGTGAATTAGAATTTTTAATAATCTGTTTTTGCACTATTGTTGGTATTACATTCATTTTATGTCCTTTGTACAGTACTTTGGCTCAACACCCGTTGTTTTAAATGTGCTTTATAAATAAATTTGACTTGACTTGGGCCGCACTTTTTAGACTTACGTCCAGTCCCAGCTGCTCCCTCTCAGGAACCACCATCACCAGAGCCACAGGAACCTCCTCTCTCCATGGCTTCAGGAAATTGAGGTGGTAAATCTGGAGTGTCTCACCTCTATCAGTTTGTCTGACCTTATAGTCGACTTCTCTGACTCGCCGTGTGACCTCCAAGGATCCTTGCCACTTTGTGTCTAATTTAGAGCTCAACATGGGTAGTAAAATGAGCACTTTATCTCCCAGTGCAAATTCCCATAGCCAAGCCCTCCTATTATACAGCCAGGATTGCCATTATTGCATTTGTAGCAAATTCTCCTGGGTTAGGTGACTCCGTGTGTGGAGTTTTGCTCTTAGGTCAAGAACATACTGAATTTCATTTTTTACTAGTAGAAGGGTGCTCCTCCCAATTTTCCTTAATGACATCCAAGATGTCACGAGGCTTGCAACCATACAATAATTCAAATGAGAGAGAACCTTGTGGAGGCTTGTGGGATCTCTCGTACTGCAAATAAGAGGGGTTCCAGCCACCTATTCCAATTTCTAGCATCCTCATGAACAAATTTAGGAATCATGTTTTTAAGCATTTGATTAAATCGTTCGACTAGCCCGTTCATTTGGTAAACACTGGTACAAATCAATTTAATCCCCAGTAATTTGTACAGTTCATGAAGTGTGCGTGACATAAATGTTGTGCCTTGATCAGTCAGGATCTCTTCTGGAATCCTGACTCAGGAGATAATGCAGAAGAGTGCTTCCGCAACACTGTATGCAATAATGTTGCATACAGGCACTGCTTCTGAGTATTGCATTGCATAGTCCACTCAGACTAACACAAAGCAATACCCTCATGTAGACCGATCTAATGGCCCAACAAGATCCATACTGATTCTTTTGAAGGGGATCTCGATCAATGGTAATGGGCACGATGGCAATTTTGGGGTGGCTGGCAGATTCACTAGCTGACATTTGCGACATGGTGTGCACCACCTGAGAACATCACTGTGAATGCCCGGCCAATAGAAATGGGCCATGAGACAGTTCAGTGTTTTATCCTGACCTAAATGCCCTGCCATGAGATTATGATGAGCCACATGGAATAAAAGTTCCCTACGGCTCTTCGGCACCAACAAGTGGGTCATTTCTTCTCCTGTATGAGTGTCCTGCATCACATGATATAACCTATCTTTAATAACCAAAAAGTACAGGTAGGTGAGTGCAGCATTAGGCTGGAGGTTTTGACCATTGATTACTTTCACTTGGTCAAAAGCATACCTCAGGGTTTTGTCTTGAGACTGCTCCAATGGGAAATCCTGAAGGGTAATCACTGCGGAGAGTGGAGGGGTGGAGCTCTCCCCACCCTCCATGTCCCCTTGAAGAGGGTCCTGAGACCTTCTCCCCAGATAATGCTATGCTGAAATCCCCCCGTGTTTCGCTGCAGCAGGACCCATCCACAAATAAATGCTTCATTAATATTTTAAACCCCAACCAATTTGTCCCCAGTGGATGGGTGGATGGGTGAGGCGAGGACTAACTGCCACCCCCACACTATGCTTTTTGCCCCTAAATTGGATAGTGATGGGTTCCAGCAGATATTTGTGAACATCCCCATGAACACACCTCACCTTCACCAATTGTGCATTTCCCAAAACCCCACATTGAATCAAACTTTGATGAACTGTGGTCTGATTACAACCTAAGTCCACCATGGCCTGATCTGTACCCTCTTGAATACTTACTGCCACTCTGTACGTTCCTGCTCGATCAGGGGAAGCTCATGTTGTGTCAGGAATGTAGATTAGAACCCACCCCCTCCTTAAGGGGATGCTGATTTTGATTCTGGAAATGCCCAACCTTCCTGCCACACCTGCAGACCAGCCCAGGCTTTGTCCCAGTCCTGGTGAGCATGGATGGTTCCACCTGTGGAGGGAGAGAGGAATTTAGTGGCAGCGTTGGCATGGAGGCACAAGGGGGTGAAGGGAAAATGGGTAGGGACATGGGTTTGGGGAGCAGGCTTTGGGTGAATTGGCCCCCACTTCCACAGTGCAGGGATAGGGGAGACACAATGGGAGAATGAGAGAGAGAGAGAGAAGGGACAGGAGCGCCTGCTCCCGGAAACACCGCCAGATGGTCTTCTGCCAGCTGGACCACCTCCTCCAGCGACACCGCATGGTGCCGCTGAACCCAGGCCAATGTTCCTTCTGGCAGCCGAATGACGAACTGCTCCAGTACCACTCAGTTGATAATGCCATTAGTGTCACACTCTTCTACAAGCAGTCACCATCAGCAGGCATCTTGGAGCTGTTGGGCGAAGGCGAACGGGCAACCGATCTCACTGTATGCCAGCATGCGGAAGCACTGGCGATGTTGTTCTGGGGTGCAGCTGACCCGCTGCAAAATAGCCCGCTTCAGATCCGGATACTCTAGCAGTATGGCAGCTGGGAGCTGTTGAGGTGCAAGCTGGGCTTCCCCCTGACAGGAGCAGCAATAGGTGAACTGCCCACTGCGAGGTTGGCCACAAGCTTGCTTTGGCGACACACTCAAACAGCTCACCGAAGGCCTCAGGGTTGTCCTGTGGACCCATTCTGAGCAGCAGAATGTGGCGTTTGGCCGCAGCATCTGCGGGAGTGGCTGCTGGAGTACCTGCTAGCTGGACCAGGCTCTGGATCACCTCCAGATCACCTGCCTGGGCACAGTGCGATGAGGGCTGATGTTGGGTTTGGTGGTTGCTGACGAGGGTCTGGAGGATCTCAGTGACTGGTGTGGACTCCATGACGGCACTTTCTTCTCACTCCCAGGTTTCAGCACCAGTGTAGCGCTCTAACAGCTCAGGTAATGAGGAACTGGGAGACAGACTTCTGATAACACAAGGTGCGTTTATTCTCAGTTTACTTTCGCTTTTGCAGCAACTTATATCTAGGCACACTCATGTGCGTACACACATGGCGCTGGGTTGCTCAGCTCTCTCTCTGGTTATCAGCTTCTCTCTGCAAGAACACAAGATACACACATAAATAAACTGCCAGTTATCAGCCACAGGTGAAACTCGTCACATTACCTGCCAGTTCTACCTGACTCTTTGCTGCCCACAGCCGACGTTCGATCATGCCCCCGCTGACACAAACATAGTCATGCTTCACTTGAAAATGCTAATGTGACTAACATTAGCTTGTGTTTTATGACTTTTAAGGTCAGATTGCTGTTTAAAATGGATAACTACCTTAGCTTCAGTTAGATAAATGTATTTATATTAATGTAAGATCGGGTTTCATTAGCTAATGCTAGTAGGCAGCTGAAAAGGATGGCACCATTTTTGTGCATGTAGCCAGCAGATGTTACATTTAAAAATATAAATAGAAGTAGATTCACAGTAAAAGCATTAAACAGTTAAAACTGTGTCTGTCATAAATGTACTGATATGGTGCAAGTGTTAAATTAGGCAATAAATATATATGCTTACCTTAAAACCAAGAACTGACAATGTGATGAACATCAGTGCACCAGGGAGGAAGAGAGTCAAAGCTTTGGTTACATTAGCAACTATGTCAGCAAATGGACTATTCAAATAAAATGATTACATTTCTCATCTTTTACATCATACAAACAAAAAACTGCAGAAAGGTTACTCAAATATTCAGTTAAATTATTTTCTGTATTTTATAAGTGAAATTGACCAAAAATTTCATATGAAAAATGAAATCTTGATTTTATAAATTAAACATACTTAGAATTTATTAGTAGTGCATTTACATTTTATTGAAATCTGCTTTGCCACTGATTCATTTTTTTACAATGCATTTGACAATGAATAAAAACTGAAGTGAGACTGGTTTCAAGTCCCAAGAAAACAGAACTGAAAAGGGCTCAAACTCGTAGTCTATTGTGGTTGCTTGTTGAGCTGAATAGTGTACATTACTTAGTCATTGCTGTTTCTTTATATGCAGTTGTTTCCTTACCTGAAGTCTTTACTTGCTTCTTCTTATCACTATAGACGTTTGCATTTACGGCCATTTCACTTTCACCAGACTGATTACTTAAATGTATTATTCAGGAAAATGGAATTTTATCATAGGTTGCATATCTCATTGCAGCCTATCATTCACCCTCTCACTTTGATCATTAAGGTTATATCAATAGATTGAATGATAAGAAATAATGTCCTTTAAGCTCTTGAGCACATTTTAATGTCTTCCAATGTGGTTTTGACAGCATTCTGGATATATTTCTTATGACAATTTGACAGCAGATTTAAGACTGCAGAAAGGAGCAAAGTTGATTAAACTTCAGTCTGTAAGCTGGAGTAGGCTTTCACTTTTTCAACTCCTAGCCTGTGTGAACCCTCACAGTTTTCCTCTATTCTTGTCTTCTGCAGCACTAGCCATTCAAATGTCTTTGGCTGTAATGCAAGTTAAATAATCACGTGCTGAACTAAAGATTACTTTATCTCTAGGGTTAAATCTAAAACTTGTAAGACGACTTTCTATTACAGAAGGCATCATTAAGCACGTGCATTCTCCTGAATACTGATTGCAGATACTGTATAGAACATTGTAAAGCACTCTGTTGGAAACTCAGGTGGAGACATTCTGTTATAGATAATATACTGTAAGATTTAGCATACTATGCATAATTTTGATATTTAGATGGAGTGGAAAGAGATACAACCCTTCCCATACAGAAGACCTACAAATATGAATTGATTAAATTAATTTTGCCATTTGGAAGCTTGTTGAGAGCCTTTCTTCATTTCTATACCCATATACTGTATTATATTTACATTCTATCTTCCTAAAAAAAACATGAAGTGGAAAAAAAAAATCTGTGCCCCCAAAAATAGTATATCTGAAGTGAAAAGGGAAATATAGTCAGCATAAGCTGATAAACTCCTTCAGACATTTTTTTTTTTAATTGCATGACCTTTAGAATTCCCCCAGAGTCATCACGACAGACTGTGACAGTGTTTTCAGACCTTTTTACATAACACAGTCAGGTTTAGGGAGCTGCTTTGTTCCAAATCACATCATCCCTAATCTTCAGAATAACTGGTGCAGTTTGTGTAATAACAGTAGTAACCGTCAAAGACCGTATACCTCCATCTGTCTAGCTGGGTCAGGCAGAGCAGATGGTCTCCGTCTGAGACTGTTTTCAACCTATAGTTTTACTCTTTAGTGATTGAAGGCCTTTTGCTCCTAAAGCATTTGCACGTTTATTACGTTGGTTTTATGCTGCATCTGTTTCCGGGTAGAAATGTCTTGCAAATCCTATCTCATGCAGCTGTGTGCACTTTTTCAAGCATTTTGATGTTGTGGTCTTCTAACAAAATCTATAAATGAATGGAAAAGATGTTATAGCATCATCTTTATCCATTAGCCTAGTGGTGGAGAGCTCAAAGCTTCAGCATGATTTCCAAACAGTCTCACAATGATTACATGATTATTGCACATACAACTGCACATATCTGCACTTTATTCCACATACAGTCCATATGTTTTTATGCCATCCACTATATCCTTTATATTATAATTTTACTATGTTTTTCTTTTTCTACTTTTACATAAGTAAATTCTGTTTTTACGTAAATTATTTTAAAGTCACTGGACAGTTGTAAAAAGCATTTCACTGCATGTCGTACTGTGTCTGTTTGTGTGTTTGATCCATCAACTGTATAAAAAAATGGACAGAGCATCATCTCTAAAAAGTGAAGCCACCACGGGTCTAGTGCCCCTGCTGGCTGGTTGCAGTACAATTTTCAGCCATGCCCATCCCCAAGAGTTTCAATGACAAAGCTGTCTTTTTTTTCACATCACTTTTCTCGGCTAAATTATCTTTCTATATACAGGGTCTAATTTGAACAGTTAGTTTTCCCTATGTTGATATCTGCACTTATTTATTTCCCTCCAGAAATTAGTTTCTGGAGGGAAATAAATAAGTTCC
>JAOTRR010000033.1:3207049-3218632 GCA_028570945.1 Gogo arcuatus
CTCTCTCTCTCTCTCTCTCTCTCTCTCTCTCTCTCTCTCTCTCTCTCATTTTTTTTCTGCTGTCCTTTCACGGCCACTGAAAGCCTCGCCTGGTGCAGTTCCCCTGAGACCCCCACTCTCAGGTATCCTGTGGGCGGAGTAAAGGGGAGCGGGTCAGGCTGGGAGAGACAAGGGTATCACTTTCAGGCCAATGCAAGACAAACAATTCTCCCCCCAAAGCTTCCACCACCCACCCCTCACTCGCACAATTAGGGGTACACGTCTGAGTCCACTTTCATTTCTCCTCTCTATTCCCCTTGTTTAGCCTTGGACAAGTATCTCCAACAATGCAGAGTTGCAGAAAAGCAATTTTACAAATCGAAAAACCACAAGAGGGGCACCAGTTGGAAGCTGCAATCTGATCTGTGATCAGTTTAGAGGTTTTCCTTGCAGCAGTAAAGGTTGAGATTTGCATATAGAAAGCTGGTCACAGATCATGCCGCAATGGTACAAAAAGGAAGCTTCTGAGTCACTTCTGCTCTCTCATGGATAGTTTTGTAAACTCACCACATATTATATGGCAGATTTCAATAGCACATAGCTGTTGAGTAACAAACAGAATTGAGTTGTATTGTCTGTGTTTTTGTAAAGGTGAGTCATGATTATTAGGGTGACTAATAGACAATAGAAATAATTACAGTCTTAGAAATGCAAAGGAACAAATGCTGTGTGGAAAAAATATTACTTTTCAGTCTTATGATGACTCAGCTATAAGAAATTGTCACCACAGTCCACTGAGGAGACCCAGAAATAGAGAGGTGAGTGTCAGTGCCTGGGGGTGTTCTTAAAATAAATGCCCCTCTCTCTGAACCAGTGTACACCATAACACCAACACAAAGCAACTTCCTGCCTGCATTATCTTTGCTCATGGACACCAGGAAATCTGAGTAATTAGTGCACAGAAATCTGAGTAATTAGTTAACAAGCCTGACTTTTCGGAACTAATTAATCTTATACTCAACACTTTTCCCCACACAATCCCACAGTCAATTCGATATTTTATTGTGCAAAAAATTCCAGTGTGTTACTTTATAATAATTTCAATCTTATTAAAAGACGTTAGAATATGCCTTAAAATGAAAATGTAATTTAAATCTTTGCACAAACTTGGTAATGCTAAATAAAATAAGTTTAGGTACTGGGTGTAAATATAATAAATTAAAAACTCACTGGAAAGCTCTTAGTGTTTCCCACACTCATGTGCTTATCTATCTTATCTCGCAGGTTAACTTTTACATCCCTTGTTGTCATATCCTTAAGTCCAATAGACATCCTCCAGCTCCTTCCCAGATTAGTTCTGCTTCACTGCACCTGTCAATCAATCAATTACAGAGTCTCTTTCTCTCTCTCTCTCTCTCTCTCTCTCTGTCTGTCTGTCAGTAAGCTATCTAAGAGAAAATGACTATTTAAAAGGCAATTTAAAACACAGTGCCTCATAAACCTCTCTACTTACCAAAGGGGTGTTTAGGCTTCAAAATTTGGAATATATATATATATATATTTGTGTGTGTGTGTGTGTGTGTGTGTGTGTGGAAAAGGTTTCATTTCCCTTCCTGAATGCAATATAAATATTTTCTAATAGCTCGTATTTCTACCCTTTTGATTCAATTCAGAGACAATTCTTTAACTATTCTTTAACCATTTAGCTATGTAGCTATTCTTTAACAATTGTTCAGGTCTTGAGATCAAGGTGGTCATGGCAAAACATTTTTTTCAGACTTATTTCTGTTGACATTTCTGTATGTTTTAGTCTGTTGTCTTGCTGCAGAATACACCCATATTCACTGCCCAGTTTTATCATGGAAGTAAACTTTTTTGTAGATAAATTGTAAAATAAGCTACAATTTCCTTTTTTTAACCCAGAAACCATGTGAGATGTCTAGTTTTTCATGTAACTGTGTTTTCAACCAGTAAACTGTACTCAATTTTTATCCTGATACATTTGAATATGCTTGCAAAACATTCTCACTGGAAAACGTTTGTTTTGTTGCTCTCTGCTCCCTCTTGTCCCCTGATGCAAAGACACTCACTTGAATAATCCCTCTCTCTCACTCCTTGTCCCCCACCCCAATCTAAAAGCGTGCACTTTGGGGATGAGCATGTGATGCAAACACTCCGTACTTTGCCAGAGAGACAGGGGCAAAAAAAAAACAAAATGGCACGGCTAACAAAAGGGCCTGTATCCAGGCCGGGCCCGGCCATTGTCCCAGACGGGGCCCGCCGTCGAACGTGAGACGATCGGGCTCCCCCCCTCCTACTAGGCTAGAGGAACCTAATAGGAAATCAAAGTTCTCAGGGAGAATGGGCCGAGCTCAGAGTTCCTCTCCCTTGGGTCCCGCTGAAAGAGGAGTGAAGAAAGAGCTCTTGCGGGCCTGCAGAAGGTTAATGCAGTGGATAGTCTTTCTGTTGCCTACCTCTGTGACTCCCTAAGTCTCCTTCTGTCTGTTGGGATGGACACCCTCCTACTATGGCATGAAAAATCTAATTCACGAATACTTCTGCTCCTAAGCAAACAAAGGTGGCCAAGTGTTGTCATTTAAGTACTCGATGAATGCTCATTCTATAATGATTCTTTCCTTAGTAAATCTCAGATTACCACTCTAAAAATCTGACTGTGAGATAACTACATATGCATGCATGCAAGCATGTGAGTGATGTATTGTAGTAAGTGTGTGACGTATATTCTTCTTGGGGGGTGATAAGTCAGAGGTCAAGGAGCAGGCTGAGTGGAACATGTGAAAGAAGCAGATAATGTAGTGCATGTGTCTATGTTAACCATCTGAAACACTGGTGAAGCCCTGGGACATAGTGCTAAAAGTAAATTGCCAGAGGGGAGCGTTTTTACTACGACACAAGCCAATGCAGTCTCTGGGCCCCCCGTGTCCGTTTCTGGGTTAGCTGCTGGAGAACAAGAGCTTTTTACAGTTCAGATTCTTAGAAGGTGTTGGATGACTGCAGTGTCACAACCAACAAAACCATTTGAAAACAAAGTGGACCAGTGAATACGGTGCTGCAACGCGATCCTGGGTCTTTTATGTAGCTGGAGAAAATGTCCCCTCAGAAGCAAGGGGGAGAGACACCATTTAATTCTGCAGATTTAGACCCTTTTAAGTGCATGCTTCAAAGGTGAACATGTTATCTGTGGAGGAGCTCTGTTACCTCACAGACTGAGGTGGTCCCACCCTCAAATCTGATTGAGAAGTTCTGCCTTTCAGTACCTCATGAGCCGAGTTATATGACTATGTAGCCCTCCCTGGCATGCTTCAAACCTGTCTACATCTCTATAGTAAATAGGTAATATGATTGATTTTTTCTTAATATTTTTCTTTTTTAAAGTTGTGTCAAATGATTTTATGCAATCATTTGACACCGCTTTAAAGTAATGTTTCTAAGTAAATTCCATATGCATTCTTACTCATTCAAAAAGTGTAAGCAGACAAAGAAGCAGAAGTTTTATGAAAGAAAGTAGTACCTTCTACAACTACAACCATATTCATATTTGATTAAAATTGAATTTAATGACTAGATATTAAACACAAGAATGTGTATATTTTATCCTTTCCTACTTGTAAATGTGTAAAATAACTTGTATAAATCACATTGCAAGTCATTAACACAACATATGCAATGGTGCATCCAATCAGATGAGATTAAAATGAATAGTGATTTTAGATACAAAACGAGATTGTACACTTGTTCTGGCAGCATCCAGTGGTGATTGTGCATCGTACTGGTCTGTACTGATGAGACTGACAGTGATGTGACTGCTCCTTCCACTTTGCCTGTTACCAATTCCCTGTCAGTCAGATAGTTAATTACTGCCTCTGCCACTGTGTGAAAGCCTGTGGTGGGATCTTTGACCCATGGGTTAAGTCCCCCATCTCTTTCAGTGGAGCCACTATGAGTGACACACAGCTACAGATCACCACTGACCACCTGCCAGAAAACCCTGTGTGTACACTCCTCTCTATAAATGATTGATATGTGACTACATTTATGTGGGATGGCTGCTTGTAGGAAGAAGGGTACCAATGTCGTCAAGGTCAAGAGGTGTGTTTGTGCAGTAGTAACTACTGGTAGATTTTGAGAAGCTGGACCTCTGGGACACTAGTCTAGCATCCAAACAATGGGACTTCCTCAGTAGGGGGTCTTTGACTGCCTATGACTGAGGCATGGAGCGGAAAATAACACACTGACAAGTTTCATTAAGCTTGTTAAGGCTGCCTAACACACCTCTCTCTGTCACACAACTGCAATAAACTGACTAAATTGATCATTTGACAAGCCTTTTTGTCTTATTTATTTACTTACTTACTTTATTTATTTATTTAAATAATGATATAAAAAGCAACATTAAAACTGTAATAAGACATAGAAATAATTATTTCAATCTACTGTAAATAAAAGCAATGGATTGATTAATTTAAAAGAAGAAACATAGAAGACAACCCCAAAAAGCCATTTTGCACATTCTGTTTTGCAACAAAACACATGATTTTTTTATTTTTATTTGTTTTAACTCTCACCAGTTTCCATGACAGAGATTCTTCTAAGCTGGTTACAAATCCTATAGAAGCCAAAAGGTCCTAAAAGCGTAAGTTAATGTTTTCTTTCTTGGAGAATATTTGTATTGATTCTACATACAAATCCAGCAGGCAATACACAAAATGCATCAGTATTAGAGAAAACTATTGCAACCCCCCTGTAAGCAAGAAATGACCAAACCACCAACTATATACAGAAGCACTGCAACTCAATATTTTCAAATGAAGAACAAACACATTTATTACTAGCTTGTCTCATCTACACAAGGACTTCAAGAAGCAGGGACATATCTGCAATAACATAATCCCCCCACCCCCCACCCCCCAAAATCATGCTCTCTCCAGTCCCTGGGAGAGCAGTAATGTCATTACCAATGACATAACCAACCTGTATCTATGTTGAAGGCGAGAAAAAGTGGCACCTAACTAAATAAGTTATAATACAAGAATGAAAATTAAAATGTCTTCGCTTCAAGCCAAGATGAAAGATAGAGGGTAAAAGAAAGGCTTTAGAAATAGATTGAGTTAGGGTGACTAAAATCACATCACTAAAGACTTGCCCTCTCGCAGCAAATTTGATCCCAAGCAATAACTGCAACTTAAGAGATTTCTTGGTGGGTATTCGGTAAAATTCAAAAGCCCACTGTGACTATGGGGACAGGGCATGATTAGATTAGTGGGTAGAGCAGGAAGCTGACCACTGGGGAGGCATACTGATCAGAGGGAGAGAAAAGGGATGACTAGCAATTCCACAACCCTGCCTGCAGCTGAACACAATGTCTCTCAGCAGGATCTCTAGATAAAACTTTGTTAAATCTGACAACATTTTGGACAGCCTTAATAAGGGATTAATTCTATAACTATATTGTGCTGAGCAAAGTGTGAAACATCATCATATAATTTTATTTAAGGGGTAACCAACATTGTGGTAATGTGTCTAAATATGTTTTCTTCAGTTATTTCAAAGGGATCTGCCAATAGATATTTGTTTAAACTAAATTGTCAGTTCTTGGGATTAAACCAATACAGGTGAGGTTCAAACATTTAGGGAATTGAAATCCAATTAAGATATCATAGCTTGTTTTAATTGTGTAGAAATGAAAAACCTTGATTTCACATAATTTATAAAACTTTAGAGCTGTTAAACATGGCTCTTCATGTCACCGATTAACCCTTCAAACTCTCATTACGCTTCAGTGGATCCAGACTTATATTTCTTAATCACATTCTTTTCCAAGGGTGGCACGGTGGTACAGTGGTTAGCATTGTCGCCTCACAGCAAGATGGCTCTGGGTTCAAACCTCACGGCCACCTGGGGCTTTTCTGTATGGTATTTGCATGTTCTCTCCGTGCCTGTGTGAGTTTCCTCCCACAGTCCAAAGACATGTGGATTAGGTCAACTGGCTACTCTAAATTGCTTATAGGTGTGAATGGTTGTTCTACTCTATGTTAGTCCACAACACACTGGTTGTTAGATTGGCAACTTGCCCAGGATGTACCTTGCCTAAAGTCATCTGGGATTGGCTCCTGCAACTCTAATAGATAAGTATCTACATATGGATGGACATTCTTTTCCAGTTATTGAATAATTCATAACGGTTCTCACATAACATGCTTTTGAGATACTTTAATAGGTTTTAGGGACACATATTAAGATCTTCAATATGGCCAAAAGTATGTGGATGAATGATCACAGCCATATGTGGGTCTTCCCCAAACTGTTGCCACAGTGTTGGAGACACACACACACACACACACACACGTCTTTGTACACAGTAGAATTATGATTTCCCCTCACTGGAACTAAGAGGCCCAACTTGTTACAGCATGACCAGCATTGGTTCTCACTCAGTGCCTAACCTCACTAATGCTGTTGTATCTGAATGAGCACAAATCCCCACAGCCACATTTTAAAATCTAGTGGAAATATTTCCTGGAAGACTGGAGGTTGTTATAGCTGCAAAGAGGAGGACTAAATCTGGAATGGGATGCTCAACAAGCACATGTGGGTGTGATGGTCAGGTGTCCACAAACTTATGGACCCCATGTAGTGTATATATTGCTTTTCAGACGGAAACATGCCTCCAGCTACTTTTTGCTTTTGATTTTAATTTGACTCTTAAATATTAAATATATAGTTACAGTTACATATAGCTTTTTAAAGAAAAGTTTATCGGAAAAGTCTCAAATTTAGTATATATCCTTACATAATAATGAAAGACTCAAAATGACCTTAAATGACAAGAAGGAGACCTTTGAACACTGTGAACTTAGATTACTTTAAATGTAAATCGATCAGCAGTGACTGATAGTATACAGAGGTGAGTGAGGATGAAAGGTGAAGTGCAGTGGCTCTCCAGTCTAGGGGCCTCCTTGAGCTCCCTGTGAACGCTGGTGTCCTAAGTCCCCTTCTCTGATTTCTTTCTGACAAATTGTCTTATCAGACTTGTGGCTGATTGGGTGAATAAAAACATGACCCTGGCTGGGATCATCCTGACATTCACACAGGCATCTCGGGAACAACTGATGGGACAGATAACGCGGATCAGTGCAGCCAGTGGAGTGGCTAACAAGCGGCCATTAGATGTTCTTTTCATGCACGCTGCGGAAGGGGACTGACAGCCAGAGAGACACTTGGAGGTGGGGGTGAGCTAGTGGAGAAGGGGGAAATGCAGCAAAGTAACTTTTCAGGTCTGCATCACTGTTTGCCGTTAAGAGCCATGGCCTTTGTCCCGGCGAGCTGGAGGAGAGGAAGGTGAGGCAGGGAAGGCTGGAGATAAGTAATTCTGATTCATGCTCCACTACTCCTGCAGGAGCCAGTGGGGATAGAGGGACAGAGGAAAAGAGAGAGCAAGAGAGCGAGGGAGTCAGAGACACAGTGGCGGCTTTGTGACAGCGACAGCCCCCTGGTTGAGAGTGGAGAGAGAGTAAAAGAAAAAGAGAGCAGGAATCCATTGGTGGTGTAAGAAAAAAACTCTTAGAAAGGTGGACATGCTTGGGAAGATTCAAAGTGCACCTTGAGGATACTAAGATTGTTGGCAGAGAGACCTGAGTACTCAGAGGTGAAAAAAGATAGAGAAGGTCAGAGGAAAGAGGATGGGCAGAATGAACGGGTGAAGGTACCAGGTCCAGCTAAATATTTGAACTTAAAAATTTATTTTTTGATGGTGTGTCAGATGGAGATAAAAGAGAGAGTAGATTTGCACTACTTCCTGCTCAGTTTACTGAACAGAAAATCACACCTCTCAACAAGGGTACTAGCACGAAGGACTGATGGACTTCAACCCAAAAAAACTATTGTGTGTTTTCAAAGATAAATCAATCACTTTATAAACCTGTTATTGAATGCGGATGTCTTTGGCAGTGAAAGCAACTGACTCAGAGACAAAGATCGATCACACGCACAGAGGGATCTCTGGAAGCCATGAAGGGAGGCCACGCTGAGAGAGGTCATGTCAGACATCGGCCCCCACAGTGGGCTGAACCTCCTCCTCTGTGGCTGTCACCACCCCCCTGCGGTGCTCGTCCCACTCTGACCAACCCCACCAGTCCACATCAGTGGGGTGGTGGTGAGGGGACTCATCTCTCATCACCCCCCTGTCTGTCTGACTGCAGGTCTTATCCATCCCTGATCTTGTCAGGATTGTCATGCTCTCTTATGGCTGATTCATGGTTTGAATAGTTTGAATGCACAAGAGTGATCTTGTCATATTATTATCCAATTGCTTTGTTAAATCCCACTTGAGTCAGTGCCATTTGACATTCAGAAAGTTTTCCTTTTGAAATGGAGGCTACACTCACATGGAGCCATTAAATAATGGCTCCTTATAAATTATACCTATTGCTGTCATTATACCAATTTGAGTGTCTCATGATTGAGTAGTTAAAGTGAATGCATTCTCTGCTGTCTAATATGCTGCGAAAAGTAATTACCAGCTTTTACATTTAGCCCTGTCTTTATATTTAACAAAATCATTCCCATTACACTTTTGAAAGTAAAACACTAAGAGATAATGGTAAGAATACAAATTCAGTGAGCTAATTCACTTGCTCAGTATAATTTATAACCTCCCAAAACTTTCATGGATACTATAACCTTTATCAGTATAACTAATATAATGAAAATAACAGCAATTACTCATGTATTGACATCTTAGTTTTGATTCAAATCTTCCCATCTTTCATTCCTTGAGAATTCCCACAGTATATAAGCATCGGTATGACACAAAGAGGAGACCTAGTGAGGAGGTGCACATTCTCTTCCCACACTGCCTTTTACCCCTGGAGATTGTCAGATCCCCCTCATCAACCATAGCACCCCCTCCCTCCTCCTGCTCTCCTTCATTTCTGGTTCATTGTGGTCTGATTTAATTAAAGTCTCCAGCACCACCATCCTGGGCCTCCGCCCCACCAGGGTACGACCCCTCACTGGACTGTAGGGAGTACCTTACTGTGCACACACACATACAACATTCTCACACTTGGAGTGGACTGTCATGTTCTCACTGTCCTGACTCGGCAACACGGTGTCTATATACATGCAATGTTCTCACCTCCACCATTCCATATTCCGTACTTATGTGAGTAATAGATTGTTATGCTATCACTTTTCACAAATATAATATAAGTTCCAAAAAATCTTATGCTTACAAATAGTCATCGTACATGGTGAGTTAGAACTCTTAACAGTGTCCTTCACACACTCCTTCACCGTGATTATAGCCTTATTCCAAGCAGTCGGTACCACTTATATTGAATCATAACAATCCTTTTATTAAGCACTTTTACTTATGTTTAAATACTTAATTACACCAGCATGTCAACATCATTCATTCACATCATCATTAGTATCTATTTGTATTATCCATCTTTATTTTTAACCCTGCCCTGACAGCTGTTAGATAATGTTTGATGGATGTATAGTGAGACAACAGCAATTAATTTTTTGATGATCTTGCTGCTGGATGGGGGCTGCATTGTGTTTTACAGAATGGGGGGGTGGGTGACATCCCAGACATGTTGCCACGGTGATAAGGTAGTGCCCGCCGCCGTCGGGTCTCGGACATGGAGCCATGGAGACTGGATAGTGACACAATTGGAGACTGCAGACTGGATAGTGACACACTTAGGGACAAGAATAGAGAAACAACATTTACCTCCCTTTTACTAGCATCCAAAACAATTCATATTATTCTTTGTGTTTACAAGGTCCTGGTCCCACCTTGGTCCTGGAAGCACGACATTTCATTCTACCTTGTACATGTTTATGAATGGGATGGCAATAATCACTGGACGTATTATGACTTATTTATGTGCTAACTTTGACATATGTATTCTCCACAAAAAAAAAGTCTTTTACAACCCTTTCAGCTTGCTACTTAAGTATCCTATGTAGCTTTCTGTTGAGCAGCAAACCATCCGGACAAAAGTACCTGCCCCAAGATTTGATTATTTATTTCATTACATTGTCCAACATAAAGTGAAACTACATTCTGTCATTTTTTAAACTACATGATTCTGGACACATTTTAACAGCTTCCTACACATAATTTCAAACATATGGTTGGATAGTGCTGCATAAATATTTTTAAAAAATCACTTTACATATACAAATGAATAGACTAAATATTATTCAGAACATTGATTTCAAACAACTTTTCAGTGGCAATTATAAATGTTTGCTGATATTTTTTTACATCTACACTTATGACAGAAGTACACTGCAGATTTTCATTAAATTAATTCTTTTCACAAAAGCCTGTTATGCACATTTACAACTATCAGGGGAAAACATCTGAATTAATTATTTTCACAAAAGCCTGGTATGGATGTCATATAGCTATATGTATGCTCATTTGAATTTCTGTATATTTATTTATCATGTATATATCAGTCTTGGGCTATAACCTTCATTCTTATCTTTGGAAATAAGATGCAGAAAAAGCCTAAGAGGCGGTCATGATTTGGATACCTGCTGTGAGAGGTCAGAAGTCTGATCAACCTTAGTGTCAGGGTGTCCATTGTCTGCATGGCACTGGTGTAAGTTATAGGTGTCTCCATAGAGACAAGCAAGGGGCGACTGAGTGGCGGCAACATAGCCCAGTTAGCGCAACTAACAACTGTACACAGTGTTGAAGATACTTTCTTGGCTGAAGTGCAGTTTGGCCCGGTTGGTAATGCCAGTCATTACTCCAAAGATTTGTGCCAAAAGGAGTTTGGTTCTATATTTGGTTCCCAGAGCAAACATTTAAAAAAATAATATCAATCATAATTTACTTTGTAAAAGCATGCAAGCATTTAATAATTTGCTTGCTTTTTGATTAAGCTAAAACGACTAATATTTGTCAGGGTTACTATGCACTTATCTGGCTGTTATTGTTTTCTTTATAATTATTTTCTTTATAATTATTTTAATTATAACTTGATTTTCTCATGATCTTGAGAAAACAAGTTGATTTCTTGAGAGGACAAAAGTTCAAAACAATGGTGAGCTTTTTTGTTTCTTCTGTTAACTAATGACCTGAGTAATTAAGCCTGTAAATATATCAGAGATAAGCGCATTTGATTAGAACAACGATTACCTTCGATTACTGAATTTTTGGCCTAAATTTTGAATGTTCTAGAAAGCTGGTTTGGTTTGAGTCCATTTCTCAAACTCCTTTTGCTGAGGTAATTGCTATCAAAAAGGGACGAAAGAATGAAAGAAACCCATCTCAGTTCAGTGTCTTGCATAAGCAGTAAATGAAGGCACCACTGCTCATTAAGGTATAAATAAATAAATTTTATAAATGACTAAAATTCATAACTGGAATTTACATATATATTTTTGTAAAGCTGCTCTGTGATACTGTCTATTGTTAAAAGCACTATACAAATACAAGTGAATTGAATTGAATTGGGGGCCTCACAGCAAGAAGGTTCCGGGTTCGAGCCTCATGGCCAATGGGGGCCTTTCTGTGTGGAGTTTGCATGTTCTCCTCGTGTCTGCGTGGGTTTCCTC
>JAOTRR010000033.1:3269613-3282593 GCA_028570945.1 Gogo arcuatus
GACACATATGTCTCAACGTATTTGTTGAATACTATTTGTCTTAACAGATGGTGTAAGCAGCCTGTGCTTTTATTGTGCGATGGAGGTCAAAGATGAAGCACAGTGAGTAATTTCTTCACGTTGCAAAATGTAAAAAATGAAAAGGAATAATTTTTCTGACTTTATCAAGGTTAGGGTTGCAGTGGTCTTCTGCACAATCAGCATCTACTAATAAAGGCATGATTAATGTTTGCTCGTTTTGTGTAGACATGTAAGATTACTTACTTTTCACTGTACATGTGCTGTAGAAAATTCTAATTTTAGTCAGAACATAACATTTATTTTGGTGAAAACTTCCAAAAATTGAAGGAATATTACATTTACATTTACATTTATGGCATTTAGCAGATGCCCTTATCCAGAGCAACTTACATAAGCCTCTATCAGTAATTACATCCTGATACTAGTTCACTAGGTCACGGACTGAAAATACCATCAGTCTAAAAAGTCTGTTGGGGAGGTAATATAGTAAGAAACGCACAAAGACAGCACAAGATTTTTTTTAATGAAAGTGCTAATTTCACTACTTCAGGAAGAGGTAGGTCTTTAGACATTGTTTGAAAACAGCCAGTGACTCAGCTGTTTGGACATCCAGAAGAAGTTCATTCCACCACCTCGGTACCAGAACAGAGAAGAGTCTTGATGCATGCCTTCCTTGTACCGTGAGAGATGGTGGAACCAGTCGAGCAGTGCTAAAGGATCTGAGGGAGCGTGGTGCAGTGCGGGGTGTGATAAGTGCTTTGAGGTAAGTGGGTGCTGGTCCATTTTTGGCTTTTTGGTAGGAGAATAAACATTCTTATTGCGAGTCAATTCATTTAAAGGTAATATATTTAGGAAGAACCTATAATGCAAAAGTTATGTACCACTACATGTCTTTGTTTTCCCAGATTTGCTTTGACATCTGTCAGAGGTGGTAACACCATGAATGTGTACAGAGGCCTCCAGTGGATGAGGAGGACTTGTGCCCTGTGTGCAAGTAATGGCGTCCCTTGTTATAAATTTATTTTCTAGTAACTTTTTTATATTATTGTTGGAATATTTATTTTATTATTGATATTTTAATTTAATGTAATTTAATTAAATTTTTTATGTCTCGTGGTTATTATTTGTACATTTGTTTATGGTTTTAGGTGACTTCAAATGCGAATGTTCCCTCAACAGGCTGCTTCCCGCGGCACAACACCGGGCTTTGGAATGTTTGTGTTTAAATCTTTGGAGTGTTTGTGTTTAAATCTTTGGAGTGTTTGTGTTTAAGTATTTGGAATGTTTATTTCCAAAAAAAAAGTTCCAGTTGTGAAGCTCGCAAACTCGAGATCACGCGCTCTACTTTGCACTGCGATTATTCCAACAGTACTACTGAGATTTTATCCCTGCACCGCCTCGGGGAATTTCCACCTGCACCGCCTCGGGGAATTTCTACCTGCACCGCCTCGGGGAATTTCTACCTGCACCGCCTCTGGATCATCAGTGATGAGCTCCGGGAGAGAAGACTCACTGCAGCCCCAGGAGGAAGAGCCTCAGCCCGGATGCAGCGGACCGTCCGACCCCCGGAACGGTGAGTTACCGAGTTTTGACCTTTTCAGTTCAGTACAAGTGCTTTAAACATCGCCTTATTACAAAGTGGTCAAAATAGCACTTAACAGGCGGAAACACAACCAGGAGTAATATAGTTAACGGAGTTAACAGGGTTTTGGTCAAAGTGATCTGTCCGTTATTGTTTGGTTAATAATTTTACGTACACGATAATTAGCCTAAAGTTATCGGGCTTGTAAGAAAAGTTGGATAAATTTTACTAAAGTCAAATAGTTACGCTGAGGAGGAATATTATTAGCGAAGCTAAGATTAACTAGCCGACTAGTTAGCATGGCTAATGTTGCTGAATAATTGTTTATTTGTGTTTTTATAGGGCTGCAAAACAGTGAGTGACACTCCTGAAAGTAATAAACGTTTTTAAACAGATAAAAATGCCTACAATAACATGAAATGTGTCAAGTTGTTGCCCCAAGCTGAAAGAGAGAGCAGCTGTGAGAAAAGACAGCTGACTAAGCAAAAAATAAAGAAATAAAGATAAATGTGACTAGCGTGGCAGTGTGCAGCGCTGCTTAGACAAAAATATAAAGCGGTTTGGTTTAGTTTTGGTCAGAAATGATTTGTTCTTCATAGCCGTCGTGTGTAAAGTTAGGAGTAGTGTGATTTAGGAGCAAGGAGGTTGGGAGATTTTTTAGGAGGCACAGATGGACACAAAAGGGATGAGAACTTGATCAGCTAAAAAAAAAACAGTATTAGACACAAATATACTGTAATCTGTATTTTGGGAAAAAGTCAGCAGTGAGGTCAGTGTCTGACTAACCGTGCAGCTGTGACCCGTAACACCCCAATCTAACACCTCCTCAGGCAGCTATAACGTAAAAATGGAGGATGTATGCACTGTTACAGGAAGATTACAGTAATATCACTTGTGTAAACACGTTTTGTGTAAAGGACTGTTTAGACTTGAGGATTTCCTGCTGTATAAAACAGATGCTCTGTTATAAAACGAAAGGTTTCTGATTCCATTTACGAGATGCGTAGATGTGTCTCACTGTCTGTTCATCTCTTTAGACACAGGAAGACAGTGGGAGGAAACGCCGCTGGACCTGTTTCCTGCCAGTGACCTCGACTGCAACACCGAGGAGAGAGACTACGAAGATGATGACCACAGACCTGAGCAGTATGAGGAGGAGCAAGGTGATGGTGATGAGTGTGAGGTGACTTTGAGGACCCCGTCCCCTTTATGGTGCCCGTCTCCGTTATGGAACCCGTCCCCTTTGAGGAGTCTGTCCCCTTTATGGAGACAGTTCCCTTTGAAGAGCCCATCTCCTTCGAGAAGCCCGTCCCCTTTGACGAGCCCTTACCCTTCGAGAAGCCCGTCCCCTTTGACGAGCCCTTACCCTTCGAGAAGCCCGTCCCCTTTCACGAGCCCTTACCCTTCGAGAAGCCCGTCCCCTTTCACGAGCCGTTCATCTTCCAGTAGCCTGTCCCCTTCGAGGAGGCCATCCACTTCAAGGACCCTGTCCCCATCTACTACTCCTGTATCCCCTCTTCATGTACAAATTAACCTAAACAACATTGTGTTTGATCAACCTTATGTTACAGGCTTCATGAGGATTCATGCACAACGCCAGGGTATAAGGAGGAGGAGGCATGAAGAGGAAAATGATGATGAAGCCCCTCCTAGGAGAAGGCAGCGTGTGAATCCTGATGAAGAGACTGAGGAGGACTTTATCTGGAGGCCCGTCCAAATTCCGACTAGAATAATTCCAATATTTATGCCAGAGCTATAACTTCAAAACCTCGTACACATCACCTCATATTCATCACCTCATATTCATCATAAAATGTGTGGTAAGTATCTGTGGTAAGTATTTCACCCCTAGGCTCCAGTATTAGTCTTTTGTTTTATTTATGATAAGTATTTCACCCCGAGGCTCCATCATTAGTCTTTTATTTTATTTATGCTAAGTATTTTGTCCCTAGGCTCCATCATTAGTCTTTTATTTTATTTATGGTGAGTATTTGACCCCTCGGCTCCAGCATTAGTATTTTTTTCTGTCTTAAGTATTTCACTCATTTTCACTATGAGGACCGATGAGAATTGTCTTGATACCTTCGCATCCTTTCTTCTGTGGTGGGAGCTACAGATAACCTGTCCTCCGAAGTTGGGGATAAACTCCCATCATCTCCTTTCCTCTCTTCAGGCTGTAACAAGTGTCTTCCTTACTTTTTACAACCGTTTAGAATTCCTTGTGTACTAGTTTTATTGGGTTTCCCCGTTAGACAGGTTTGCAGTTTGGAAAGATGCTGTCGGCTGGCTTCACGTGCCTCGGAGGAAACCCGTGATACCTTCACCCTCCCTGGTTAATGCCATGCAAGGCCATTCCGACGTCATGAGTCATTATGGTCACTTTATGGCTTTAATCTCTGTGTTCGCAAAGGTATCTAGGCTATTTTGATCATCCTTTTTTTTAATCTAAAATTTTTTTAGATTAAAGCAGTTATTTAAAGAAATCATTCTGTAGGTTTATATACATCTGGTTATTGTTAAATGTATAGGCTTTTTATAGTAGGATGTGTATTTGTGACATGCATTCGTATAATGAATATTATAAATGAATAGTAGTCAAATTTATGCATAAAGTAGTGCGAAAGTATGGTACATCTATGAGTTCATGTAAATATGTATATCTAAGTTTTTAAGATTAAGGAGTTTAAGTTTAAGGAATAACACACAACAGACAATTATAAGAAAAAAAATTGTTCTGTAAAAGTAATGCACACCCCACCCCCCTCCACGGTCTAGAGTGTGTTAATCCGCTTATACCACAGCGATTTGCCAACGATAATAATGTTTAATTTATTAATGAATGACACGTCACACGTTTTAATTAATTTGAGTTGGATTTTAGAAAGTGTAACAGAGACTGAGAGCATTTATAACCGAAACTCCTTCCATAAATGTTAAATTTAGTCTGCAAAAAAAAAAAATTGTCACATCACAGATTATGAGAATTACTTTGTTAAACAAAAATCCATTTTTGAATCTGTTTATTATTAGTCTTAGATTATGTCCACCATACAAGTCTCTGTGTATGAGCTGTTAACAATAACATATTAGAAGGAGCGCATTAATATTAACCTGTCATTACAGCCGGAACTACCCAATCAGATTCGAGCATTCGCTGTAGTATAAAATATACTAATATCTCATAAATGTCTAGGTTATGATAAGTTTTGTTTTACTTTTAAATAGTCAATAAATTATTGTTATTTTTGTTCAACATCCATGTCTCAAGTGTCTCTTTCTTATAACACACTATAAGCATTTCCCACTGGTTTCACATGTACTGGAATTACAATGTAGAAATACACCTTCAGTTGAAACCTTGATGTTCAGAAGTAATTACACTGTTTTCCTCTCACAAGCAAATACATTTCAGCCAACAGTCTGAAGTGTTAAATCTGTATAATTAATAATCTGGTGTTGTTGTAATGTCATATAAACTGATAACAGATGCAATTTTACTGAGTTAATTCTCACATGTGACTGTAGCATGCAGGCCAATTTATTAGTTTACAAGTGAAATTTACAAACTAACGCACCACGAGGAAGAACCTGAGTTCAGGAGGGTTTGGATAACCAGTTTCCATTTCCTTTCCACAATACTTCCTAATTTACCAAAACATTTTGCACATTTTGATAGTTTCTGCGTGAACCTTGGAGATTATGCATTTAAAAAATAATCTGTTCAATTTACAATAAAAACCAGGCAGCTCAAGCAAGACAAAACTCATATAAATATAGTGAAAGAAAGATCTTGATATAGATAAAGAGGGCAGATGGATTGAAGTGCTTACAAGGTCATCTCCTAAAGCAGGTAGATCATCTCCTGTCACCTGGAACTGGTTATTGCTGAATCACAGTGATGGAGAACAAAGAGAAACAAAACAACATATAACTGTTAAAAAGAAAGCAACCAATGAATACAGACAAAGGAACAAAAAAGTGCTACATGAAATGTGTACAAAAATGATGCACTGATACGACCAATTGATTACTTGGTAGGAAAAAAAAGTTCTCTCATTAGTAGCAGTTTGTAGTGGTAAAAATATAAAGTTTATTCCTTTTAACTCCAATAAAGCAACACGTTTTTTAAATAAGTGAATATTTTGGTATGAAAAAAATGCTTCATTTATTTCCACTAGTAAAGGTGCAAGATCCAAAGAATAATTATCAGCTGATGTAGCTGTTAAGATCATGGAGATTAAAAAAACTCCAAAACAAAAATACTCAAAAAGGCCTGCAGGGGTCACACAAGAGCAGCTGATTAAACAGGTGGAATCAGGTGCAGCTCCTGCCTGATTAAATTAAAACCTGCACCCAGAACTGACCATTGTACATTGGATTGCAGATAACACACACACACAGGTTTACAAATTGCTACAGTAAAAAGTACAGGATTGGTTTGTATTCCTATTTAAGGTGTTTTGATGTTTCAGAAATGTTTTTCCTCCGTTTTCCCATTTACAGTTTCTTTACTGTTGCTATTTAACAGTGTTTCACTGTAAATTTCACAGACAAATTTGACAGCGAACTGTTATAATAGGCTGTGAATATGTTTTAATGGATGCTATAGGTAATAAATAATAGGAAAATGTGTAATCGTGACAGTGATGCACTGATTGATCACTATTAGATGATTTCAGGTGAATCACTGCTGTGACACTGTGTAAATGAATGCAGGATTTGTATAGTGCTTTACAGAAATCCAGGTATAGATTTATATTTAGATTCCTCATCGACAAGCCAGCAGCAACAATGGTGAGGGGGGAAAAAGTCCTTGAGACAACATGAGGGAGGAACCGGGTAGAAAAAGAAAGAAAGGAAGGAAGGAATGGTACATTTCAAAGAAAGAAAACAAACATCACTAATGCTCATGCTTCACGCCATTGTTCCCCGATATTACTGCATCCACGCCCAGATGGTTACGATCCTAAAATGCGGGTGTGTTTCCACCTAGCGTTTGGTTGAGGAACTGCATGTTTGGATTTATTCTACGAGTGGCCCACTTTACGGGAAAGCATATTTATTTTCAACTAAAACAATTTACTTATAACCTAATCCTATGGGTAAATGACCCTGAATCATGACAAATACACGTATAAACCTTTCAGCCAGCACTAGGTTATCTCATATCCTTTATCTAGGTGTGTTACTATATGAATTTAACATATTGACTGAGTGAACTGGGCTACTTCTTCTCGTAGCTTTTTACATCATTTACATTATAATTCGTTTAAAACCAGAGTTTATTCAGGACCATGTCAACAGTCATAATGAACTTTTAAAGCTGGGTTGTCTTGGTGAGACAGTGGGTGTGTTTTCTGCGCATGTGTGGCAACTCTGAAGGCCAAACAAGCGTCGAGAGAGAGACAGACCGACAGACAGACGTGTAAAAGCTGCACTCTTATAGAGCAGAGCACATTATTTCGATAGGCATAAACATCAGGCTAACGTTTGTTTTACAGGTAACTTACAGCAGACATGGACTGCGAGATCTTTACATCCAAGACCGTCCTTTTGTTACTCAGTTTAATATTTTGGGTGAGTACCTTCCAAAAGCTAGTTACATTAGCAAGTGAACCTGTAGCTGATATCATGACACGCTCTTAAAATGGTTAACGGTTTACTAATTAATCTCAGTGCCGATTGTAGTCTGTGGGCTAAATTTGGAGAATATTTTCTCAAATTTTCCTTTCATTCATATCACGTTTAAGTGAATTTTGAGAGTGATTTCTCAGAAATCGATACAGCTGTGTGGCTAATAATAAACATTTCCTCAGTGGAGTGCTAAAGTAGCTAGCTAACGTTACTACAGTATTGCTACACTTCTGATGACGTGTCGATTTTATTTTATTCAGAAAACAATTATATTGATTTTAGTTTATTCAGTCATGCTTTGGTCTCGTGTATGCTTGGTCTCGTTCAATTGTAAATTTAACGACGTAACGGCAAATCACACGTACTGTGTTTTGTAGGCTACTTAAGGGCCATGATAACATTTGTGAAAATGTTTCAGGTACTTTTTGTTTGCCTCAGTATGACACCCTACCCAATAAACACTTTTAAAAATCCCACTAGAGCTTCTAAGAGAAAACTAATACATGAATAGAGAATATTAGTTCTCATGGTCCAATTTTTCAAGCAGAACTGACTTGTTTTTCTCTAATCAGTGGGACGGAAGTGCAGCTTTCTAAACAGTCTCGGTTTTGCCACAAAAGCCAACAAACATATGGCACACTAGTTGTACTAAAATAGATGTTACACTTTTTTTTCCCCAAAAAACATTGATGTTATATGGTGACAAAATTTGAAACTTTAACAACGAATACCTTTAAAGATCAAATTGTACTGAAACCTGCTTTACTTCATTTTCAGAATTCTTTCTTTAGGCCTTTAGGGCTTTATGTTGATATCTGAGGCACGAGGTCAGAGTTCCGTTGAAGATTAGAGGATTACTCTGTCTCATGACCGAGATCTGGGACTTGTTGTACGAGAACTGCACCATGTGGTGTTTGGGTGAACCAGCTGACCCACACATGTCAGGCAAAATAGCAACGATTGCGTTATTATTCTGGATTACTTATTTATCCCCAGATGATAATGGAACATATACGGACCTGTGTGTGTGTGTGTCATACAGCCATTTCACAATATGTCACGATATTGTGTTTAGTACAAGTTGCTCACAAATTCTCTTTTTAACATTACGTATCTTCTTCCAGGCTGCAGGAGCGGCTCTTGCGTATGTCGGCTCTTATGTCATAAGCAGCTACAAGACCTTTGACGACTTCAGGGTTGACAGTTACACCGTTATCCCTGCGTCCATCATTCTTGCCGTGGCCGTAGTTATGGTCATCGTAGGCATAATTGGCTGCTGTGCAACTCTGAGGGAGTCTAAAGTTGGCCTAGGCTTTGTGAGTATGGGACTTTCAGTAGCACATCTCTAACAGGATGTAAATAAGAAACACACTGCCTTGAGTTTGTTTTAAAATAAAAATAGTGAAGTAAATTGTTTGAATGCTTCATGTGTTCATGTGCATTTTGTTTTGCATGCAGTTCCTACTCATCATTTTGCTAATATTTGCTGCGGAGGTGACTGCCATTGTGTTTGGCTTCATCTACAGTGGCAAGGTGGGTTTTTCTTGTTTTGATGGTTACTGTTTTATAAGCACTACAAATTTGGTGTCTACTTTTGTGATTGTAGGTTGGCATTTTGTGACCTTAATATTATAAGGTTTTAGCTCCCATTCATTCCTAACCCAGGTAGAACCTTTTAATACAAAGGTCACAATTTCTCTTTGGATAACTTATGTCTGTGAATATTCTAGCAGATACATGGTGACTTGGACAAGTCAATGAGTGAAGTTTTTGAGAAGTACAACGGTGAGAATTCTGAAACCCGGGCAGTGAATTACTTGCAGTCTAAGGTAAACAATTATTATAATCGTGTTAGCCATAATTAAAAATAACAGAATGGCTGTACATTTTTTCCCTCATTGATGTCATGTGTCTTTCTGTCCTCACTTTTCTTACAGCTGGAATGTTGTGGGGTGCAAAACTACACCGACTGGCAAAGTTGGCCATGGTTTAGTTCTCATAACAATTCGGTGCCGGCTTCATGCTGCAAAGTAAACACCACTTGCAGTGGACAGTTCAACCACCCAGAGGTGCTGAATACAGGTGTAAGCAGAACTTCAAAAGGGCATTATTTTCAACATGAAACAGTTATGATCTCAACAATTGCTGTATTTTTGTATTTTGGTAAGAAATTGTGCTCTTTGTTCTCAACTCTGCCATTAATTCTCTGTGTGTTTATAGGGATGTAAAACTAAACTGGAGCAGTTCCTGGAGAATGTGCTGACTTATGCCATGTTTGTCATCTTGGGATTTGCATTTGTAAAGGTATGTTAGGCCTAGAATTTGTACCTCGTCTGTGCCCAGTCTGTTATGTTCAGTTCACAGATACTGTTAATCTTGTTTTACTTTGTGTGGGTATAGTGTGGGAGCTGTTGTGTTTGTATTGATTTCTTCTTTTTTTTCCCTCAGTTCGTCGGCATACTCAGCATTTGTATGATCATCTGCCGAAGTTCCAGAAATGACTACCAGCCATTGTATTCATAAAAGGTTCTGCAAAGCGCTTCATAGGAAAAAAAAAAAAAGTCTGACATTCCGCATAACCTCAGCAGTGACAGTATGTCACACTTCACCCATGCTCGATTTTTGTCCCTTTGACTGGTACAGTATTTTGAGTTTTACTGTGGTCTTTGAGTAGAAAAGCGAGAATCTTACTCACGTATAGGGAAATGTGGGAAGCAAACTACTAATTGCCAGTCCTTTGTGAAAGTACAAAAATACAGCACCTTTTTTTATTTTTTTTTCTTTGAGATTAATAATACTCCTACCTTTTGGTTGACTGTTGTGCCTTAGACAGTGCACCTTACTATGTGTTTTTTCCCTTAACTTTCCAGAATCACACACTAGCATGTACTTTCCTATGATTTTAAATTCAAACAGTAAAGGGAGTTCTACCAGTCGCCTGAACTGACTTCTTAAAAATAATTTATAAGCATTGAATGGATCATGATTTGAAGTTTAAGTGGATAAAAGTATTAGTCTATAGGTGTTGTTTATGTAAATGTTCAAATATGTAATGCACTGTATGTAATGATGTATTTTTCATGCTTACTTAAAATGATCATGATTCACTGAAAATAATTTTGCTACAAAAGCTCTTAAGCATCAGAGATCACATGTTAATTGCTGAACTGCTGAGTTTTATTTGCATTGACAATGAAATAAATTAAATAAAAGTCTTAAATTAAATAAGTGTTTGTGACCATTTAAAACTTTTCTTTATAAAGCAGCACATTCCATTTTAACTTTTGTGGAAGTTTGTGGATTCAGATAAAGTCTAGGTGAAACTTTAGGTCTTGTCTATGTCATGGTGAAATTTTGAACATCTGGTCCCTGAAAATGTGTTGCAAGAGATCAGAAGTTAATTAAGCCTTAAGTGCTGCTCAGTTCAGTAGATATCTGTTGCAGACAGTCAAAATGCAACGCAATGCAAATGACCTTTTTTTTTTTTTTTTTTTTTCCCCCTAAACTGCTGTTATTTACAATGCAGCCAGATGACAAAATAATGTTCCAAATTGTCGTCTTTTTTTTTTTTTTTTTTTTTTTTTGTAACCATATGATCCAGTATGCACTTGATTAGAAATAATCTAAGCATAATAAATTAGCAAGGTGAAATATGCATTGTTGGGTTGAACAGGAATAAATCTCATGTGCAATGTGTATATGTTTAGTAACCCTTAAATATGTACAATATTGCATTTGCTTTTCTTTTTATAAGTAGAATGACCAGCAGATGGTGAACTTTGTTTATACTTATGCAGAAATGTGTTCATAGAGGTGAAATATGTGATGGTGTATATAACACACTTTTTATATATAGTCTACTCTGAAAGTATTGGAACAGCAAGGCCAATTCTTTTGTTTTTTGCTATGCACCGAAGACCTTAGGGTTTGAGATCAAAAGATGAGACAGTAGATCAGGATTTCAGCTTTCACTTCCTGATATGTACATCAAGATGTGTTAAACAACTTCAACCCCTTTAGTGACAGACCACCCAACCTCTCAGTGAGCAAAAGTATTGGAACAAATAGTCAAAGTAAGTGACACTTAATATTCGTTTATCCCTTGTTTGCAATAACTACATCAAGCTGGTGACCCACGGACATCAAAGTTTTTCATTCTTCTTTTGTGATCCTTTTCCAGGTTTGGACCACAGCCTCTATCAGTTTTTGCTTGTTCAACCTTCTACTTTATCCTCTGATGAAGTCCTTTGTTTTTTTTGTTTTTTTTTTTTCTTTTCAGTGTTGAGAGTTACTTCACCAAAAGATGGATTTTTTTTCCCCTCACACCCCCGCCCCCTTTTTTTTTTTTTTTTTTTTTTAAACTAATCTTTACAAGGGATGCCAATAATTGTGGAGGTCAGTAGATGAGAGAGAGTACACACCAATCAGCCAGACCCGTCGAGGCATGGACTCCACAAGACCTCCAAAGGTGTCCTGTATGTTAGCAGCAAATCCTGTAAGTTGTGAGGTAGGGTCTCCATGTCATGTGGACTTGTTTGTCTAGCACATCCCACAGATGCTGAATCAGATTGGAGAATTTGGAGGCCAAGTCAACACCTTTGACCTGAACTCTTTGTCATATTTCTCAAACCATTCCTGAACCATTTTTTTCAGTGTGGCTGGATGCATTATCCTGCTGAAAGAGGGTACTGCCATTAGGGAATACCAATGTCATGAAGGTGTGTACTTGGTCTGCAACAAGGTTTAGGTAGGTAATACTTGTCAAAGTAACATCCTGCCAGAACCTAAGGTTTCCCAGCAGAACATTGCTCAGAGCATCACACTGCCTCCATCAACAAGTTTAGTTTATATAGTGCCTTTCACCAACCTAAGGACGCTTGACAGAATAATGACAAAAAAAAAAAACCCTACCACATAAACAAATCAACCAAATGAGAGAGAAAAGAAACACAATATAATGACAAATAATGTGGGCATAAAGACAGCAGACTAGCTCAAAGCATGGAAAAGGAATGGACAGTCAGTGATCAGGAGAGGAGGGATAGCCGAGAGAGAAGAGATAAGAATTAAGTTGAGTTTTAAACTGGGAGAGAGATGTACTATCACAAAGGCTTTGAGGGAGAGAATTCCACAGCTTGGGGGCTGCAACCCTAAATGCATCTGGAACCTATGGTGGATAATTTAAGGTTGGGGAGGGACAATAGACAAGAAGATGAAGATCTAAGATTGCGAATGGTAGAATAGGGTTGAAGTAATTCTGTAAGATACTGAGGAGTGTAGACATGGAGTGCTTTAAATGTAAGCAGAAGAATTTTACATTGAACGGGAGGTTACGGAGGATAGGGGTGATGTGTGCTGAGCGTTTAGTGTGAGTGAGGACTCTGGCTGCAGAGTTTTGAATATAGAAGATATCCAAAAGATGGAGCATATTAAGAGCCCCAGAAACAGCAGAGAATAGGAGGTCATTAACTACACTAAGAAGCGCTGACTCGGTACTGTGAGATGGGCAAAAACCATCAGCTTGCGGTCTTCCCATAGTGCATCCTGGTGCCATGTCTTCTTTACGCTTGCCCACTTTTCCACGCACATACTCACGGTCCATTTTATTAGGAACACCTGCACATTCACACTTTATATATACACACCGATTAGCCATAACATTGACCACTGACAGGTGAAGTGAATAGCATTATCTCGTTACAATGGCACCTGGCAGTGGGTGGGATATATTAGGCAGCAAGAG
>JAOTRR010000033.1:3302050-3312376 GCA_028570945.1 Gogo arcuatus
AAATGAGAAAAATCCAACCTTTAATTGAAATACATTTATTCAGAGAAAAACAAATTCCTCATTAAGAAATAATGAAGTAACTAGAACATTATTTAAATGCACTTAACTCATTCCAGGTTATCATACTTTTTTTTTTAAAAATACTCCTCTCCACAGCTCTTCACTTCACAGTCATGGCAGGAGCGTGGCAGATGACTATTATTGACTAAAAGCTTGACAACTCTCAAAGCATCTACTTTTCCCTGGGAATCCAGGATGATGCACCTTTGGGCTAATTTACACAAAATTTGTATTTAGGGTTCTGATTTTTAAAAAGCTGAAATCTTTCCTATAGCAACTTATAGTGTACCCAGAGGTGTGTCCATATTTAGCTGTGCTAAATTGAATGGCCTAGACAGCAACTGCAAAGATTTTTTATCAACAAAAATATCACCATGTTTGTTAGCTTCTGCATTTGTTTTGAAATGTTTATCATTTCATCAATTCATTGTTTATCCAAAACTGTAGGCCTCTAAAGTTATCCTAGCCTAGCAAACAAAACTGGCCTACAATAACCAACAAAGACAAAAAAATTACAACCGTCACTTATTAACCTAAACATTTTTACCAAAATGGCCTATGCTGTGTGGATACAGGGATCAGAAGTATTTAGTTCAAACACTCATGAGTAACAAAATGTCTTCAAGATGTAACCTAAATCCAATCATCATCCAGACTCACTACTTCTAGATTAACTAATAACATCCTCTCCATGCTTGCAGTCTTTCATCTGATCCGTGTTGGAAGCAGCAGGAGCGGTGTGGCTGCAAACAGAGTGTGCCAGAAATGGGAGAGACTGAGGAGAATGAGGTCCAGAGAGATCCTCGGGCCAATTCCTCCTCCCTCATTGAGGAAGCTCTGGTGGACCCTGGTAAGCACTCTCACAGCAGCTCGGCAGAGCGCTTTCTTGAACAGTCGCACTCGTCTTTGGACAGGTTGTGTGGCCACTATATGGAGCTTGACTGTGGGCGCTCCTGTGACTACAAAGTGGGTTCACCTTCATATTTGGATAAAATAGCATGGAGGGATGGGAAGCCACAACACTATTCTGAGCCAAAGCTGATTCTGGACTTGTCCCATTGGAAGCGCAACACTCTCCCATCTCCCAAAGAGGGGGATCCTGAGCAGCTTAATGCTGAGGAACCTGCTGATTTGTTCCAGGAGATTTCACGCTGGGCAGCAAGCACACAATTGGGCCTTCATTCTCCTGGGTCACCTCAGGAACCTCCAACCTCACCAGGATCTCCCCCTTTACCTGTTTCTCCTTCTCTGCTTCCTCACTCACCCACACAAACGCAGACACCCTCTCTACTTTACACTTCTGATCTTCTTCAGCATGGCAGGAGAAGTCCAGCTTCTTTCTTTTCCTCTCCTCCCCCCCTGTTGCCTTCCTCTCCTTCTTCACCGACTACAGGTTCATTAACCCCTTTTCCAAACAATGAAGTCTTGCCAATAGCTAGCGGAGAGGAACATTCTCACTTTGACCTGGATGTGTTCATATCACAGGTAAAAAGTGAGAACAATGTTACTTCTAAACAGGGTAGCCTTAGCTGTACCTCTAGGATCTCAGAGCACAAACCTTCCAGACCTCAAACTTCAATGCCAGATGTGGTCAAATCTCAAAGCTTTCACAAAGAACAATGGTAGAAAGAGTGGAGAGTTGAGAAGACCTACCTAGAACTGGGTGACTGAATACCCGATGACTTAGTGCTGCTCTTGCAAGGTTGCGTAGTTTCATTGATGTTTGATATATAATAATATACAAAACATTTTTGTCTGTGTTTCTAATGGCTTCTAAAGGAAAAATTGAGAAAAAAAATTCAGCTCCCTCGCTGTTCTCCCTAGGACCAAGTGTCTTACACAAGTCAGTACAAGGGCATACTGCAGAATCCTCAAATAGATGTTCTAGAATTCTAATGTGAGGCCTAAAATCTACAAGCATCACTTATACTTGATAACACCCACAATCAGGAGTCTATCATTATTGGGAGGGGGGAAAAAATACTGAACAAGAGCGTTAGCGCACATTTTGGAGCCATTTATGCAGAAATCCATAGAATTCCAAAGGGTACACAAACTTTTCTGTATAACAGAAATATTGCTGAATGTAGTTTTACAGTTCTTCCAACATTCTTTAAATGCACCTAAACTGCAGAAGAAATGGACTGTTTTTAAATGACAATTCATGCACTCTGCATATGAGCTGCTTTTTATACCACTGTAATCTCCATCTTTGCAATAGTAGACAGTAATGGTTTGCTTGATTACTGTTTCCAAAGCTTTCACCTAATAAACTTATGCCTTGTAATATACAAATTATTTGTTGTACTTGTCTTCGTTCTAGGCTCCATTTTCCTCATTATTTCAAAATAAGCTGTCCTTAATTTGGCTTCATTAAAATGTTGGTGCTGGAACTGCAGGTAGCGAAGCTATGTCACAGTTCCAGGGTTGATTGTTTTAGTTTTAGGTGATTGCTTGTGTAGAGTTTCACATGTTCTCCCCCTGTCCTTAAGGATCTCTGGTGGACTGCTCACTCCATATTCCACCTAGGTCTGAATGAATGTGTGAATGTGTGCCCTGTGATGAACTGATGTTCCATCCAGTATGCATTCCCGCCTCACACCCAGTGTTCCCAGGCCAGGCTTTCAGATCCACCGTGACCGCGAGCAGGACAAAGTGGTTACTGAAGATGAACAGATGAGAGTGGGTTTACACAAACCCATAAAGATGAAGCACAAGGTAAATGAAACAGATATGCACAGTGGTGTTATTCTGTCATTTTAATTCCCATAACTTAATTAGTTCAAAATGCAGACAATTCTCACAAAAATTCCAAAAAGAAATAGAAACAGTAATACAGTACATATGCAGATAAGGGTAGTATTTTAGGTTTATGGCCCTGTTTTAAGAGGGTACCAGACAGTTTACAGCATGGCAGCATAGGGAAAACACGTAGCAGGGATCAGCAGGGGAGCAGGCTACGTTCGCTCTAGGTTTCAATGCGAATGAGAAGACAAATAAGAAATGCAATCAGTACACCCACTAAAGGAGAATGCTGATATGATGCCAAGCAAAACTTTTATCTACACAGTTAACTGGATGGTTACTTTGCACATTGTCCAATTTCACCGATATGATACTGCACACTGAATTCATATTAGGTTGGATCATATTAGGTTCATAAAGATAATAGCTAAGTAATCTCAGAGGGATTTGATGAGTTTCCTATAAAGCTTTATGAAGCACATCCACTGGCACTCGTCCTAAATGAAGGATGTTGACAATAGTTAAATGCTACCATCCTGTGGCCACACATACTACTGCATCCCCAAAGAAACACGGGTCATATGAGGTTTCACTGCTCACGCATTAATACCTTAGCAATAGAAAAAGGACAACTGCTGAAAATTACATCATCTGCTGCTTGTCAGTGAAATTAGTCAAAAACTACCTTGTCTAAACAATGGTATCACTACTTCTGTTCATTGTTGAATTTGAACAATAAGCCACCACGTTTATAAACAAGGGACAGAATTCCGGTGATAATGGACATGTGGAATCTCTCCAAGACTATTTAAATTATATTAAACCCTTACCTGAATGATACTGTTACATATTGCATTAATTGAGAGAACTTTATATTAGTACATACTGTATGTAGATCCGTTTCTCAATATAACAAATTTCTACTAGGACTCATTTTAGCCCAGTTCTCTCTCCAAAATTCAACACTCAAGTTAAAACTCAGATATGTAGAAAAATATAGTTTGAATGATATTTATATATATATCTAATGATTTTTTTTCCAATCACACCCACCTTTACAGTTTTATTCATTTTTAAACTACATAAAGCAGTGTAAAATTAACATATGATCATAATTCACACTGCTACAAACAAACACGAAATGACATGAGACACCTCACATGGTTCCTGTATATCTTGTACATAATTTTGTAGTAAATAGTTTGTTATTTTTAGGCAACAGTAATGAGTTATTTCTACCTACGTGTGATAATGTAAACACCACAGTACTGAAGTTACTGTATTTGACAAACAGTAAAGCACAATATTACAAGGCAAATGGGCACCGAAGCATAGATTTGTTCATGATGAGAGAGAAAAACAAACAAAAAAAAGTATAATACACTCAACGAGGAAAAACAAAGTTAACACTTTGCATTGGTTCAAAGCCATGTTCTGTAGGCAGGGCATTAAGATGTTATTTAGACCAGCACCAACACTTATGACAGTCATATTTTGTAAATGTATAACTAGCAACCTTTGACACTGACCTCTTATGGCCAGATTCTAGACAGGTTGTGGGTTAAATTGAGTGACACTATAATGAATGAGAGTCATCATATTGTCTCACCAGTAGTCGTGCTTATCTATACTGGATAGCTAACACTGCCTTTCCCAAACAGTATGCACAAATGCTGGTGTGTGCGCGTGCGTATATGCTGGTGCAATGCACTGTACTGTTAAAGTAAATTTTGGCTATATCTGCACATTTAGGCATTATCTTGGCGTTTATGTTGGGTTTTATTGGCATGCCTTGTTAAAGTGTATATAAATACTGTATACAGATACTTTGTGTTTGGCTTTTCAAATAACAAATGAGACTAAACACAAAATGATTGAATGCTTTTAAGTGTAACTGGGAATTCATGAAATCTGAGTTAATCTTTGGTGAATATTTTAAGCGAATGATTGAGGCACCTGCTGTATTGCTTAGAGGTCTTGGTGCGTAGGGCCAAAATCTTTTTCCAATAGCTCACATCAGTGCAAGAACATTAATACATCATCTTTTGGATAATATATATATCTCTCTCTTTTAAAACACCTCAAGTGCCTAAATGTAATTTCAAAATATATACAGTATGTTGTTTTTCTTTTATTCTAGTGATTTAGAAATGAAATGTGATTTATTATCGAGCGAGTGGTACACTTTGGTGTGCGTCAGTATTAGCCTTTTACAAATGACTGTGCATGGACTGATTCTTAGCTCAAATTTGAAATCCAATATGCAAACAACTGGGTTGGACAAAGCTTATCTAAATCATCTAAAAATCTAAAAGCATAGAAAATGGTGTTCTGGTGTTGCAGCTCTTGATTTGTTAGAAATGTTAAGTCCTTGATGTATTTAGTTTCCTTTAGTAATCTTCAGTAGATTCTGACTGCTCTGTCAAAGCTTAATCTCCACATTGCATTGCACGTTTCTGTGATGTCTAGAGACGAAATACAGAGCTTATCCAAAGTCTAGCGCAGAAAATATTTACAGAAGAAATGTTAGCACACACTGTTAAAAGTAAGCTAGCATTTTGTTGTTTACTTTATATTCTTTAAAACAAACTTTTATGAAAAATAATCTGAATAAATATGTTAAAAAGAGGGTTTTTTACTCAACAATGACAATCATATATCAGATTTGTAGTGTTTTACTCCATCCTCCTCATATTTTGACTCACTAGCTTTATTTAAATGGAAAAGATTTGAGGTATGATGAATAACACATTATTTACATTTAGCTGATTTTAAGGACCCTAAGTCAAAGTTCCAAGAGATACAGCAGTTATTGCAGTTTAGACCTTGTATGGCCTCCAATGTTTAACACTTTACCTACACCAGTTTTTCATTTGAGTGGACATAATATTCTGCAGCTGTTAATCATACAGTGTATATTTCAGATTAAATAAAGCCTCATATAGCCATTTAGTGAAGTAGATCAATGAAGCTTTGTGCTTTCAAAATAATGCTGGTCTAAACTGTGCTATATGGTGCTTTATGAAACACCTTTTTGTTATGTATCAGTACAGTGTGCGGTAATTTAAAAATGCATGCATGAGTGTGTGTGTATATATAAAGTTAATATGGGCTGATCTGAGCATTTGCTCATGTAGTCACACCCTTGTTAGGAAATTTTGTTGGCATGATCACTTTTGTATGAGGAACTTTTTTTGTTTTACTGCTTCATTGTGTTACGGATGAAACATGAGATCTACGGTGTTCAGTAACATTACAACAGCTAAAACAGTACAAATAAAATATACATTTGTAGAGCTAACAAAGGACAGTTAATCAGAAGATTCTAGATGCATCCTAGGCAGCTTTTGAACAACCTCTCTATGGCCATCCCCAATTAACTTTTTTTTTTTTCACTCTGTCCTTTCATCTTACCATCTCCTCATCTTACAAAATATATCCATTGCCTTCCCAATAACCTTACTTTAATTCTCTCTATCTCTGGTCCTCACCCTCATACGAAAGGCAGGATGCCATAGACGAACAGGGCCATGACAGCGGCGCTGAACAGGCCTGCTACAGGAACTGTGACGAACCAAGCCAGGAAAATGTTCCGGAAGAGACGCCAATCTACTGCCTTCCTTGAGCGCAGCCAGCCAACAGCCACCACTGAACCCACCTGTATACACACACACACACACACACACACAAAAAATCAGCAGCAGCACTGAACACAAGTCACAAGCTTAACATTTTAAGCTACATTGCAAGGTTATCTAGGTTAGTAAAATGATACAGAATTGGGCCAATTTAGGGGAAATACTTCACAGGGAAGTTTACAATCTGTGTTACTGCAATGTAGCGGAGCAGAAAAAGAGAAAGCTCCTTTATTGTGTGGCATATATATTAATTTATTTACATTTTTTCTGTTTAATCTAGAAATATAGCAAGAGATAAATCTCAGCGCTTCTTCTTTCCTTTCTTTCCTCTGACCCTTTGTTTTCTCTCTCTAGTTCAGCAAGAATATCAGGGAACTGTAATGGAGACAGTGTGAGGAGGAACATCTCCATACATGCTGCAGGTGTCAGGTTCCTGGCAGACTCCTGAGCTGCTAGTCATGGAAGCGATCTGCCTGTTCTTATACGGTCAGTGTAACCTAAGCTGCGAGGCAGCAGGAGGGGGGATGAGGGACTAAATCTGGAGTTAGTTACACTGTAATATAAATGTGGTTCAAGGGGAACTTATTTAATGCTATCAAGCTGAAAGAGTTCAAATGGCACCAATACATGATACACACCAAGCCTTGATTTATGATTTTAAACTTACAGAGGCAGATTAATGGCTTACTCATTGATAAAGTACATGCCACTGGCACACAATGTTATGGAAATGTATCCCCCAGGCTCCTTAAAAGTGTGTTAGTGTGTTTATACCACAGCACTGTTGATTAGAGCCTGACCAATAAATCGGGGTGCCAATATTATCGGCCGATACGAGCTAATTGCAGATAAAATCAGTATCAATATTTATAACAGCCAATAAATGACAAAAGAGAAACAGAAGATGGATCCTTCAATCATGTCATGAGTGGAGGTGTTGTGTAATTTGTCCACTGCAACTCCACTGTTGGCAACATATGTTTGGAATGCCACAAATCACAACAAGCAGCTGACCCAAGCAGAGTCATGTTATGTTCATTTCACCCATATTTTTCTCAAGGATAATATATTTGTGCTTGATTTTTATTTATTTATAGTTTCTCTTTGATGTTCATAAGGCAGGCCTGCACAACACACACACACACAATTTCCTTTAATGTTCATTAGTAGTACTCCATAGTTTATAATGGATCTGATTTTTTAAAAACTATTTGTATACATTTGCCTCTTATTTATCAAAACTTTAATATATTTTGCACTATTTATGACAATAAAACAAGTTTGTTATCTTGGAGAGGACTCTTAAATAACTACACGTAACAAATGTCACGTAACAAAAATGCCCCATCTTTGTTTGTTATGTGTTTCTGGGGAAAAAAAAAAAAGAATATCGGCCGATATATTATTATCAGATTTTTAAATCCTCAAACATCGAAATTGGTATCAGTCTGAAAAATCCTATATCGGACGGGCTCTGCTGTTGATTTCTGAAATCTGATTAGTCAGAAGGTATTAATTCATTTTCTAAAACACCAACTCTGACAGAAGTGACAGCTGTAATTCAAATGATGGGTTAATATTAATGCACTCATTCTAATATGTTATCATTTGTATAACAACTCTTTCACAGGGACTTGTATGGCAAACTACCTACATAATCTAAGGCTAATAATAAACCGGCTTTTTAAAAATGTGTTATTTAACCAGGAAAAATGTATGACAGTTGATATTGTGTAAGATGTTTATTTAGAGTCTTCAGAACTTTGTGCTTTCCAGTTTCAGTAACATGACAAATTGTGGGTTTTTTGAGTTATGAACTTGAATAGAAAGGAAAGAGATAGCAATGGGACGCCTGTTTATAGCTGCTATAATATAAGCGATAACAAAGTCATTTATCTTGAAGACTTAAAAGAACATTAAATGTAACTATAACTGATTTGTATGACATGTCGTTCATTAATAAATTAGACATTGCAATCGTTGGCAAATTGCTGTGGTATAAGTAGAATAGAACATTTTGGGACAAGCTGTTATAGGGAGAGAATCATCTCTGGGCTGCATCGCACCACCCTTTCGTGGACTATTGCCCTATAATACAGTACGTCCCATCTTGTTTTATTCCTTACTTACTAAATGGTTGATAAATCAGTAGTTATTTATCACCACTAATAGAGTCCTACTGCCATTCTGGGGGCTTCAAGTAGTCATGAACTGTGCATGCCATTCTGATAAAGTTCCAGAAACAGCCAAGCATCTGCATGTGGAGTCTCCATTCAGACCTGTGAGGGAAATGGCATAACGATAGCTTCATATCTGCCACAAGTCTTGAGGATGGAGATACTGTTTGGAACTAGACATACTGTTCTAATTGTCCCTGTTTGTGCCTGAAATCCCTTAAAACACACTCCACTGTGTATCAGCCTATCGTACAATGTGGAATTACATGTCAAGAAGCCCCCAGAAAACCTTTATACTCAAAGAGGATGAGATGAATTTGCATGTTAGTATTTTTCCATAAATATGACAAAGAAAAAAAAAAAAAAAAGATTTTAATCTGCGTCATGAATAAGGTTAATAATCTAGTTATCCTTAATACTAAGTCTGACATTCTAATTAAGTGAATGTAGTTATACTCAAAGCATATATATGGGTAGTCTTATGGTTTTTAGTCTAAAATGCTATGAATTTGAACCTCTGGAATTTATTGCACGAGTAATGATTAATCTCACAATTATGATTTCATGTGAGTTCAGTAGCAGGGTGTGATTAGCACTCAGGTGACTACACTAATGAGGGGCTGAACGCTACCAAAGCTTCCCTACAACAGCTTCGGTACCTTGCAGTGGGTGGAGCTTATGGGAATGCCCACATTTGAAGCAACAAGCACTGTTAGAGCACTCATTACTTCAATGCAAAATCCACTGTGAATAGACAAAGACAAAAGGAGACAGAAAGATAAATGAGAGACAGAATGGAGCAAGACAGTGCATGACCCAAGCATACATACACCACAAAAACAGAGTAACTTGCCACAGAAACAGAGAGGGGAAAGACGCCAAGTTCTCTTTAACCCTGGAGGCACGGAGTCTTTGGTTTAGGCGAGCGCAAGGAGCTCTTGTCCTTTTCCAGAGAGTTTAAGAGTGCTGCATTACCCCAACCAAGAGGCTGCATTCAATTATGTGGAACGTGACTCTGTTCAATTGACATTTGTGTGTAATTGAGATGGCTGGTGGTTATCGGAAACAATTTCCAGGCACATGGTGCCAGGATTGGGGCAGTGGCGATTAAATAAAGATCAGAGAACCCAGCTGTTGGTCATGTGCCTTAGGCTCATAAAAGCACTACCATATCTTATGAGAATATACTACATTTCCATAATTCCATAAAAAAATCGCTTTTGCTTGTCTATTCATGCTGTATATGAATCCTGAAGTTTATACTAAGTCAGGTAATGTGTTTTATCTCTTTTAGGGTCCACCACAATCACCTATGGCAACCTGATAGGTTTGGAGATTTTGCAGCAACCCTGTATCCCTCTGAAAACATGAAGTCACTCCTTTTTTCAGCCGTCACCGGAGTCAGTGTTTACCTTGCAGTGCGTGGTACTGATAGGGAGTCCAATATTGGACGCCAGCACAACAGTGACCGCTGAAGCCAGCTCAATAGTGAATCCACTGCGGGGAGGGCAACAAAAGATCATTTTATACAATCATTCCTGTACTGAGACCAGTATCACCAATGCATGCACAGTCCAGGTGTACATGCATTAAAAAAAAAAGAAAAAGAAAAAAAAATAAAAAATAAAAAAATAAAAAATATTGCTTTAGTTCAGTGTTTCTCAATCCTCCTCCTGGAGCCCCCCTGTCCTGCATATCTTCTATCT
>JAOTRR010000033.1:3369653-3385405 GCA_028570945.1 Gogo arcuatus
AATGGATGTATATTAACAAATGAAATGAAGTTGACCAGACAAAACATGAAATATCCTTGGCTCATTCTGTCTGCAATGAAATACAAGTCAAAGTCAATTTATAAATCACTACTTTCTCTTTTTTATTTGCATTTTCAACACCGTCCCAACTGCCATGTCTATAGTTTGTTTCACCTCATGTATTGTAGGGTTTTTTTTCTTATATCTTTGTGACAAAATAATTACACATGTAAAATGTGACTCAATAATTCTTTCTAATGACATTTTAATTCACATGCTTTTTCATTGCCACTCATGTATGATGTATCCTGAGGAGACTTAGGAAAGTTAATCTGTATCCTCACATTCAGGTAAATCTCCACATGTGTGTCATTGAGCACAAAACTGACAAACTGCATCACACTGTGGTATGGCAGCTGCTGTGTCTTTGATCAGAAGGCCTTGTAATGAGTCGTGAAATTTGGCCAGCAAATTATCAGCACCCAGCTCCCTAGCATTAAGGACATTCAGAACAAACGACGCCTTCAGAGCATGGAACGTCTTAAAGGACACGAGCCATGGACTGTTTACCTACCATTAGGTAGACAGTACAGGAGTCTGCCAACATCAACAGGCTCAGGCCCTGCAATAACCACTATGGCATCCCAGAGCGCACAAAATGTTGAACCTTGAGGTGGATGGGCAACAACAGCAGAAGACCATATTGGGTTACGCTCCTGTCAGCCAAGAAGTAGAATCTGAGGCTGCAGTGGGCACAGGTTCACCAAAACTCAGCAGTTTGACTGGAAAAACATCGCCTGGTCTTTTTCCAATTTGTACAGTTTTGGTTTAATTGCTCAGCTTGAACTGTAACACCTTAAACTTTCTGGTAGATGGTAAAGTGAATGTCATTGCCCTGTACTTACATACTTCCATTAATTCAGCCATCATTGAGTTTTGTTTTGTTTTTTAAAGAAAAGCTGCAGTTTCAAAACAAATCCATTTTTATCTATTCATTTTTGTTACCACCACTCCTCTTAGTTACTTGTAAATAAATGGAGTACAAGAAACAGCAAGCCTCTCTCTGGCCATGACTGACATTCAGTTATTAATATAGGCCAAAGAAACTAAACAACTCAACTCTACTATGGACACACAGTAAGACTACAGATTTACTATTTAGAGGGTTACAACAGAAACTCATCCTACAGAACAATTCTGTATAGTCATCCACATGCTAGTTGAGTAAAACACATATTTGGAGCTTTTAAGTGCCTTTAAGTCTTCATTCGTAACCTTTATTATCGATTATCAGATTCCCTCTGGCATTGTCTTCAACCAAAGTGTACATTATTATTCACAAATTTAAAATACAAAAATCAAACAAATTATCTAGAAATAATACATTCTGTTAATACATCCTGAACTAGGGAAACATTAGACAAAGCTAAACCTGCTAAATAAACAGATTTAAAAGTACAGCATGTCTGAAAAGTCAGGAACCAATGAGAATAAAATTATGCTTACTTAACTTTGTATTTATTATTTACAACATATGCTCTATATGTTCACTCTTACACTCTATGCATTTTCTCAGCCACTGTATCATGTTTATGCAGATTTTGCTCGATATATTCCCATCAGTTCCGGACTTTTCAGAACTACCCTGTAGAACTACCCTGTAGAAACAAGTAGAAACTCATGACATTCAGCCCTTTTTCAGGATGAAGAAAGGAGAAGTTTCTTTCTGTCTCACTTTAAAATGATCCTTGTGTAAGGCAAATTTATATATCCAACCTTTTAAAATCACCTTTTGAGAAACATTCTGCCACAAGTTATGGTAGCACCAATTCTGACCGTGGAAGTTTCATTCCAGAAGAAATACTGGGTACAACAACTGATCACATTCCTTATATCAATTCTTCATTTAGAGAAGTAACAGGTTCATCAGAAAATCAGTGGTTAGCTCTGCCTTGGTGACTTCAATCTTTTTGAAATCTTTTGATAACCAACAGATTCTGATGTTTCTGTGTTTTGCACAATAGCGAGTGTCTTCTCCAGTTTGTGAGCTGCCTCGTGGACAGGTATGTTAGAAACAAAGACTCACATTCTACCACCCAAATTGTGTGGTCAGGGAATCGTGTCACAGCACGCACTATTTTCCTGTTTATTAATAGCTATCAACACTTTCCCATTTCGTGTTGGGAGATGAAAAAAAAACAGCTTGTCCTCCTCCTCAGGCTCTTTGCTTACTTCAGCCTAACATCAGGCACAGCTGTGTCACGAAACGGACACACATGCATATACACTCACTCAGTCCCCACCCAGAATGGACAAATATACAAAGTAAAACAGGGCAAAAAGGGTCTTTATCCAAGTCAATCTTAACTTACTTTTTTGCAGCACTCTCTTACAGCGTGGTAACAGAATAATTCCCAGAAACACCATCACATACATAGCACAATATCAAATTCAGTCAGGCTGGACCAGAGCCACACTGTAAGAGCCACATGGCTGTCTGCCATTTTTAATAAGCTTTTTCACATTGGCTGTGGTGGTGTGTGTGCCTGTTATGGAGGGAGGTTTGATTCACGTATTAGTTGTCGGTCATTAATGATCATTATTTAGGCTGTTCAAATGGGGGTCTGTGCATGTATAGATGAGAATCCATCAATGGTATGACTTTAAGCACACTATTGCTTTGACACTTAATACACTATTTATGCTACCATGACTTCGTGGGCATCTTCTGCTAAAGTGAAGCTTAGATGCGGATACATTAAAAAAATGCCACTTACAAGTGTTATGTGCCGAGAGAAAAGCATGAAAAGCTAAGCAATGCTTAAAAAAGTAAAACAATAAGCAGAGTTGAAACTACTACACCAAAAACACCACTTTCTTTGAGACTTGGGGATCACTTGGGGTGTATGTTTTGATCACACTTGTATTTGAATGGCAATATAACAATTCCAGCAGCTTCTAACAGAATTCCAGAATGAGAAGAGAGACAGAACCAGGTTTTTCAGACCATTCAAATGGGCTGTAGTGTATTCTCACACATTAACAGCAATGATTCAGAAAAGCATGTAAAATGTTAAGACTTCAGTTAAAAAACAGTTCTACGATAATTAATACTCAAATAAAACCAAATGCAATTAAATAAAACATTACTGTGTAAAAATGAGAATATTCTGTAATCCATCCTTTGTAATTTCACATTTCACTAAAAAGCTTCTAGCTTCTTCTATCTTTTCCAAAGGAATTTCTCATTCTTCTTCCAGAGTTGAGAGCTTTCAAGTTGGCTTTCACTTTTGGACTTTGCATACACATTAACACTCCTGCATAGCTTCTCCACCTGAGATAGATCTGTTAGCTTATTGATGCTCTCTTCGTTCCCCTCGTTCAAAATGTCCCAGAAGTCTTTACCCCTGTTCTTTGTCCTCTGAGTGAGTGAAGAAATTGGTGTTGTTGCTGGCTTTGGCCGGTCCGCACTTCTCTTTTGCTTGAAGAGGTCATCTAGAATGGAGGTGTCACCTATGAGGTCACTAATAAGGGTTGTGTTTGAGTTTTTGTCTGCTTGGTCATCTCTAGAGAAAGGTGACAAGTCAGTAGTGGAAGAATTGCACGTATTAGTGTTTTTTTGGGAGTGAGGACAAACGTTTGTAGAGGTTCTAAAAGATTTCTCTCTTGGACTTCGTCCTGAGTCTGGCAAAGACAAAGAGTTATTTTTAAGCTCAGTCTGAAAAACACAGTGATGATGGACATCTTTACCAATTTGTGCCTTAGTTCTTCTCTTCTTTTGTGAGGTTCCTGTTTCTGCTTCATCATGAGGTATCCGAACTGAGTTTAAGAGGGTTCTTTTTGAGGGAGGCCTTTGTCCAGACATACTGCATGCAGCAGTGACAGGTGAAATACTTGGTTTCAGCTCAGTGACAGGTTTAGGAAAGGTCTTTTGGATAATGTCAGTAAGCTCAGGGCTTCTGTGGCTATAAAACTCACATAGCTTGCTCAGTCGCTGTGCTGAGCTGCTCTTCACAAGCTCTTCTGCAAACTGTTGCACAGACTTCACTCTGAAGAACTTTGCCATTTCTTCCAGCTGCTGCCTGTGTGTGTAAAAAAAAAAGAAAATTAGGAAAGAGCATACCAGAGATACTCTGTGACATACTACATATAATTCTACATTTCATGGGTTTTTTTGGAGCGTTAGTCATTTTATACTACTTGTAAGAGTAAATATTTTAGGTGGTGTTTTAGGAAGGTTACATTCAGCATTCAGTTCAGCATTAAAAACTAAATTGAAGTGACATTTGGAATACTACATTGCATTGTTAGACATTTTATCAACCTCCCTTGCGAAATCTATTACTCTTCACTTGTATTTCAAATCAAATTTCAAAAGAAAGAAGCATTTAGAAACATGTATACTCTATTTAAAAACAATAAATAAATAAAAAGTTGTCTGTGGCACAGTTTCTTATGAGAATCTGCTACCATTGGAAGATTAAAAAAAGAGCTTTGAATTAAATCATTAGGAGACTAAATTGGGGGGAAAATCTGTATAAATAAACACATTTTCCCTTATTACAGACAAACACTATATGGTTTTTTGGAGTTGGGTGGGTGCGTCCTTGGACTAGAGGTTAAATCTAAGGCTTTCAAAGAGGAGTTTTGCTCATAGCTCAATGTGTTTTGGCCCTGCATGGGAAAGGGGTGGGTGAGAGGGCTCTGGGGTGGTCTTATCCCTCCCACAGGGGCTATGCGAGGGCGCAGAACGCCATAGCTGTGGCCAGAACTGGCACACAGCTCCATGTTTTAAGGACTTTCCTCTCACTGCTTCTGGTGTTTTTTCAGCCTAACCAACACCATTAACTGCTATAGAGATGCCTGCGTTTAAACCTTCTGAGCTGCACAACTGAAGTCGTTCGAGTTCTAGAAACTGTTTTATTGTCTTATTGTGTAACCTCTTTATAAAGTAGTACGCCTATAATTATATAACAAATAATAAACATCCTACTTTTATTTGTTGGAAAGGACAAAATGTTACTGCATTCCCCCCACTGTTTACTTTTATGAAGCTTTTTGTCACGGTGTGACAAAAGTAAAAGAGCAAATGGAGAAAAAAAAATATGAATACAAAAGGAATAAAAAGGTAGCTAAGCCTTACTTGCGGACAGCAACTGGCGTCTCACCAACACTAACGGTTGCAGTTTTGGTATGGAGGGAAGTTTCTATGGTGTGGGTGACCTGAGGTTTCAGACAAGTCTTGTCATGACCTTCTGGCATATCTTCCTCTCCACCAATTGTGGGCTCAGATAACTGGGGGATTCCAGATTGGGTCTACAACACACACATAAATCCATATTCTGAAAATTCAATGAGTGAAATACTACATAAACCCAGATATGTACTGTCTAACATAACATTTCATTGTCATAACTGTAAATACCTGAGACATGTCATGGACATAGTTTGCTGGGAGCTGCGAGTGTTTGTTCAGTTCGAACACATCCCGTACTGCAGCACGGCTGAGGCGGTTCTCTACCCTGCTCGAGCCGACCACTTTCTGATTGGAGTGTGTGTAGCTCACTTCCTGAAGCCCACCTGCAAGTACAAAACAAAGAACGAAAATAAAAGGCCTCTTATATTGCAAAATCACAGCATGTTCTAAAAACTCCAGTATACTGTGCAGCCATTTTGAAATTACTTCAAATTCAGTCATACAATTCATTGAATGCTTTATTAAAAAAACAAATGTACCTAACAATGTGTCTATGGTGCCGGTGCCAGTTCTCTCTATGATTTGTGGCTTTCTGGAATGCATGGTTGGGCATTTTAAACCTGTGAACTGAACTGATTTTGTAGATGAATTCTGTGTACTAAAGGGGTGTCGAAGACTTTTCTTAAACTTCACTCTTCTCACTGGAGCTTCATCTTCTGACGAGTCAAAACTCTGAACTTCCTTAGTATACCTCTGTCTCTGTACTGCCAATTCTGCCCAATCCGTCCTCTGTTCCTTGCTAGTACTGTCTCTATCTCTCTGTTGTGCTTTAGTATCATGGTGGTGAAGAATGTCTTCCATGCAAACATGGTCACAGGCCATTTTTACTGGAGATCCATGAGGGCTTATGGCTGGAGCTTCATTCTTCTCTTCGTCTGAGTCACTAGATAGGAACCATTCTGTTTTTCCCTTAGCTACCTTGGCCTCCTCTAGGCTCAAGTCCTTCGAGTCTGTATCAGACTGGCTGGCTTCACTGCTCTCTGAGCTCCTTTGTATCCCACTAGTCATATGTTTCATCAGCAGAGCAGATAGATTCATATTTGTAGCAGAGCCGGTGCTGGGTCCAAACTTCTCTCCTGCATTTGAGTATGTGGCTTTTGGTCTGAAGGCGCAGGGATCCTCATCCTCACTAGCGCTGCTAAAGTCCAGAACCTCAGCATTAGAGAACCGGGCACGGGTACCATATGCCGCTGCTGGTCCATTTTCCTGTTGTGCAGAGGTATCTGCTGATACAAACACTGGATCCTGCTGTGGCACACGGGTAATATGGATTATAACAAAGTTTTTAATAATACTGCAAATTCATGCAATAGCATCATCAACATTCATGCAAGCTACACATGAAAATGACTTTGCAGAGGGTGGGTAAAGATAAATTCAGTAGCTAGCCTACCAGGCAATTAAAAGCTCCAATGTGCTGGCCAACTTCATGTTTTCATTTCCCAGAAACCTAACTGACTAAGCTAAATTTAGCCAGTTAAGTGAATTAATACAGACTAAGGAAATGACTGAGTATACGAATTCTTGTGGAGAGGACGATTGTGTAGCCAGTCCTACAATCCTCTCCTAATAAAGTTTAATGTAGCACTTAGACAAAAATAAATAAATCACCAAGTTGTTGAAAGTGTTTAGTCCTCACAAGTACAAATATTTTTGACCCTGGCTAGAATTTTTTTCTTTTGATAAGTTTAACTGTGAGGTGACATGCTGTGCTAGCAGGACAGTCGACAGCTTTGCACTGCACTTTATTTTGCTCGGCTTTGTTTCCCACATAGCCGTGTGTTTCTGATTCGGAAAAGATTGTCCCTCATACACACATGCTAATTAATCCACTTAGCAAAAGTCATTCTACTGTCAGTCAGATAATGTAGCACAGCAGGGGATGGGATTCACAGCGATTAACACGTGGTATATTCATAGCATCAAGTTGTTTCATACCACGGTGAAGTGGATTACGTTTAAACATCCATACCAAATGAAAACATTTGTTTTGCAAAAGCTAACAGGAGGTAAGATTTATTTTCTTTCTCTGCTTGTTAAACCTGTTTGTACACTGGGAAATGACGAATAATTAATTAATTAATTAATAAACTGTAATTAAATAATTAATAACCTGGACATAAAACCTGCTTGTCTTAGGAGCCTGAGCTACTGATTTGTTAACCCCAGCTCTGTAACCGCCCTGTTTGAAAATAAAGCCACTTCTTTATGACTTCCCCACCAACACACTGTTTATGATCAGTTAATGTCAGATTTTAAACTGAGAATTTTCCGTTTTTAGCTTCTAATGAGACCTACATGTGAGAAGCTTCTCAAGAAAGGACAGTTAGATAAGTGCTGCTGGGTAAATAAACTCACTAAAGATAACACATGCTTCCGTGTGGTCTTCACCAGTGGGCTGGGGAGGGGGTTAATTACAGCCATGTGTTGGCCTTCATACCCATCTTTACCGTGGGAATGAAGGGATGGGGAGATATCTTGGAAAGAGGAGAGGAGAGATGGATGGAGAATAGGAGCATTCCCGTGACGGCTCTAGGGAAGGGCGGCTACTCACCAGCTCTTGGACCCTCTCATCTGTTGCTTGTGTGCTGGCTGTCATGATCCCCACCTCAACATGGCCCTCCCTCTGTGACATACATGCATTTTCCATCAACTCAGTGAGAAAGAATTCATAGTCATGGCTCACTGAGGACATCAAACATCTGACTTCTTCAGTATACAGCTGTGAAAAGTTCAAGCTGCAATCTAGTAGATATGCCATACATAAGCAGGTTATACACACCACAGGGCTTGATTAAAAAAACATTATAAGTAAAGCTCTGATAACAGCTTTGTTTGGCTTATCATTTTGCATATAAGTGTCTGCCAAACTGAAAAATGTCAGCACATTCTATACAGTATACTGTGCAATCTACTACACAGTAGTAGATTGTATACTGTATAGATTGTATACTGTAGTATACTACACAGTATACTGTGCAATCATTTCGATCTTATATGAAATTGGTTAAAATTGAAAGTCCACATTTTAGCTTGCACAAGATACTAATCCAGATGTTTTCTAAAGAAAAATATATATCAGTTTAGCCCTACTCATGGTATTACTTTCTCAATAAATTAAATCATTTTCTCTGTCTTGTTTATCATTACATACAAACCAAATGAAACATTATTTTGTGAAAGTCAATAAGGAGTCGTTTTTTTTTTCTTATTCTTGTTTAGTTTTTTTTAAACCTATGTGTCTGCTGGGCAACTAAGAATAAAAATAACTCAGACACTCGATCTCGTCTGCTCATCCTGGGTGCCCGAGCTACTGTTATCCACCAGTGTTATAAAAACTACTATCAAGATATTGTGGAATATGTGAAAGCATATGTGTAGCTGGACAATTTAATCAGCCTGCATGATAGTGCTCTTTATTTCCTGTTTTTATTCTAACCAACTTCAAGTGAAGACAATGTCAGTGATGTAAACCATATACATTTTCAAAAGACTTTTCCAAAGCATCCATGAGTCCATGATTACTGGAAGTGTTTAAATAGCGGGTTAAATGGAATTGTGCTTGGTGCAGATGAGAAAAAGCCCTTTAGATAGGTTTTTGGTACAAGTTGGCCTGATTCTCAGGCACTTTTTACTTTTACGCTCATGGCTGAGTGAGATATATTCAAGATTAGACCACAAATCCAGTTGCGTTGACTGACTACTAGACATTTCAAAATAACCAGGATGGCTGAACAGACAAGTGACCGATGGACTCAGGTGTGAATCTCTTGCTCAGGAGAATAACTTCATGTTGTAACAGATGAAGAGATTCAGTGCACTAACCTCCAGGATGCAGCGTGTAAGACAAGTTCCGTCAGTCTGGAGGCGGAAGAGGTTCCTGATCCCAAATAACTCTCCTGTTTGGCCATCTACTCCTTGCACTGCCTCAAAGTAGCGTCTTGCATTTTCATTCCCAATCACCGAGGATTGCAATTGCTGTATCACCCGGTGTAACAGGGAAAGCCAATCAGGTCCAACTCATTTTATGTTGCATCATATCAAATATTAGTACATGTACAAGAAGGTTTCAAACAAAGGACTTCTGAGAATGTAAAAGTGAGTGAAAATGACTTTGGTTGGTCAGTAGAAACTGGTTAGTACCTCAGCAATTCTCTATCTTCTTTTATGAGTGATGTACCTGTTTGTAAACCTGGCGCAGATAGATGATCTCCTCTACTGTGCCCAGGGAGATGAACCTAAAAACTTTCACATCCTTACACTGCCCAATGCGATATGCCCTGCAGATTGAACAATAAAAGTGTGAAGTACTTAAACAGAACAATGCATGACACAAATATTATGATCAGAACTGTTTACTCCCAGTTTAACTGAATCCGATCCCAGTTATAATATGAAGTCTGCCAACACTGGCCATGCAGGATTGCCAAGTGATTCAATTTATTTTGCAGGAGAAGACTAAAAATGTCAGCTGGATGGTTTGTTAGGTGGCAGTGAGGAAGCGATGGTTTTGGAACTGGATTACAAAGGACACACAGCCATAGAGAGCATACTGCATAGCTGCATCTCAGACCTGAAGAGAGCCAATGCTTGTAACACAGAGAGCCTACTCGGATGATATTAGGATACAGAGGAGCACACAGGATTCCTTACAGATTTTACATTTTTGGGGGAAGAAAAAAAAAAAAAAAACCCACCAACTCTCTTCTGTAGATGTGCTGCCTCACCTGTCGATAGCCTGAAGGTCATTTGCTGGATTCCATGTTGGATCAAACAGGATAACAACATTAGCCCCAATAAAATTGAGTCCAAGACCACCAGCCCTTGAGGAAAACATTAATTCAATTACAGTCAATTGCATTCAATATCATGTGCAATGATATTTTCATATCACACATTTTGTGCTTAAACATATGTGTTAAACATTCTTTTTTCAAACATAAAACATTTTCTTAAGTAGTTCTATGAAACACTAGTCTGCAAGCCACTTGTAGATGGATCTTTGGCCTTGGCAATCAGGTTTAGGGCTGAAATATCCTAGCATTTAGCAGAATTCATGATGTCATTACTTTTTCAAACACCCCTAGAGAAGCGGCTACATAACAGCTCCAAAGTATCAATGATCCACCAGGATTCACATTGGATATGCGGATTTCCAAGTATCCACTGCAGATTTCTCACCAAACATGCCGATGACGTGCATTGCCAAGAAGCTTGATTTTGGTCTCATCTGACCGTAAAACGTGATTCCAATTTTACTTCCAGCGACCCCCGTGAAGTTCCGATGATGCATTTTGTCATATGCTCTCAAGAACAGCTTATGTCATTCTTGTTATCGAGATTTAGTCTAAAGCTGATTTTGAAACTTGTCTACACCAGGGATCAATTAAACCATGCAATTTTGAAACTGTGATCAGTTTTTAGCTTCCTGACCATTTCATCTGAGGCAAAAGCAGCAACAGAGCTGACACTGAGAGCAATTAAAAAATAGATTTTATTCAAAATTATCTTTCAATTTAAATATTCTTTAGGGGTGCTAATAGTTTTGCCACATGTGAGCTTGAGAGAAAATTCCATAAATTAAAAGAAATTTTATGATCATGATTTTTTTTGCCAAGAGAAAAAGTAGTATCTTTAATTTTGGAAAAATCTGGATAGTCTCTGTATTCACCGTGACACTGACCACTGACCGTGGCATTGAAGTCAGCAGACTCACAGTGGTGAGTAAAGAACAGCATGCTTTCACTTGATTAAAACCTAATACTAAAATAAATAATACAAATACTAAATTACCATATGTAGAAAATCAAATAAAATGTGAAATTATATATCTTATCGTGCAATAGCAGCACTCACATGGTAGACACAAGGCACAAGTTAATATCATTGGCACTGTTGAATTCCTTGACAACGTGGATGCGATCTTTAGACTTGGTGTTTCCATCCAGCCTGCGGTACTCCAGACCCTCAGCCATGCAGTACCTTTCCAAAACATCCAGGAGCTATGAAATATTCAGATTATTCTCCATATTAGCAAAGAAAAATCTAAAGTGCATTTAATTGCCACAGGTTTGATATGACTCTCAATCATACAGTAACTTGCCTATGTTGTTATTTCATTTTTAACAAAGACTGCAGCAAAACAGTCTAAAGTATCAGCCCTCCACAATAAAACAGATACAAAAGAATACATTAATAATACACATCATAAACACTTCACCTTTGTGGAAAGTGAAAAAAGGAGAACTTTGTCTTTCCTTGTGTTGAAGTGATTAAGCAGCCTTTGCAGCACCTGTAACACAAAAGATGACTAAATGTGGCCTCAAACAAGTATGACAAATCAAATAGCTTTCTCCATTAAGCAGTAAGAAAAAGGAGGATCAAGCGAGTCACATTAAACACTGGCTCTATTGATATTCCTCATTTGGTATTGATTATGAAACCATTCTGTATCTGACAATCTGACATGGGAGAATGTGCAGAGTATTTACTGTACTGAAAGCACTAGATTTGGAGCATCTGCCAATAACAGCACCAGTAAGGCTCTGCACATGGGGGAACAAGACTCTTTGGATAGACTTTAAGAACGACTAAATACTGCCCTTGTTATTTCCCAAAGATGTGTGTCCATAGCTAGTGAGGCAAAGCCACGCCGGGCCAAAGCTGGCCAAAGGCTGGATTATTCCCGCCCTCAACACCAGAATAAAATCTGGAGTGCATGAGAACTCAGATTTACAGTTCTGTGGTTTAGTGGATGGGTTGGTGAGGGTTATAAAACATGCACAACTCTGGCATATTAAATAATAAGCAAAATATACATGTCTAACCTTCATTTTTCCACTGTAGACGGGGTCTGACATGGCCTCAAATGCAGCCTGCTTGCATCTTTCTGTGAAGTCTGGAAACTTCTTGAAGACTTGTTCACAGATAGCAGTGACATATTTCTCCTGAAATAGAGGATGGAGAATATAAGAGAATAATCTCAGAGACAAACCCATGGTGATTATGTCAGAATGGTTTCATAATCAGGACTGCAATCAACGTTATTATTATTATTATTATTATTATTATTACTACTACTACTACTACTACTAAGAAAAGAGGCCTTGCATGCAAAAAGTGATTCATTTCACTAACAACCTAGTTCTCCACTCTGAAAATGCAAAGGGATACATGATGATACCATTTCAGTCTCGGAAGATAACAGATTAAACACAATGCAGGTAATGGTTTGATTTTAATGTTTTTAAGGCTAATAAGATCTCATGCCACTCCATGACTCAGCAGACTCGTACTCAAAGCTATGTGCTGAAGGCCGGTGATTTTCTGGGGAGCACAACAGCATAATTTTGATCTTGTGTAACTTCATTTTTTAATTTTATACATTTATATTTATATAGTGCTGTTCAAATATTAATATAGTAATGTTATTTTGATTTTGTTTTCTATCGATCGCTTATGCTTTGATTTTGCTATTCTACTTTTGCACTATAAAAATGTCATTTGTGGGGTTTAAATAATTAGAAAGCAAATAGAACTTGATGCTTCCACCACCAACATGTTTAGTCCTTCATGTAACTTATTTGTATGCCTCAAATATCCTTAAAATATACTTCAAACAGGAAGGAAGCTATTGAGGGTAAACTACTGCAGGTATTTTGACCATGCTGTAATCTTGACCCTGTTTGGATCGATTCCAAAATGTGATTGATTCATTTGTTGGTTACAATGATAATTTCGTTTAAATCCTAGAAACCAATCTTTCTCAGATGGACAACCCAAAAATATAAAGCCTCCTCCACCTAGTCCCAGAGGTATAACAAATAGGTGTTTGGTTTTTCCATGTAAATCTAAAATGGCTGTATGTACATCAGTATAATCCTATACAGACATTTAGAGTAGAATATGGCATCAGCGCTTCTCCAGCACTCTCAAACACATGCCTGTTGTTTACTGGTTCCTTCTTTACACTGCAGCAGGGCTACATGATTGGCGACCTTTCTCAGGATAGCCAGATAAGTGAAGTACATGTGTCTGACAGGGACACCGTCTGAATTGAGCTTGTAGCAGCACATTCTCTTGGAGCGTCCGCTGCTGCACGGACACTTCTCTGAGCTCTGCAACAGCAACTTCACATCATCTGTGTCCAGCACAGCGCGGTATACTGCCTGCTGGAAATCCGTCATCGAACAGTACACCACCTACACAAACACAAAGAAGTGAAGACATTGGTAGTAGGGGTGAGGGATATGAAAAGAATATTTGATCATTTATATCATAGACGATATTTCTACAATACACAATATGTATCATGATATATAGGATCGCTAACACATTGACAGATATACAATTTTGCTATCAAACTGCCAGCAATACAGCAATGTTACATTTTATAAAACTGAGGATAAAGTTTAATAAATTAAATGTCTTCAAAAATAAAGTATTTAATAGTGAAAAGGAGAAAATTAAAAACGAATTTAACATACTAAATTAAAAGTTTGTAATTGCTATTAAGATCATTTTACACGTTATTAAGTAATATAACAATACCAGCAATATCTCTGAAAACTGTACCGTGACATACACTCCCCAGCCACTTTAACAGGAACACCTGTACATTTATGCAATTATCCAATGAGCCAATCATGTGGTACCAGGGCAATAAATAACATCATACAGATACAGGTCAAGAGCTTTAGTTAATGTTCACATCAAACATGAGGAATGGAGAAAAATTGTGACTTTGTTCATGACATGGTTGTTGATCCTAGAAGGGCTGGTTTGAGCTGAAGATTGGAAAAAACCATCACCAGGTAATTTTTCAGTCTTAAACTGTCCAGTTTTAGTGACTCTATGCCCATGCAACTTCAGATTACTGGGCTGCCGTTGTAAGCTATCCACCTCAAGGTTCAATGCATTGTTCCACTCACCACGGCTGTAAAGAGTGGTTAGTTGAGTTACCATACTGTCACCTCAAACCAGTCTGGCCATTCTCCTTTGACCTCTGACCTCTCTCATTAACAAGGCATTCACTGAAGCTCTTGATCTTTATCTGCATAGTTTTATGCACTGAGCTGTGCTACATGATTGATGGATAATTGCATGCATGTGTGTATTACACAGGTGTTCCTATTAAAGTGGCCAGTGAGTGTAATTTACCACAATATTGCTATTATACTGTCATATGACCCAGCCCTATTTGGGAGATATTCTGTTTTGTACATTAAGATGTTATGTTTTAGATACAATTCAATAATTATTTATATGAATGATTACAAAAATATATTAAGCATACAATATTACTGCGTTTGCCCAGGTATAATATATACAGAACCTTTTGTATGACAGCAAATATTTGCAGCTATTTCACAACAAAATGCATAATAATAGCTCATGCATTTGAAACAATATTTACAAATCCAATAGGGGTTTTACCAGAAGGGTACATGGTTTCATCCATAAAAAATTCCAACACAATGGAAATAAGTGCACTAGCATTTTATATACATAAAAGCACTACAGATTAGCATGTGCATACATGAAGGCCTTTTGAGCTTCTGAGTTAACACTAAAGTTAGATCAAGGTCAAGCTTTAGTTGTTGGCTTTGCATGTTTTCAAAAGGAACAGACATCTAAAAATACACGAGAAATCTCAGCTGGATTGACAGACTCACCCTGTCATCTTTCTTTGGTAACTGGTCGCTAATGAGTGCTTTGGTTCTCCTGAGGAACCAGCGGCACAGGATTTTAGCCAGGGCCTGGACGGCCTTGCGGCCCTCGGCCAGTGCTCTCTTGGTTGCACTGTGTTTCTGTCCCTGTTCAATAGGTTCCGAGAACCTGTTCTTAAAACTACCCAGTGACCCGAGGCATCCTGGGTTGGCCCTGAAACCACAAAACAAGGCAATAAACGTATGAACATATTTTAAAACTCAAACTGAAGGTAAATAATGATCAAAAACAGATGTTCTGCCCATGACTCACCAATCCATGACACACCAGAGATCCTCCAGGTTGTTCTGCAGGATTGTACCAGTCAGTCCCACACGCACTTTGCACTTCAGCTCTTTCATTGCTTGAGTGATATGAGATTTGAAATTCTTTAGCTTGTGAACTTCATCCACAACAACAGCAGCCCAGTCAAGACTGTGGTGAGATAAGAAAATGTAGATAAAATATCGGTGGATGTGAAATCAATAATGTCTTCTGCAGAAAGCTCAAACAGCTAACATACACTGCCTGGCCAAAAAAAAAAAGTCACACACTGATATTTCACTGGACCGCCTTTAGCTTTGATTTGAGCACGCATTCACCATGGCATTGTTTCAACAACCTTACGCAAAGTAACAACATTTATTTCCATCCAGAGTTGCATTAATTTTTCGCAAAGATCTTGTATAGATGACGTGAGAGTCAAATCACTCCATAAAGTCTTCTCCAGCACATCCCAAAGACTTTCAATGGGGTTAAGGTCGGGACTCTGTGGTGGCCAATTCAT
>JAOTRR010000033.1:3480654-3499077 GCA_028570945.1 Gogo arcuatus
AATAAAAATAAAGAAAAACTATTGAATTAGAAGGTGTGTCCAAACTTTTGACTGGCACTGTATTTTTGTGTGGCCAAGTGTGTATGTGCACCCTAGACAAACATTTTGATTCATTTCAGGGCCTACAAACTGCATCCTTTCAGCCAGTTTATCAAAAATAGTGATTTGGATTTTTCATGTTTCTGAAATGCCTGTCTAAAAGTACCCATGCATTTCTACAGGGATTTTGTAAACAATTTTTATTTATAAAGTGTATATTGGTTAATATATTAACTGTAATAACTGTGTAGTCTTTTTATGGACATATTATCAGACCTCACAACATGAAGTCAGGTCCTTTAATGCATCACTGTATGGGCGTGCACGTGCATGATGGTGTGTTTTGTGTGTATTGAAGTAGAATGTATGCTTTATACAAATCTTAATTTGCTTATCACAAACCTGTGGTAGTTGGGGAAAAAAAATTGCTGTTTATCGGTGAAGCACGCCATGCGTGAGAATTTAGAAATGAAGAAAGCGTAGAGAGCATTTTCATGCGGCTCTGCTGTGCTCTGCGTCAGACCTTTCCTCTGTCCTTCTGGCTCGTTTTGAGTTGGTTGAACTGTAAAAATGGCCATTTAGTGTGAAGCCTTGCTTGTGCTCGATGCTCAGAACTGAATTACTGTCGAACCAGTAATAGATTTGCATAGCAGTATGGGTGCAGTTTTCTACTGACCGGCAGTGGTACTGTACACTCTGTAGCATTCTTCTCTCCTCTCTTTCTTTGACAATAGAATGGCATTATTTTTGTTTTCATTTTTATCCTCAAGCTAATGATCCTTTATTACACTAATACAGCTAAACCTCACAAGGTCTAACCAACTGTAGCCTCTCTGACACCACAGTGATGCTGGCTCACATTATATGTTTTGATAAGCTATGTCGATGAGCAGTATGCGGGGTTTGACCACTAAATGGCCAAACTTGACAAGCTTTTTCTGTCGTTTTTAATGTCCGTCCACCTTCTCTGGCCCCAATTTAGCACAAGCGGCTCTCTCCTCTGACCTCAGCTCATAAAACTCTACAACACGATGCCATGACACTAATTGGAAGTTCCTCCCTCGACCGCCAAATGGTGCATACAAGTGCTTCTAGGGTCAAGGGTCATGGAGCCCCCAATTTACTCTGGGTCTGGTGTGTATTATGAGTAGTGTGTGTGTATGCATGCGCGTGTATGGTTTCCTTCTGGCCGTACCAACCCCCTGTACGACTTCCTGTTGGACACTAGTACGAGTACATTAGTCTCCACTTTCTTTGTTCTTCCTTATTTTTCCTGTTTTGGCGAAGGTTCTGGCTTTCCATTCACTGCTTGCGTGCGCTGTGTTTTGTGTTCTCCTAAAATGTCACATTGGCAGAAATGGGAAAGAATCATGGCTGGCAACTATTGTTATTCAGTTTTTATATTCGTTTTTTTATTATTCTTTTTTTTACCATTTTGTTTTCTTGCAATATTTATATTTTTGTATTATAAGATATTGTGTTTAATAATGGTCGTAATGCCAGTTGTTAACAATGCAGGGATTTTTGTCTGTCTAAAAACACTATTACAGTTTTTTCTGTGTTCTTTCATTAATGGATTTTGATGTGTATAAAGTGCTTACTAATGTTAAATAGGAAAAAAGAGTATATAACATTTACAGTACAGATTCTTCACAGCTCTTAGAAGATTATAAAAGAAAATGATCAGTGGTTTTTGTTTTTTTGTTTGTTTTTTTACAGACTGCCATTTTTTTCCTCGGCCGGTGTGGATGTATGTCATTTTCAGTTACAAAGATAAATGTATGCCATATAATTTATTTATATGAAAATTTATTTTTGTAGTGTACATAGTAGTTGTCAAGCTATTTGACAGAAGTATATTTTTAAAGAGTTTATATGTAATGCTACCATTTTTTTATTTGTTTATTTTGTGAGAACATAAGAGACATTAAGTCGTTAAGGTGCACACTTTCATTGCTAACTTGTTCTCAGACAGCTAAAGTGCCCTTTAACAGTGTTACCATAGAACAGAGTGAGTGAACTCTGATCAAACTGTGCCTGGGTTTTGTGAAAAGCTAGCCATGAAAGTAGAATAAAAAATGTACTAGCTCTCTAAATAATAATGTTCAAACACTGATAGAATTCTAACAAATAAAAATATTATAACTTATTTGTCTCCTTCTTTTGTTATAAATAAACATATCTAAAACGTGATGTACCTGGGACGGAGTCCGTCACGTGGCCAAGCAGCAACGATCCGTCTTATTTCAGTTAATATCAGTTAGAAAAAAATGAATACATTCATTTTTTATTATTATTTCTGAAGCAAGATTATGTACATCTATAAAGGATTTGTTTCTAAAAGTGTTAGCTATGACAATAAACAACAGATGACCAAACTAACTGAATATCGGGTGTTAAGAAATGAATGCCGACTACAGTCTGTTATATTTTTTAAACAAATATTCACACATTTTTATTTTGTTCATGACTTACCGCAGTTTTAAGATAATCCATTCTTGTCCTCCAAATTAGCAACTGAAAAAATGTTGTATTCTTAAATTGTGTATTTTTTGTCTTTTTTTTTTGACAAAAAAATTCTTGTAGAGGCCAAATTTCATCGATTGTTTTGGGATGAAAATAAAAAAGTGAGGTCCGGCGGCATTATCTTGCTTTGCACTGGCTTACATCTGGCCACAGAGCCGAGCTCTCCCCCTCTAACAGCGTTCTTTCCTTCTGCTGTATGATTCTGATTGACAGTTTTATAGACTGCAAGGAAATTGGTTGTAGTTACAATACAGCTGGTGTGCTCAAAGTAATGAAAAGGGGCACATGGTTTCAAAAAAAAAACGGAGTGATGGAAACTGATTCAGGCTGACCCCCTGTAACTCGGCTGCATGGGTGGTGGTCGTTTATTATTCATGCACCGGCATGGCTGAGCTTGTTTCCACCTACTGTACCTTACGATTCACTGAAATGATTTGCTCGGCTAATGGCCTGTGAGATTTCTTTTTATAACCTATAAGAGGTATTAGCCATGGTTTGGCAGCCAATCAGCACTGACAGGCAGGTGATGTGATGTGGTTTATAGGACATAAAAAAATGTGATGTAGAACTGATTTAATGGTCAGAATGGAGGCTTTGTGTTTGGAGCTGTGTGGCTCCAAATAATGCTATCTGCTGCACCACTTTGGCACCCTGAAAATTTATGCACTTGTAATTTCTTTAATGAGCTTCAAAAAAAAAAAAAGGGTGGGTGGTTGTCTATTTGCACCCGGGTAAGAAAAGTCATATGGCAGCTATTCAGCTATTTACACCCAGTAGGTGCGGGTTAGGGTGTAGAAATATACTAAATACCAAAAACTGGCTTCCAAACACTCTTGCAACTATACAGTATGTCAATGTGTCCAATGGGCAATTGGACTTGTGGATCTACCTGCATTTCAAGCCCTGATTTGTTCAATTCTGACCAGTCAAATTCAAAATAAAGACCAATATCCACTGGCTGTCTTGTTAATTGCGCTACTGAAAACTCCGGCTCAGTCTGACCAGCTACCAGCTGCCAAAATACAGGCCAAGCTGGTCAAACTGGTAGAAAGGAAACACCATTTCTGAATTACCACTACTAATATTTCATCTAGAATAAGTTGTGTTTAAGAAAGTAACACAACAGCAAGGTAATTAGAAAACCTCAATCATTTATTGATCAGTTTAGCCAAGTAATATGGAAGCCGGAAACCAGTTTGAACAGCTCAGTCTAGTGTTCTTTTTTTGCGGTCAGACCAAGCTGTATTTTCAGCAAGGTAAAATACCCCAATGTTAATTCATTTTCTATTAAGACAATTAAACGAGGTAACGTTTATCAACACTACTCAGCCTGAGTATATGGTTTACCTATACAGAAACTAAGTACTTCAAACAACTTTGTTACTTGTGTTGTGAATGACATTGTGCATGCCATAGCATTCTTCTTAACATAAACCAACTAATTACTAATGAAATTCATTGCACATTATTTTATCAACAATTATGATCAGTTTTGTCAATTAGTTGCAGCACCAGTTACTTACATGTAATTTTGTGTGTGAGTTACAAAGTAATAAGCTAATGTTATTAAATGTTTCATACTGGTAATAACTAAGATAAATAGTATATTTTAGGAGAAAAGAACTGTCAATAATTAATTAATTGGTAGTTATGGGACAGAGAGAGAGAGAGAGAGAGAGAGAGAGAGAGAGAGAGAGAGAGAGAGAGAGACGTTATAACCTCAAACTCACTGTACATTATTAGAGTGTGGAACTATGACTGTAAAAACACATCGATCTTTTGAGGTGCTGTGTTGCTTTCCTGTGCTGCAAATCAAACCTGAGTGTGACAGTCCACTCTTTTACAAAGATCCTAATAAAGTCTGAAGAGGGAAGAAAATGAACCAACTAACCCTTGTATAGCAGTGAGTTGTTCATTCAACAAGATGGTCAAAATCCCTGCAGGTATGCTGGGGGTTTGCAAAATGTTTACCATAAAACGTTATATATACAAGCTGTAAGGAGTTCATGCCTACACTGGGTCAGATGACGCTTATGTAAACAATGTTGTCCAGCTGGCTTGTCTTCAGATGATCACCATCACTCGCAGTCATTCCTGAGTTAAGAGCCTCCAGTGTTGTATTGAAGACCTTTGATAATTCCCTTAATAAAAGGTAATATACCTAAAACTAAAACAGAGAATCCATTTTTGTGTGAGACAGCTGCACCAGAATGAGCTCCCTCTTCCCAGCCTCCCAGCACGAAGCTGGGAACCATTAATGGAGGAATTCAGAGGCCCTGAAATCACACATCTCATCACTCAGAGAGAGAGAGAGAGAGAGAGAGAGAGAGAGAGAGAGAGAGAGAAGGTGTTTATTTTTTAGCTCTGGGAGCTGTACTCCAGCTGTTAGGCAATGGCAGGCCCAGATTTGAATAGGAACACCCAGAGGAGTATTACAGCCACCACCACTTTCAGCCAGGAGTGAGGTCAAATCTGACGCTGCGTGAATGTTTTAAAGCCACGCTACTCCTGTGCCAGAAAGTGATGGTATGACATGCATCCTCTGAATCCACAGCTTTAAAAGAGAGATGTAATGTTTCGTGGACAAAGAGGCATTGTTAGTAGTGCATGATGTATTAGTAGTAGATGAAGTGTTCACTGGCACATTGAGTAGCCGACAAGCAATCATGTAATTTGCCGTGTTTCTGGCAAGAGACACTTTGAGTAGTTCAGTTTTACAGTCAGTATTTCCTTAATGGTTGTAACAGTAATTGTTTTCCAAATGAAATAAGGATTGCGCTCACTTACCATGCAGGCCTGACGGGCATCTGCATTATTGAAGGGGTGAGTCAGGACCTACCGGTGACTGCAAAATTCCCATCACTTCTTTCCTTCATGTTTAAACAAAAGACAAATGCACTTACAAACTGCAGATTCACATATGTGTCTGTGATGTCTCGCTATTTGTGGTGGTCTGTAAAACATGAAATCTCTTTCTTCAAAGGCACTGTGTACACGGCAAAACATCCCAGCATGATGTTATAACAAAGGCCAAATCTTTTGGCTTGTACAGGTACACAAGCAAGACGCCTGGGCAACACGAGAATAATTACGCTGACTGATGTTGTTTACTTTGATTTCCTTTCGCATCATTTATTTTGCTGCAACCAAACCGTTATTTACATTTCGGCTCCAGTGATTGTGGATTGCAAGCCAAGGGTAAGGTTTCTCGTAATGCTTACACAGAGCTCACTCAGCCTGCTGGAGCTGTTTTTCTCTTTCTGCTCGCCTTCTGAGCCTAACCACATACCAAGACCCCCCGCCCCCCCCCCCTTTTTTTTCCTGAATGCTCAGCACATGTTTCCATGGGAATGATGTACATGTGTTTATTGCAAAGATGACAAACCAGAGCTGGATTGCAGTGTTTGATTTTTTTTTCTTTTCCTTGAGCTTCTCTGGCGTTTATATAATTCCTACAGAGCACTGTGCCTTTCCTCATCTCTTATTTAAACTATAGACTGTTTGTCCTTGCCAGCAAACACGCAACATCCTATGGAAACATATACGTCATCTGAAGAGAGTGTGTGAGAGAGAAACGTTAAGCACTTTCATGTGTATTTGGAAAGCTTGTGTGAACACAATATTCTGCTAATCGAAATAAAATTACAGCATCTGATTTCACATAGGATGGAAGGGAAGCCCCATGTCCGGCACCTGGTCAATCAACCAGAAGGAACACCCTCCTCACTCCTACTATACCCACACACACCCCACCACCTCATCTTCAGAGAGTGAAGAAGTAAGACAGATAAGGAGAGGCCCCATGTTTGTAAACAGTTTGGAATTCGTTAATGCTCTACCCATCCATAAATGGTGGGATTTTTTTTTTCTTTTCCAGCATTGTGGTATATTGATTCTGGCAAAGGGAAAGCAGTCTAATCAAGAACAGGTGATGAGGAGCACATAGTGGGCGTCTGCACAAAGTGACCCTGCATCTCACCATCTCTCACTTTAAATCTCTGTCCTTCTGACCATCCCTCAAATACAGAATACAAAACGAGAATTCAGTCATAGCTTAAATTCCCATTGCCAATTGTGTAAAATTAGCTGTATTTTTTGAGAGAGATAGACACTCATACTGAAAACTGTTTATTTATCGCTATTATACTGTAATGGTGTCATGTGGGAATGGGAGCAAAACGGTAAAGTCGAAATGTTAATCTATCCCCTGGCGACCTAGTAACATTAATGATAATCTTTTGCCATGACTCCAGTGGGAACTGGAACCATTGAAGTAACCTGCTGTGACCGCTCATGACATTGCTGGCGGTGACGTAAATGATGATGTAGTGATACTGTGACGGAACTACTGACACCTACATAATCCGAATACTCATACTGCCTCACTGTAAAGCGACTGGCAGCAAATTCAAAACATCAAGGAAAGAAAACATCGGCAGATATGGCTGGAACTTGGAATGAATTATACATCATATCCGGTCTTGCATGTTTTACATGTCTTGCAGAAGTTCATGCTTCGTAGTTTTTACCTGATACATTAACACTTTTCGTATGTGAAAGGGGCTATAGGGTGTTATTTATGAACAAGGATCAAATAGGGATCTATAGGGTGGCATTTGGTAAATAACTCTGCAGCAGACAGCTTTACTATAATGTTGGTGAACAAACAAGAATTTGCAATCTCCTAAGGTTGAGGAACAGGGCAGGGCATTATAGGAAATGTAATGAAGGAGACTCAAGAGGATAGCTTGGATCCATGTGCGAGATTAGCAAGTTAATTGCAAGACTAATGATCGTAATCAAAGTGAATATCCAGGTCATACACCATGGTGGCATGGTGGTGAATTCTCCATGACCTAAGTACCAGAACACCCCCCCTTCCTACTCTACCTCAATTTCCAGCAGGGATGGCAGCTCTGCTCTGGTACCTGGTTGGGGTCAGATGGGTTTAGTAGTGATACATATAATGTGAGTGCTATTCTATATGAAACCGATCATTCTAATTGGTATGTGACTGAATTAATCTGTCTGAGTATCTTGAACAGACTAATGAAACTGGGACTTAAAGTGCGAGAGGGGATTTTCAACTGCAGGTCCCTGGCCAGAATTAGCCAAAAGGCTAGTTTTCATCTGAATTTTTCACCTGGTCAGGTGTAAAATTAGCAGCCTAAAATCAAGAAACAAGTTCAAAACAGTAATCATAATGTAAACCATGTCAATTACAATAAAAGCAGAACACAAACATAGGCAGCAAAATAAAACAGAGTACATTACGGTTCAACAAGCAACATCGATAGTTACAGAGCTGCTTAAATTCCAGAACAGCTATGCAAAAACAGACATAGACAAGAACAAAGACAGATGGGATCTCTGTCTGATACAATGTCCTCAGGATGCTGTAGACTCAGAATACCTCTTTGCCTCCATTTCTAATTTCTGCTGCGTCCATAGTGGTTTGGAGTTTGGGTAGTCAAATTAAGCAGCAGGCTTTACAAAAGTGATCTATGATTGTGAGGATGGTGGTGTTACCTTGGGATAGTGGGATGTCTGTGATCAAATTAAGAGCTATGTGTGACCAAGTAGTCGGGGGAAGAGGGGTTCAACAAGGCCTAGTTGTAAATGTCAAAAGCACAAACTGAGCATTCTTTGACAAACCTTCCACCATCAGATGCTAGGTTTCTCTACCAAAACTTATGTTCCAAAAATCTTTTGGTTTCTTGGATGCCTGGCTGTCCCGGGCTCAGGAACGTGTGTATCCATCAGATGACATTCTCTCCCATGGTTTGTGTGCACCTAGGTTTGTGTAGGTGGACATTCAGTCCGGACCAGGTTTTTGCTCTCTGATGATTTCTTCCAACAATTCCCAACGTACAGGGGCTACAAAACAGCACTCAGGTATCATTGGATCAGGAACAGGTTTTGCTTGAGGATTTTCATCTAAACATGACAAGGCATCACCTTTAACTTTTTTTGAACCAGGTCTATAAGTTAAAGTGAAATTAAACCTTGTGAAAAAGAGTGTCCACCTAGCTTGACAAGGGTTGAATCACTTTGCATACTTGACATAGATAAGGTTTCAGTGGTCGGTTAAGATGAGAATGGGATGTTCTGCACCCTCAAACCAGTGGCGGCATTCTTCCAAAGCAGGTTTGATAGCTAGTAGTTCTCTATTCCCCATGTCATAGTTGCATTCAGCTGGGGTTAGCTTCCTGAAGAAAGCACATGGGCGCATTTCTGCTGGGTTGCCATGCCAATGAGACAAAATAGTGCCCACTCCATTCTGAGGCATCAATCTCCATGCAGTGAGGGTTCAGCATGGTGAAGGATGGGGGTTGAGGTGAACTGGGCCTTAAGGGTGTCAAAGGCATGTGTGGCTTTGTCAGTCCACCTGAGGGTCTTTGGTTTCCCTTTTAAGAGGGATGTCAGGGGTGCTAAACCACTAAAACCACTGATAAAGCACCAGTAGAAATTTGCAAACTCCAAGAACCTTTGTAGCTCTTTGGTAGTTTTGGGTTGCAGCCAGGCAATCACTACTTCCACCTTCAGTTAATCCATCTCCACTCCCTTTTCATCAATGATAGCCTAGAAATTTGATGGATCATTGGTGAAACTCATATATTTGTACATTGGTGATATCAACAATGACACATTGATTCAGGAACTCCCTTAGAATGCCTGGAACACAGAAGGTGCATTAAACAGGCCATATGGAATTACTAAGTCTTCATTGTGACCCAATGTGTTTATGAATGTCAACTTCCACTCATCACCCTCTCTGATATGGATCAATTTATACGCACTCTGAAGATCCTGTTTAGTGAAAATCCGAGCACCTATTACCTGTTCAAGGGCTACCGGTACTACAGGGAGAAGGTGCCTGTACTTAACAAAATTAAGGTCTCAGTAATCAATACATGGACAAAGACTGCCTGCCATTTTTTTTCCACAAAGAAGAAGCCAGCTGTGGCTGGTGAGGTATAGAGATGGATATAGCCTTATGCTAGTCCTTCTTGTATGTATTCTTTCATGGTTCTGGTTTCAAGTAGTGACAGAGGGTAAGCTCAGCCTCTAGGAGGAGCAGCACCACCTAAGAGGTTGATAGTGCAGCCCCAAGAGCAATGAGGTGGTATCTTTGAGGCCTTTATTTTTCTAAATATATCAGCCAGGTTGTGGTATGGTCTGGGAATGTCTATATCCTTAGTGATCTTTGGGATTTCAACTTGCATGGAGTAGCAGGGCAAATACAGACAGGATTTAAAAAATGGTTATCATGAAGGAGAGACTTTCTGAGTATAAAATGCCCCTGTACATTTGCAGGGGAATGGTGCACTCAATAATCCTTACACTATTCAGCCAGGTGCCATCCAGGGCTTTCACTATAAGTGAGCCTGTGAGAGGGACAAGGGAAATATTCAGTGCTTTAGTCATATCTTCATTCATGAAATTTCCAGCAGCACCAGAATCAACAAGCACTTAGAAGTATTGTATTGTTTGTTTTATTGCACCATGACAACTTTACACACCAGGACAGGTTGTTTTTTTACTCTCTTTCATGAGAATGAGTGTGCTATTGACCTAGATTTGGAGCTTATTTTCAGGTCTCAGCTTACAATAGGCATGGAAATGTCCCTTCTGCTGTATAAACACAGGCCAAAGAATCTGCAGCATTCTTTTTCCTCAGTAGAGAAGCTAAGCATCTCCATAGGTTCTGGTTCACTGGGAGCAGTGTGAGAGCACAGAACCAAGCTATGTGGTTTTAATAAGATTGTTGTTGCATATGGCCAGGTGGATGAACTAGTTCAGTGTTAGAGACTCACCCCGACATGCAATTGTCCATAACTGTTGTGACAGGAACATAATCAACAGTGGGGTGTTGTGTCATCACACTGAAGTTGATTGTTTCCCCCTTGTTTGCTAATGATTACAACTTTTATTTATTACAAAATATCATATTTTTAACTGTTTATAGTTATATTTAATCTTGTGGAACATCCACAAAAAGTTTTGTTAAATGCTTTTCTTTGTTAAATAACAGCATATTTTTAACTCATTCATTCATCTTCAGTAACTGCTTTACCGTTGTATAGTCGTGGATCCAGAGCCTTTTCTGGTAACACTGGGCACAAGGCAGGAGAGTTCACCCGAGATGAGATGCCCAGAGGTGGGTAGTAACGCGTTACGTTTACTCCATTACATGTACTTAAGTAACTTATAGTAGTAGTATTAATGCATAATGTGTTTCACTCTTACTCGAGTACATTTACAATTTAAAAAATGTATTTATACTCCATTACATTAGGCTATACTCTTCTTGCTACTTTTATTTAATTTATTAAATTATTTTTATTCACACATGCACACCTTCGACGGCGTCGTCCACATTGATAGACTGAGTTTGAACACACAAATGGACAAACATAAATAAAGACCAGGACTATGTTCAGTTTTATGAGATTTAATACTGTTGTGACTTTAGTAATAGTTTTGTTTTGTTTTGTTTTAAGCTGTGCTTTATTTTCGTTCACTTTTGCTTTTCGGGTATTTTAATTTATTCAGCACACATACACGCACAAACACACACAAACACACACACACAGCTCTGTGTTGCTCAGCTTTCTCTCTCCCGTGGCTCTTGTCTCTCTCCTCTTTATCCTGGAAACTTAGTGAAACTAACCTGTGGCAAAATTGCCTTATGTTATTTGGTAAATATTTAATTTAATGAATTAATTTGTTTATTTATTTATTGAGTGGTGCAATGGTTAACACTGTCGCCTCACAGCAAGAAGGTTCTGGGTTCAAACCTCGCTGCCAACTGGGGCTTTTCTGTGTGGAGTTTGCATGTTCTCCCCGTGCCTGTGTGGGTTTCCTCTGGGTGCTCCAGTTTCCTCCCACTGTCCAAAGACATGTGGATTAGGTCAACTGGCTACTCTACATTGCCCATAGGTATGAATGTGAGTGTGAATGTTTGTCTGTCTCTGTGTTAGCCCTACAGTTGATTGGCGACCTGTCCAGGGTGTACCCTGCCACTCGCCCAAAGTCAGCTGGGATTGGCTCCAGCTTCCTCCATAACATCTTTAAAGGGATCAAACATTGACAAAGTTATTATTTCATCAGTCTACCACAGTATATTGGAGTTGAAATTAAATAATGAAAATGAGCTGAAAGTGCAGACTTTCAGGTTTATTTTGGTATTTACATTTTTTTTTAAAATTATTTTGGTATTTACATCCCAATGAGTTGAATAGTGTCAGAATTCAAACACTCTTTAAAGGGATCAAATATAATTGGATAGTTGAACCAGGTGTTCCACTAGAATGGCAAACACCAAACTCTAAGACTAACTTGAAAATACAGTAGAGACTAAAGAGATATACTAGATCTAGTATGCAGACTATATCTATTATATTTACACCACCCAGGAGTCAGTTGGAGGCCCACTGGAGCCATGAGCTGCTTCTCTCTCTCTCCCTCTCTCACCACAATGGTTTGGCTAGACATGACCACACATAGGCCAAGGGCAGGAAATGGCAGCCATAATGGTCTCCTGAACAAAAAGTAATTACTAGGAAATCAGTCTAAAATGCTGTACCTGCGCTGAGCCAGCAGTGTGGGTTAAACATGCTCTTAGTTTCACTCAGCCATACATGTCATTTACCAAATATTAACTTGCAATGTTCAATTTTTAAAAAATGGCCAGCAGTATCCAAGCATGAGCCACAGCAGATCAGGACACCATGGTATGTATTCCATGAGTAAGGGAAAGGGTTAAATGTAGGGTGTCAAATACCATTATATAATCCTGTCTGAATCCGTTGTACTAATTAAAACCAAATGTGTGTCAAAATCTCAGTCATTTACAAAATGAATGTGCGCGGCTCCGAAAAGGAAGCCATATCTGCCTCAATAAGGGTGTTGCCTCTCAAATGTGACACCCTGGATGCTTGGAGAAAGTGAGCCTGCCATCTTGCTCTGATTTTACTTAGTTCAAGTAAAGTTGAAACTTGTCCATGAAGCTCAAATGATACAAAAAACAACAATAATGTGGTTTTTCATTGGTGCACCCTTGACTTTAACCTGTGATACCATTTCCTAGAAATGATGGTCAAAGGAATACTACTTTGATCCTAATCTGGCTGCTACACATCTTACCATGCTAACAAGGTATTAAGTAAGGAAGTAAGGAATAACACATGACAGGATATGCTGTTATAGGAAAATGTGATGCAGACAAAGTTGATTAATTTCCTGTAACAGCATGTCCCAAAATGTTTTATTCCTCTTAAACAACAGCAATTTGCCAACAATTATATTTTTTAATTTATCAAACAATGACACATTGTAGTTTTTATCCATTTATAGTTACTTTTAATGTTGCTGAATGTCTGCAAAACAAGTTAGTTCCTGTTATCACTTATAACTGTCATAAACATGAGTCATTCCCTCACTTTCTCTTGAAGTCCTTAGACTTTCCCATGGAGGAAGACTCACACTGACACTGGAGACTAATTCAATAAATATCTCCTAACAGAAACCATATCAATAATTATATGTTTCTCTTTGTTAAATAACAACCCAAATCTGTTCATTATTAGTTTGAGAATATGTGGAGCGTCCACCATACAAGTACTTGTGAATGGGTTTGTTACTATATAAATGATAAGGTATATTAGAATGAGCACATTAATATAAACCTATTATTTGAATGACAGCCAGCACTATTGCCAGAACTGCTGTTATAGAAAATTAAAGCTAGGGTAGGTAACAAGCATTAGAAGCATTGTTCGTTATATTTTTTGAAAATATTTTACATCACGACAGCAATGAATAAATCAAATACTCTGACAATAAAAAGAAAACAATCTCTCATCTGTGGCAATCGCAAATAAACAGTCTACTCGTGCACTCATTGGGCCTCATTCATCAATCTAGCATAGAAACCAGCGCAGATTCGAGTGTAGAAATCATCATACGACAGGGTTCACTTGTGATTCATGAAACATTCGTATCTCGCCAATCACAGCATAAGAATGATTGGATGTTGATAAATGTGGCAGCTGAAAATCATCATCATTTAAATATCACGCCCCTAAATATTCTTGCTTTAGAGGCCACACCCCAGACTTTATGACATGGAGAGGCATAATACAGCCAAGAACAGAAGCGTCTCCGCCCTCGAAAAAGAAGCTCTAACATTGCAAGTCCAATTGAACCAATTATTTCTATTTAGCAGCCTGAAAATTAACATCATAGGAAGTCAGAAAATGCAGTATGGAAACAAATCACTGCTGCAGTTAACAGCGTTGCCATCGACAATCAAAATCCAGCTTATGTTTTAAGATTTAATTTATACATCTGTGATGTGTATAGCCTCTATACTGTTTATAATGGTAGCCTAATAAAATAGCTTATATCACAAATCTTTATAGGTGAAGAAAAAAGTGGTCAGATCTCAAATTCACCAAAATTATATGGTTGTGGAGTTTCTTTATTTCCTCATTTTAGTGATGTTTCAGATCAATCAGAGTCAGGTACCAGTGGCGCTCAGCCTTCAGCTAGACAAACCGGCCTGGAGCTGCCCCACAGGGCCAGACAACCACGAGCTGAGAGAGAGTGCGTGCCCTCCGCCCCCGGGCTGCCACACCACCACCCTGGATGCCTTGGGACACAGAAACAACTTAATAGCCACTCGTCACTCTCCATAAAAAATCCCTGCGCTCCTGAAAAACCCTCTCGCATCTTATGGCCGTGCAGAGGTCTTCTAACAGGTGTGCCATTGCCGAGATCTGATGACTGGCAAAGCTCTTGTTTAAAAAGGTGACTGAATAAGCATCTAACCTATCTGCCTATTTGTAGTTATGCCACCAGTAGCCTAGACTCACGTCCAAATTGAGAAATGCCAAGCTTTGTGTGGAAATGACTGTACGCCCATTTTTCTGTCGTATGTTCGTTTTGTAAATGAGAGCCAATGTGTGTGATCGGAATGTTCCACATGGTTGTAAGACATGTTGCAGACATATTGCTAAAGCTGGTGTGTTAGTCCACAGCTGTGAGTACTAACAATAGCCATGTTTGTTGTTTACATTCATTATGATAATGTAAGGTGTTTTCTTACATGTGAATGAGACATGAGGTAGTTGAATATCATAACAATGTGCTATGCTCCTCCCCCAATGCTCTCCTCGTGGACTCGTCCTCCAGCACTAAACTGACTGATTGCATTCATGTGTTTTGGAGGTGTGGCTTTGGAGGGAGGGCTGAAGGGAAGGGGTGGTACTTTTTCAGTTAGATACTTTCAAAATTTATCTTACTCTTGCTGGTTTCTCCAAAATTACCTGCCCTCGCTTTAATCAACACCTTCAGCCAATCAGATTTGAGAATTAAACAATTAGACTTAAAGAATTTGAGAATTAAAATAATACCATTTTTAATAGTTTGCTTAAGAAAGGCTTCACGTTCATTAGTAGAAATGGTAAATATTTTATCATTAATACCAGCAGTATCACACTGCTTCAAATGTTCTTGTTGATATGCTGAAAATGTCCAAAAAAAAGAAAAAAAAAGAACCAGTTTCGTTAAGCCAGAGGTTTCTCAAGAGTTCTTTATATACTTAAGGGATTTTAACTTTTTAAAGAGATTCTACTCTCTAAAAGGGAAGTTGTAGAACCTTTAAGGGTTCCCAATAAATACAAATCAAAAATCCCTTAAGGGTGCTACAGTTTTTTGTATTGCTATACGGCCATGATCATTGTGTATGAGTCTGAAGCACAAGACTAGAGGTTGATGAGCACCATTGCTATGACCTAGAACCTGATACTGCTGTGATTGGTCTGTTAGTTTATATTGTATGCTCTTGCACCACACTTGTTTATGTTAGGTCTGTATGTTTTCTTTAATCAGATGCGTAGACTCCAGCCTCTCTGATTAACCCATTCAAATTGACCTCTTTCAAATTATATGCTCATACAGTACACTTACACACATGTTCAGACCAACTGTGTATGATGTTGCCAAACGGCTCTCAACATTTTCATATCCAAACCTTCATAAAACCTGAACGGGTGGTCTTGTAATATTGTCCACCATGCTGTGTTAATGAAAAGGATCTATGCCTTTGTGTTTTAAACAGTGTATCAATCATTTGAACTTATTACAACACAAACATTGCAACATAATCTGGCCATATTACACATCTGTTACCGATAAAATAAGATTGGGTGATCCATTTGTATGTATGAATGGGAAGGTTTTGCACTCTTTTAAATATGTTCTACAGTATTTCCTCTCTCTGCAATGAACCCCTTACTTCCTTACCAAGTACTGCAATAATAACTTGGTTGGCAAAATAATGTCTGGAATTGCTTGAAACTCCTTTACAAAGTGACTAGGCCTTTCCATGAAAGGAAACTTTAGGTTTTTTCCATAACCAAAACCGGTATGCTGACTAGATCTATATCATGGAGGCTTACAAAACTGCTTCTATGAATTTTGAAGGACTACATAAATTTGTTAATGTGGAGACATGTAATAGAGAATTAGAAAAAGTAAGCTAGCCCATGTGAGATATAAAGCATCATCTGAAGTACATTAACCCAAATCTAAAGACTGATGAGTGGAACTCAGGGCTGTGCACAGATGTGCGTTAAATGAGAAGTGAAGCAGATGATCACCTTACATTCCAGTGTGCTTGCAATTAGCACTGACTCAACCTTTTGCATGTTTTTTTTTTTTCAAATGAAAACAAACTATTTAGGTTCTAAAGGAAAGTAAGCAAATCCACAAGAACCACATTCTACATGCACAACAATGTCAAATCCATTGTTCTGGATCTCAACTAGAGGCGCCATATTTATTCCATATTCTGCAGAGGGAGTGTTACCGGTTTGTGTGATTTTCACTTTAGAATACAGCCCTGAAACAAAATGTTAGATATATACGCTTGGGTTTGATTATAATCAACCCACTATAAGCCAGTGAACCAATCCAATATGACAACGCTGTTCCAGAGATTTCCCAGTGCAGATATGCTACTCTTCTGCTGGCCTCACACAAGTCCGATACACACACGTATGTACACAAGCTGAGTGATGAGCAGATCGCACAGAAACAGATGGCAGAATTCTGCCCAAATGATTTATGACTTGTAAGCAAGATAGGACATCTGTTTTTGTATCCTCCTACTGAAAGATGTCCTGGTCTCCCAATACCATTTTTTACTGTCTAATTGCGTTTTCTCTCTTCGAGCGGAACTTGGATATGACTTTTCGTGTCTGAAGCCATTAGACATTTGTTTTGCTTCCATTTCTGAATTGACATCAGGACAGTAGGTCAACACAATGCAAATCTGTTGTACTGTACTACGCACAGTGATACTGTATTTTCAGACCTGAATATTCCAGGCCTCGAAAAAATACTTCTTTTCCTGTCAGCCTTACACAGAGCCAGCAAATCAAGCACATTTTGAATTTTAACACAAAGCCATTTCTGCTGATGCAGTTTGTGAAAGAGCACCGAGGGTCAAATTCACTGCACGCCACATGCTCATGTGTCTTAGATGCTTTCTCCCTGATGATTTACTGTGGCCTCTAGTTTCATGCTTAATTCCCCATTAAGGTTATGGGAGGATAGTTGAGGGGAAAAAACCCTGTTTTTTTCTGAGTGGGTTAACCTGAGGAAGGCTGGGTTGTTCTGGCCACACCCATTCTTTGCACTTCTGTTCTCTATGAGTTAGGAGTAAGCTCAAGGCCAGCTGGCTGCGTTTCTGGTTCATGTGGGCAGCAGTATTGAAGACAGCCAACACTTTTTCATTCAGTATAAATAAAGAGATCGGAGGGAACTTCACCGTAGAAGTACTCATATGCTGGACATGCCAACACTCTGCCTGCAGGAACTACAAACAAAGAGCTGGGCATTGGATGTGGAAAGGAAACATTCAGCTGAAAAAGCAGAAAGAAGAGATAGCTCTGTCACCGCTGCCAGGTACAAAAATGAGAGGGGCTCAGGGCTGCACTGAAATAATTTGTCAGCACTACCATCTGTGCTTCTCTGGGCCTCCTTGGCTCGTGCACAGGCTTCAGTGGTTGACATCCTACTCCAGCCGAACTTCTTGGAAGATATGAGTGTTTCTCAGGGTTTGGCCGAGAGACAGTTCGCTCCTACCACCCACTTAGTGATCTCAGTAGCTGGACACGACGGCTCTGTGCCAATCCCCTTACTCCGCCATGCAAACTCCTACTCTTTGTTTTTCTCTTGCCCGCGCTCCCTCTGCTATGTTTTTTTTTCTCCTCAAGATCACCTATTTTGAGCTTAGTTAAAACACACATGGTTGTTAGCCCAGGCATTAAACCACATGTTTTTTTCTCGTGTTTTAAATTCCTATTTGTATGACTAAACAACTTCTTCTTAGACCATATGTCTTTTTTATGGACCAACCAAAGGAATCTGACCTGAAATCACCTAAATGAAGGAGAAAAAATAAATAAATGACAGAATGAACCCACTTGTATTCACCTTGGCCTCTAATAAGTTGTCCATTCATTTGGCGTTTTTAAATTTCAGTGTTTTGTAGCTAGTGCATCTCCAAAAGAAACCTGGCATTCTTGTGTTTCTTCATACAATGTGTGGATTTTTTGTTTCTTCAAAATTAGAAGGATGACATCAGGGCTATTGTGTTTAAATTGCATATGAATTCAAATGTTATTAAAATAAATATGTGCTATACCCAGGAGTTCACATAATGTTTTTGGGTAACGCTTTCATCTGCTCAGTTATCCAGAAGCACCACCCTGCACTGAAGAAAGCCCAGGCACACTCTCTCTCTCTCTCTCACACACACACACACACACACACACACACACACAC
>JAOTRR010000033.1:3552963-3570838 GCA_028570945.1 Gogo arcuatus
AAATAGTCCAAATACAGAAAAACCTATGAATGAGTAGGGGTGTCCAAACTTTTGAATGGTACTGTACAACAAAGGGACCGATGTTTCTACTACTTCTATGTAGATTTATCCTGTGTGTGTGTGTGCGCACGCACACGCATGACATGTGTTTGGAATGTGGGTAAATAAATCGGCAGGAAGGAGCGTGTAAAGGGCATGGTGTCATTTGCAGTTTAATGATTAATGAGCCGTGAGGGTAACAGAGTGTTTAGCTTTATACTGAAGGTGTGAAGTAACTGGAAGATTTTAGAAAATGGAATCACTGCACATCATCCACTCCCGCACACATGCACGCGCACACATGCATATTACGGTGTGTGTAGGAGAGCAGCAGTAAAAGCTCTTTTAAAGCTGGACTGAATAGAAGGAGTGAGGGCAGGCAGGGTCATTTCCTAGAGAAAACACACAGCTGTAATTATCTGAACACATCCACCAGGCACACACAGGGCGCAACACACAAACCGCGTGTGTGTGTGTGTGTGTGTCTAAACACTGGCAGTGGGGGAAAACAAAACAGCAAAATGAAAGTGAGAAAAAGAATGGTTAACTCTTACTATCCTAACCGGATGATACTGAAAAGTACAACACTCAGAAGAAGAAAAAAGAGAGACATTCTGTACTTTTTTCCTGATTACTTCCTGTCTCATCAGTCCAATCACTGTCCGATGATTTCAGCATGAACACGGGGTATAGACAGAGAGGCTATGCTTTTTTATATTCTGTCTATGTCTAGGACAGAGAAGACACTGCATTAGCATTATGTGAGAACGTGTGTGAGAAGATGTGTGTATGTACAAGAACGTTTGCAGTAATAAACTGTGGAATGCTCGTGTAATTACTGAGAGAGGCAGCTGTTGTGCCTGGGGACCTATCCCATCAATGTAACTGTGAGACCTGCTGCAGCTGCCAGGGGTGACAGAGGAGACACACGTACACACACCAAGCTTACCACCACCTACAGGTACAACATCCCCCTGACACTGATATCCTGGAATCCACCTGAATTTGCATGAAAGATTTTCTTAACTTTTTTTAGTCCTAGTTTGACTTTTTTGCTAAAACTGTTCTTTAAAGATGTGCCAGGCTTTAGTCATGACATTTTGAGTAGTTTTAGTCCAAGAAGATAATTTAATTTAATTTCAGATGACAAACGTGCACGTTTGTAACAGAACACACTAAGCAATGTCAAACTGAACATGATTAACAAAAGACTCCCAAGTGGTGCAACAGAAAAGCCTTCACCTTATCATCAGAAGTATGTGAGAGAATATGGACAACGCCCCAGCCTGTCATTCACGGCGACTCCAGGGAATCGTGAGCGTTTTTGATTTCACGTATGTGGAAGAGGGTGAATAGTGCTTTGCTGAGAGTGTGTTATGCTGCCCTGTGATGCAGCATAAGCAGCAGTTTAAAAAAAAAAAACAAGCATGTGTTAGTCTTCACCCTCCCTGGCTGGGAGCTGTCATGTGATAAGGAGCTGGCTGGTGGGTCGGATCAAAAAATTCTGCTGTGAACTGGCCATCCCATTTTGTTTAAAAAAATCTATGTATTTATTTAAGAGACAGGGTTTTTTTTTTAGATATTTAACACACTTAGCTAATGAACCTCTGGTCACTCATTACCCCAACAAAGTTCAGCTCTCATTGAAAGAGTCTGCTGTGTTTGTGTTGCATTCAAGCCATCTACAGAAGCACTTGTGCTACTTCATTTCTCTACCTGCATGAAGGAAAGAAATACTTTTTTCCTAAACATATGTGATGTTTTTAGTGCTGATAATGCAGTCTTACAAATGATAACAAATTATTTGTTTCACATTTCACATCAACATTTTTTGTTGTCTTTTTGTAGATGTGTTAATTTTAAAAATCTATAATCAATAAGCATTTTCATTAGTAGTTCAGATGAAACAGGGTTGGAAGCACCAGATGCAATAAATGGAGCAACAATTGTAAAAAATCTCTTGCAATTAAGAGATTAGCTGATAGGAAAGGTCACAGACTGGTTGTCTCTCATGTATGCGCGCGCACACACACAGTATCCAGTGGATTTCTAAGGCTCTTTGGCATGGCTCATATCAAATGCTCTTTTCCTGGCCGGGCTGACCGAGTGAACTTTGAGACGGACCTTTGAAAGCAGCTGTGGGACAATGCGTTCCGTGTGCCTGACCAACAGATGGTACTCCAAGCACAAACACGCACACATGGAAAGAGAATAGTCCACATGTAACAACACGCCATCATGCTAAAGCCCCCTACACCTCACCTTATACTCACACGCCACACGCTGCATTCCTGGGACTAAAGGAAAGCGTCAGGTTCTGAGAGGTGTGTAGATGTGTGTGGGATTCTCAAGCACAGCCCAAAGACTACATCATGCTTAAGAGAAATTTGGCTCAATACAACAGCAAGGATGTCATTGATCAGGAGAATGAAACCTTGCCTGAGGGAAGACTGACTAAATTCTAAACCAAACAGTGACCCAGCTTCAAGTTGTGCCATAACCCTTAGCCTTCAGCTCACCTTATCACAAAGCATCACATTGAACGCTATAGCTGACTGCCCGGGTAATCTACACAAGATTTACAGCCACTTCAAACACAACATACTGCCCTGAAGCATAGTACAACTGCATCTGCTTCATGTTGAGATGTTTTGGGTTATTGAACAGATCGCATTCACAAACTATACAGCATCAAGGAAATGAATCTAATTTTCTGCGCGTACATTTGTTTTTTAAATCTCAATTTCCCTCGCCTCATGACGGGGACGCTCAGTACTGCCTATATGTTCCTAAAATGCTGGCTGTTGGAAAGTTTGCAGGAATATCTCAATATTATTGTTAATATGAAGAAAAATATGGTATGTTTTGAGTGCCGAGCACCACCCTGCCCTTGAAGCTAATAAAGTCCATGCTAAAAGCCTACATTACCTCAGTGTGGCAATAAATGGCAGGCTGGAAAATTATGTCTGCTGGAAAGAGAGCAGCTATCACGAAGACGTAACAGGGAGGAGGAGGGAGGAAGGCAGAGTGGGAGAAGGAAGGATGAGAGGAGACAGTGAGAGGGGGAGTGGTAGTAATAACCCAATTTATTTTTAGAGAGCCTTTTGTTTTTCCTGGAAGGTTCGGCTGAAAATCTGCCCATGGGCTCCAGGCTGAAACGAGCCGTGGTAGTCTGGGACTCGCTGTGCTTACCACCTCCTATCACTTTCCATCTGTTAGCCTTCTAAAAGTGCTCCATTACAAAAGAACAGGGCTGGTGGCTTACTGCTGATCTGCCAGATTTTGCTCCCGCAAAGAAGCTGGCCTGCTCTGAATGGAGCAGAAGCACAGAGTGGCCTAACTGGCTGCAGGAAAGTGTAACCGAATCGCAGATTAAATACTATAAAGGTTAGTGTGCAGCTACAGTCAGTTCCAGAATTATTGTGGTTTTGTTAAAAAAGAATTTTTTTTTTGATAAATGTTTTCTTAAGAGTTTAGATTTCTCTCATATTGTCAGTATCACATTGAGCAAATTAACCACAAAGACAATAATTCTGAAATCATAATTCTTATTGCTTGTTGTTTTTCAAGATGCATCTGTGGTAATGTGCTCTTGCGTTGAAGTCAGCTGCTAGTTTTGCTGCTTTTGTTTCAATAAAAAATGGAAAGATTTTATGTTTATATAGTGATGTCTATCTTTCAAATGAACTACACAAAGTCAGGGGTGAAAAGACTGGATCATTTTAGGTCCAAAAAGTGAGTATGACTAGTGAGAATATCAATCTCACTACAGGAATAACTTCACTAAATAGAGATCTAAAAAGAAAAGGCATTGGTTTTTTTCTGTTATTCGAGAACATAAAGGTGGCAGTGTGAGCTTGTAAGCAGCACTAAGAAGAGCTGTGCAGAAACAGCAGGTGGAAATATTTCAGATGGTGTAAGATGGACTTTTGCTTTCACTTGAGTTGAAGCCAGGCCAGTTTTCAGACTGTGAGCTGAGACTGTATGTTGTATAGCTGCTTGAACTCAGAAGGCCTCATTATGCTGGGTCACACTGCAGGTGAGGCAGAGGAGTAGTGGGATTCAATAAAATGAATGCGATTCAGGCAGCGTGTTCACTTGCTCAGTGTCATGTTTGTGGAATGATGTAGCATGTAGCTCCACCTCCACACCTTTATCCTTGTTTAAAAAGGCCAGTATTTATGAACACGAATATGGAATTTGTAAACACACCCAAGTTCTTCTGCCATCCCAAATAGTTAGCTGACTAGGTCTTAAACATTGTGGAGCCAAGGACCCCTTTAACTGTAAAATAAAACTGATGGACCCCTCAGTACAGATTTATATAATGAACATAATCCAGCTACTATATTAGTATTTAGTAAGGTTTAGGCTCCAAAGGTTTAGGTGTACAGTACTATTCTCTCTCTCTCTCTCTGGTTCAGGCTGACATTATTTATACACTGAATTGGTTTGGAGTTACTGAGATTTGGATTAAACAGATTCAATTCAAATGAGCAGTCAACTCAATAATAAATATAAGATCTTTGATAATGGCGGACTGTGATTTCCTGTAATTAAATAAATTATAAACAAACAAACAAACAAATAATCAATCACAGACCCCCTGGTAACTGATAGTCAACTAGCTCACACGTCACAGTGTGACAAGTGAGATTTTACTATCTGAGTCTCAATTCATACTGTGATGTTCTCTACTGTTTATTTCTCAGTCACCAAATCTGTCAAAATATAGCATAATAATCATAATCATCATGAACATTAACATCGTACTGCGGCTAGAAGCTTCTGGGTGCCACGTTAGGCTATAATATCAGATGTGATAGGTGCAAAGCCACAGAGCCTGATTCATAACGTCACTGACTGAGCATCCCACTGTACTGCATATACAAATGTGAGCCAAACAACCAACAATTTATACAGAGTCAGTAATACAAGAGGGGTTCAGTCTGATTCAGTTTTACCACTCCTATTTTTCATGTCCCTTTGAACAACAAACATTGTCACAAAATAGCTTTATGGAATTCGGGATGTAGATCTAGATCTAGCAAGCCAGAGATGACAAATGTAAGTTGCGCACGTTACCTCAGCATCCTGGTTCCGCAGTTTGTACGTCATTTGCAGCAGGCTGAGACAGGACGCACTCAGCTCTGTCTCTTCTAGCAGGAATTCCAACAGCAGGACCAACTGCCATGGATTCAACTGAAACAGCAAAAAAAAGGAAAAAATAATTTTGTTTCAAAGCAAAATTTACCAAAATTACATTACCTGTTATTACCTTGGTACAATCTCCGCCTACGTATTGCATTTTAATCAAATTGCTTTTACCATAAACAGTAATGTAACTACAAAACAACTACTTAAATATACAAAAGATCCTTCACACAGCTCAAATTACTGCAACAATACAAAGATTTCACACAATTTCCTCCAGGTCTTATGAGCTCCACACTGCTGTAATCATAGACTTTAAAAACAACACCAAAAAATGACTCAGCCATCATAAGCCCTAAATGGCATTAAAACCTGATCTGACTGAGCCTCGTGGCATTAGCAAAAAGTTACCTAGGAGATGTTCCTTTTCACTTTGAAGAGAATTAGAAAGCAGTGTGTTTGAGAAAGAGACAGGAAGTTGGACGACTGTTCCATAGCTGCAGTGAAATGAAAGCACGTTTGGGAGGATAACAGGTTTATTAAAAAGAGCCAATCTTTGAAACAGAAAAAATCTTATTTCTGGGCTCTTCTTGAAATGTAAAAATGGTATAATGGCTTATGAATTAGAAACAGGAGATGTAAGATTTAAGCACAGCTATGAAATGTAAAAGTGTTGCGAGCAGATCTTATTTTTATTGTCTTGCACAGATAGTAAAGAGAAAAAATTGGTTTAAAAAAAAGGTATAAGATATAACATGCAACAGAAATCAAATGGTACGTCAAAGATAGACACAAATACAAAAGTTCTGCTCATTAACCTGATAGCATGCTTAAGTATGAAGGAGTGTGTGTTTTGTGTAAGGTTTAAGAGCAGAAGAGAGTCTGATTGAACCTGCTGGGTAAAATCTACCAGCACGAGAGGCAGGACCACACAGGATGGGGGGCAATAGAGAAGGAAAGAGGAATGAAGTCAGCTGACTGATGTGGAAGGAGCTGGAGGAAAAAGAATGTACAGAGAACAAGGGAGGGATAAATAGGAACTGACTGAGAGAGACAGAGAGATAGAGACTGATGTGGTGGGAGATGGGTGGTGGCAGGCCTGCTATTATTACCCCATTATCACATCAGGATCTGTACAGCACTGATGCACAGCCTCCTCCCTCACCATGCCACTTCCCTTTCTCTCCACGGCCAAGCCCAGCTCTCTCTCACACATTTATACATTTGGCAGATATTTTTATCCAAACCGACTTTGACTTGACACAATTCAAACGTACAGCTGAACAATTCCGGGTTAAACTTACATTCTTCTGATTACTAGTTTTGAACCTTAACTACTTTAACCTAGAACTTCTGGGACCTTCCGCTTACTTCATCCCAATTCTCTCTACACCCCAAACAAGAACAGACACATTCTCACTTCAGTAGAATGTATTATCCAAACAAAAGTTCTCATCTCTACAATCAGAAACACACCTCATCCAGCTCATCCTCTCCTGAACACAATTTTGCAGAAAAGCCTTCCCTAAAATGGTTAGGAAATGTTGGGTTGGACCCCGCCTAAGTAAAAAATGTGCTATATTTGTCCACATTACTGAAAGAGGGAACTATTTTACTGTTACTAAGGCTATTTGAGGTCTCAGAAAAGTGCCACATGGACAAAAGCCTCTCAATGTGTCAGTGAAAGTCACATAAAACCAAAATTACAGTAACCTGACCATGAGAGACTTAATACTGTAGGCTTCTTTTGAGGAATACAGTCACAGGGTCCTTTCATCCCTGTGAAGACTTAATTTGCTGCAGGAAAAAAAAGGCATCTAACTTTCGGGTTGATAGTTGAGTATGTCTTCTTAGTCTTTATGTCTTTTTGCCAACGTTAAGCAGCATTCCCAGGGCCACCCATGCCCATCGGATCTGCCGCCTTTGAAAGATGAGAAGAATTTAAAGTCATAAAAAAAGTGAGTGTAGAGAGAGTGCCTCCTCCACACTCAATTGGCCTCAGGGAAAGGCAACTAAACCCTTCCCACCTTGAGGATCAAACAAGCCGGACTCCTGCCCAATTCTGATAAATCTCAATTTCAGTTCAGGGAGATGAGAAATGACAGCAGGGATTATTAGGGATCCCGGAGAAAATGCACTAGTGTAATCCATCAGTGGGTATAAAAGTCACGGTTTTCCATCATCAGCCTGCAGCACTGAGATCCAGGGAGGAGCTTTTCTACTCTGTGGTGATCTTTCAAAGGTCTCTTGCAGTCTTGGGTTTAGTTTTAAGGAGAAAAGTCAGCTGTGGGTATAGGGCTGGGCGATGGAGCTGAAACATTTATCACGATAAAATGTTTCATTTCAGTTGATATCGATAATTATTGATAATTTTAATGACCTTTTTAAATAGGCTAATTACCAGGAGAAAAAAGGTTTATTATTCAACCACTTTATTTTGAGTTTAAACACCTTACTTTCATCAACAGTTTCCTCATCATCTGCACAGTGTTTCCCCACAGAGACTTTACTTGGGCAACCGATTTTAACAAATAAGTATGAAGAACGAGAATGTTCTGTGAGTGACAAATAATAATGAACATAATGTACTGTATCGCGAAAAGGAACCGCGTTGTGCTGGAATAACTGGCCGAATAGCCGAACACATGAACGGAGAGCTTTCACGCTGTAGACAACATTAATCGGTGTGCACGTTACGTGTTATTGTCAATGTTACCATGACAACAGGGAGCGCCTGAGTCCAGTCAGTGCATTCAGCTTTTTAACAGCATCAAGTCAATTTATTTGTATTGCGCTTTTAACAATAGACCTTGTCGCAAAGCAGCTTTACACAGAAATATAGATTTTAAACATATGAATTAATACATTTATCCCTAATGAGCAAGCCTGAGGCAACGCTTTTTTTCTAGACTTTTTTCCGATTATTAAAAGGACATTAACGGTCTGTGTACATTTCATTATTATATTTCATGTCAGTAACAAAAATCAATAGGCAATTTTTGTTTTTTTTAATCAGAAATCGCAGATATAAAATTTAAACACAACCTGTGCTTGTCACTGATAAATAACATGCACAATTTACTGAGCAGCATGAGCGAAGTGAATTCCAATGCTCATGACACTAAAAAAAAATTTTTTTAAAAATTAATCATGTCCACATTTTACCTATTTGTTCTCTCATTTTAGTTATATCGTGGCCACAGTTTACTAATTCCTTCTGAATAGCACAGCCTGCTCTTTGTTAATGCATCGCTCTCATTTAGGCCACTGAAAACATCTGCATCGGATGATTTAACTAAAATGAAGGAATGAGTAAAACGTGGCCATGAATTATTAAAACCTGGCCACAATTTAACTAAAACGTTGGAATGAATTATTAAAACGTTTCAGGGAATGCGGGCCCTTTCCGCCGGTTAATACCACGAGTATATTTAAAACCTGTGGGAAACTGCTTGTTTTTTCACTCCACGCTGTTTCTGTTGTTGTCACATGTCGATGGTGCAACTGAACAATACACCTGTTAAATGTGTGGCTGTTTGCGTGTCACTGGTAGCACACTCCATTATCAAGGGATACGAATGAGCCAGGGAGGGAGCATGCTTGGGGTTTGTTCATGCAACCGAACTTTGCGTATTCATTATGTGCTTTTCTGGCGGTTTGCATGAAACTATCAAACATTCTATCGAACAGTTTTCTTATTGCTGTTGATGAAGTGTCTATCGACAATACATATCGCTATTGTTTTATCGCCCAGGCCTATGTGGGTATTAGTAGCGTGTGGGATTTTAGTGCTTCAGTGTGTGTAACATGAGGATGAGTATAACAAAAGGTCTGACAATGAAGTTACAGGACAAAAAGGAGTCCTAAGGGCAGGAACCAAGAATGTGCACTTCACAGCCCAGCACAAACTCCCATACACGCTCAAAGCAATGCGCAAAGGAATAAGATTATATTGAGCTTTGAGAAGATTAAGAATAAATACTCCTTAACTGTACACACCCAAACTATGTCCACATGCATACACTTGCTGCAGAAATGCATGACTTGATCACCAAAACCACATAAAAACACACACCCTTACCCAGCTAGCATGGTCAAGATGTATAAGCACACTGCATACGCTACTGAAACCAACCACTCCACACATGTATATGCTCAAGACCAAGTCTATGTTTGCTTTTCCGCTGACTTTTTCATTCCTCCCCACATGAAAGGCTTCGCTCATTAAAGCCATGGAAAAGTTAGCAGCATGCAAATAAACATGCAGCAAAGCTTAATGAAAAATGATGGACTTTTCAACTCGTTTATTCTGGCCGACTCCCCTTCAGACACGCACGTTCTTTGTTACAACGCTTGTGATGATCAATCTAAGTGCTGATTAATTATTTCTCCAAGCAACTTTGATGAGACCGCTCAAGCCAAACAGGGATACAGAACAGAGCAAGAGAAGCTGTTGTCAATTCATCATGTGTCTGATTACGCCTCTCTGAAAGGTGGGGGCGGCCAATCCTCGCAGGCAATGTGGCAAGTAAAAAAGGCAGGGTGACTCACTGTGCTGAGCTTATGTTTCTGCTTGTGGAAAGTGAAAGAGAATGACACACACACACACACACACACACTCAAACACACTGAGCCACACCCTGCAACCGCGACTTACCCACATGCCACAGGCATATCATCATTGGGCTTAAGTTAGAACATTACAACAATAAAGACGGCCTAGATGTTCCTCGCTAATGCATTCAAAGATTCTGTTCTGTTTATGTTGTCTCTGTCAAAGTCTGGCGTGAAGATAAAGACTACAAACTACAATTCATACATTTCCTTTGCCTCTTCTGTTCAGTGAGAGCAGAAACCTTTTATCCAAAGAAAATACATCAGACCCACATGGATGAGGAGAAGGTGGGGTTTGCATGGAGGAGTTTCTGTCATCCTTCATCAACTGAAGCGTGTTTGAGTGGCTGATTGAAAATGGCAAACTTGGGGAATTCTTCTCATGCAGTATATATCTGGAACAATAGTTTTCTGACATGCCGGCGTAGGTTTAGCCAAAATGAGTGACAGTTGTGAGCACAATAACTCAGGAAATCAGTGACATGCTCAGCAAAAACAAGAAAAATAACAAAGATGCCAACACTCATATTTTTTCACCTTTTGTCTACTCACTCACTACAGTATAATGCACGTGTGTGTTTCTTTTACATGTCATCATGTCACTATATATTACTATTCAGGTCATAACTGACTAAACATCAGAGCTTAAAATGGCTGTTTGAAACCAACAGGATGTAACTATATTGGGATTGGGATTGGACATATATTTTTGGGATTTGGACAAATGTTCTCAGAGTTCAAGGCTCTAGTTTGTTTTTCAGCACACAGTAGCAAGAACACATCGGTTGTTTGAAGGCTGTGTAAAGTTTAGGCTATAGAAGCTAAAAAAAAAAGGATTAAGGAAGGCACTGATGGATGAAGAAATTCCTTAAGAGCTTAAACATAATTTTTAAAAGTAAATTTGGCATTGGGAAGTTTGGGATAGGCCACAGTGAGCCACTCGCGGTCTCTGACAGGTGACACACCATGGCACACACACCATGTAGCAGACCACCACTAAGACACCAGCACTCAAGAGACTCTTCTTAGGATTCGTCCAGTCCATTCAGTTTCAATGATCAATGTCCAGTTATCAAATGGTATGACAGTCCTTTGATGGAGTCCTTTGATTGGATTGTGTTCACCAACGATCTGCTGACGGCTGTCATTGTCACTACAAGGTAACTGGTGCTATCATCAGGAATGACATGTTATATTCAGTCTCCAGATGGTTGTGGCCAAGTTTGGGCAGTAGACATTTAAGCTATAGTCAGGTTTGGATACAAAACTTGGTGCTGTCTGGATCAGGTCAGTCTGGACTTAGAATATTTCCTGGCAATTGTTGGATAATGTTAAAAATTATAGACCTGGTGAAAACTAACATTCGTAATAAAATATGATATTTAACCTAATGACAACAGACATATTCAGTATGGACAAGTTGAAAAGCTGTAACACTATCTTAGTTTTACCAGTTTAAACTGTTTGAATGACGCCACATTTAGACTACTTGATGTGTGACTTTTGGCTTGGCTCAGCTCGCATCCACAACATGTGATTAGTGTACGAGTGTGAGTAAAGTCAGCTGTCCAACAGCAAGTCGACTCAGACTCTTTCCAGGACTCACACATCCTGTCTTTGTTCAGTTCTGTGGCAACATAAGTGAACATCAAATCAGAAACCTGAAATTGTGTGCATTTGATGCACGTGGAAAATACAGCAGAGCCAAGAAGAACATTAGCTGTCACTGCAAAGAACTGAAATTTTTATCATCAGTTGGAAAGAATTAGTGGAAAGTATCACATGAGATGACCATGACTCACATCCTAACACAGTGAGAAGTGTTAAGTAGTGTAAAGCTGTTCCGAGCTTGAAGAACACAAATGCATTGATGAAAATAGAAAATGGCGCCAAGCTCTGATCATAAAACCACCACTAAATGGCAGTGCAATGGTAAGAACTCGTCTGGCGCTCCAAAGTGAACAGCTTACAGACGGCTTTTGAAGGGTGGTCTTTTGTACGTGAACAGATTCTGTCCGCAGCCTTGGAAACGAAGCCCTTACCTTTTTAAAAGCTCATCCTTCGTTTCTTTTGAGCTATCTTTCTCTCTGCAGGGGGTCGTATTTGTAGAATGCATGTCTCTTGTCTCCCATTTCCCCTTGCGAAAGAGACAAAGTCATAGTGACATTATTAAACAGGATAGCGTGATTTCTGTGGCGATTCTCCCGCACCAATGAGTTTTATTTGGTCTGACCACAGTCTCGTAAAACACGTGCAGCCCTACACATAAAGCCCTGGCTTGGGTTACACTACTTTCTCACTTTCCTCCCTTCTTTTTTTTGTCTTCGTTGAATTTTTTCCCACCGATAAGTTGCCCTCGAGGCCAGACCTCTGAATGAGTCGATCTGTGTCCTAAAGAAATCCTCTGGAGACTTATAAGGTAGCAACCCAATATGGCTACTGCATGACATCAAACAGGAATGAATTCATCTGTGCAGGTGGAGCTTCCCTTTAGATTTCAGCCAAGTCTTACCAATACGCTAGCTTCCCTGTGCACCACATGGGCATGTGGGACATTACTGAATTATAGATCACATGTGGGTGAGATTGCCCTTTACATCATCACTTCATGTATGCTCTAAAGAGCCCTAACAGTTTTGATAAAAAGCCTTACTTGGGTTTTAGCCTGTAAACAGATTTGATCTGTTCTTGCTGTTTTGTGTCCTCAAGGTAAAAACCCCTCAGTAAAATTCTGTGAAATTGATGGAAAGAGTCACAGACTGTTCCTGTACAGTTAAGCTAAGACATGTTGATTCTTTACCCCTCTGACCCTGAATGTGTCCCATCTGCTTTGCTCGGCCACTGCTGTTTGTAGCCCACAGGTTTCTTCTAAAGGCAAGAGGGAGGGCTGGATCTATACTGGTCCATAATCAGGTCGGCCGTACCAGACAGCACGTCGATGCGATGTCACTTAGTGAAACAGCTACGTCTGATTTAAAAACATTAGCCTGTGTGTGCAGAGAAGGAAAAGGACAACGTCCTCCAGTGGAGAGAAATAAAGGCTAATGGAGGTGGATCATTAGGGGTTTAAAAAAAACACAAGTAAAACAGCCAAATGCGTTTTGATTCCACGAGAGCGCCAAAGGCTTCTACTGACATCTATATGCAACAAGATGTAGCATGAGCCAGCATTATGTGAGTATTCAGTCATGCTGACGTGAAGGTTTATACTTCATCAGAAGTTTTTCTAACAACAGGCTGAAATGAACTTCGGAACTTGTTCGTGGTATTTCAGAACTGTATTATGATCTTCACTGTCCAGTAAACAACAACAGGTGGGGTAGAAAGTAAAAAGCAAGGATCAATAGGTTAAAGTAAACATTTTGTTGTCTGTTTAAATACAATGGTGGCACACTTTGATAGAGATGAGGATGTTGCTATTTTTTTCTGTTGCCTCATCTGAGAAAGATTATACAGAACTGGACCAACTAATAGGAAATTATTGGCCATTATAGGGATTTTTTTTTTTGGATTTTGAACTTTAATGAGTTCCTTTAAAATGGAATGCATCCAGTGGACATCCAGTTTCATTTCAGAAAATAACTTTTCCAAAATACCTTGCTTCAACCTCTCCAAAGTCCTTTGTTCAGAATGAAGCATAGCTCAGGCTTCAGTCCAGACTGGGCATGCACCTTGTGCAGAATGTGTGTTGCTTGAAACTTCATATGCCCTTTTACCACTTTAAGAGCACAATGAATGTAAAACCTAAAGAGTCATTAAAGCTACGTCTGATTAGTTTACACTATTTCTGGCTGGATTTCCACAAGTTAACTGCATAGCCTTACTTCATAACCCCACAATCAAGCGGAATGCCAGTCTACATCTAACCAAGCTACTCCCTCATAAACTCCCCATTATAGCCTCTTTGCAATATCAAACAATGTATCTAATAAAGACTAAATTGTTTGCGTATACTCAAATGTGAGCATCTGAAATGGATGCCACAATGTACTTTTTCTGTCCCAATGCCAATCACAGTAACTACATTAACAGACACGGCTTCAAACCAGAAACAGACCTCCAATTTTCATAAATGGAATCTATGATTTGCCCCAACCACAGATTAAGCTTCCACAGCCTTCCAGATCCTGCATCCTGTCTAAAAGCCTCAGCCTGTAGAGCTAAAAGCAGAGCAATCAAGAGACCTGTCTGTGAAATGTCCTGCAGCTGAGATAACAAACAGCACAGATATATAAGCACCAGATAATACACATGACAGATCTGTTAAGTCTACCTCCAGCTGTTCTAACTAGTAGCACTACAATGACCTTCAATCATGTGACACAGCTGATTTTAGGTTGTCTGCAATACTTGTCAATAGAAACAAGCTCCAAGATATCATTAATGTGATCATATAAATCAGTTGTAGCTCTAGTGTTTATGCTGAATCATACTGGCAACATGACGGTGTTTAACTGCATCACACCACACATCATGCTAAGGAAGTTTAATTAATTTCTGTCAGTCAACACCTCGCCATGGACCACAGCCTGGAAGTGTGGCTCTCAAAGACATCTTTTATCCTCTGGAGGAGAGAGGCAAAGTAAGCGAGAGAGAGAGAGAGAGAGAGATGTTGCTCTTAATGCACAACGACACCAGCACATAAAGGCCAGTTTTCATGGCACAAAAGTACCATTTGTGTCTAATATCACCAAAGCGGCTGACAAAAAAACAAACAACACGGAGATGAGCTTTGAGAAAAGCATCTCTTCAGCAAGAGCAGCTTACATGAAGGATGTTCAAAGCAGGAAAGTTGGGTTGCAGGTGCTCAGAACACACACAAAAACAGCACAGTTGTGTGAGTGTGTGTCTCTCAAATTATGATGGACTGGTGAACATGGAGGGGGGACATACAGAGGACATCAAAGGAACAGAGATACATCCTGCAAGGGACACCTGTTGAAAGTAGCTTTGATAATACCTGCTTAAAAGAGCATCAAAAAGGCTGTGACATGCATACGTACTAAGAGACAATGCACAAGAGGCGAATAATCTGAAAAAGAGCAGAGCCCAATGGAACAGGCACACATATCAGGGTCTGCAGCAAAAGAATTTCAGATCATCAACAGGGTTACTTACAGATTGTTTTTCAAGTTTTCAAGATGCTCTCCTGCTTTTAAATGCTAACGCAATTAATCAGGCCAATCTTAATCTTATCACAGACATCAGCAGTAATCTGAATAATATGAAGTGTGATTAAAACAAATCTCATTTCGAATCAAGTAGGAATAACATGGATTATTGACATAATGATATAAATCAATATTCCCTACTTACTATGCCAGAGAGAAATATGTGTCTAACACCATGTACCACACTGAGACTTCAGTATTACCCCAGAATATACTGACTGTCATTTGTACCTCACCCTCCTTATCTTAGACATGTTTTTCATAAACCAGCACATGAAATAAAGTTGCTTGAATTTCCTCCAGCTCAAGTCAGGGTACATTGACAAGATAGGGGCACAGCCTAAATAAACATGTCCAAATGCAGCCCCCTGAACAAGCCTCAGAGATAGTATCAGTCTCTGCTAAAAGCCTGCTCCAGTCCGTCTGGCTGTCACCTCGCTACACCCTAGCATGTGTTATGAAAATGAGCCGCGGTGCTTTGAAGACACGTTGCAGATGGACTGCCGTTTCTTTAACCCTGCTCCTGAACCCGGATTAGTCCCAGGTCTGACAGAGGTATGTGAGATGGACTCAGCCCAGATATCTCTCTCTCTCCCCCTCATTCTCCCCCTCCTGCCACAACGCATGGCTGAACCTCCAGCCCAAAACAACACCGAGAACAAGGGTAAAAGTGTGATACCTAAACAAACACAGACACAGTGGAGCAAGACTTTCACTCACTCTGACACACAGAATGTACACATGGAACAGACTGACATCCAAGAATAAATAACAAGTTCATGAATTAACATGGAAAGTGTAACAGGCAGATGCTGAAGAGAGTTTCCGGTTTTGGCCAGGCTTTAATACCTGTAAATCTGAGCGACTCTCTGGAGATTCTTCCAGTCTCGGAAGCTGAGAGAAACATTAAATCATACAACGTCAAATTGTTTTCTTATTATAGGAGAGAACAAGCAGTTACTCTCTAAGGAGATTAGAGAAGCCATACAGGCAGTGCACAAAGACTCAACCACACAGACTCACTGAGCCGCATGGCAGAGCGTCCCACTGAGAGCCCTCTAACAAACACAAACTCTAAATAACGCTTCACTTTGACGGACTCTGTCCCAGAAGCCCAGACTGGTACCCGGCAGCAACGCTTCTTTAACCTTTTCTACTGCGAGGTGACTCATGCACAGGCTAAAAGATTACACTAAATTAACTGATTTTCTCCTAAGCAGGGTTTCAATAACTTCATACTAAATGGGCAGATGATGATGATACAGGAATGAATTCTAGTTATGATCAAGTTCAAGTCCTTTCTTTTTCATGTGCCTCTGCTAGTGCCAATGTAAGGTTACAGGAAGAAGGGACAAGTAGGAGGAAGGACAGAGATAAAGAGACAGAAAAACACACCTTGGGGCTGTCTATATCTGCTCTCTTTCCTCTTCTCGTTATGATCTCATGGCCCGTGCTGTATCTACTTACTGACTCATCAAAGTTGCATACAGTCAAATCTGAGGATAAAGCAAACGTATGCAAATTCCACTCTCAGTTTTCTTTTTAAATCAGTTTCATCTTTGGTGTATCTGTATGACCAAATGTGTGGTCATAATGCATGTAAGTGTGGGCGTAACATTTTAACAACCTGAAAAAATGCTTGATTTACATTATGATTAATTAATATGTATAGCAAGTACAGTAAGTAGAGTAAGAACAATAAAAAATTAAATAATGATAATCACAATTGCACACACAAGAACCTCAAATATATTCCACAAGTGCCTTCATTTACAGCAACCTCAGACAAAAGCACCTCTAACTGAGCTTCACTGTATTGTATTTTTCCTTTCTTTCCTTGGTTTTTCCTCAAATCTTAATAGTTGACTGAATGTTTTCTTTTTTTGCTCAACTTTGGCAATATCTGTATAAATTAGGGCGTGTTTCATGTAAATTTGATTTATTTGAGGGTAAACTGGGGTGTTACATAGGTACATGACATGTACATAAAGGCCCAGTGGGCAGTAGCTTGCGTCCACACAGCTGAAGTTGATTCAATAACTGCGCTCAAATCACAGCTTGTTTTAATGATGTATGACAGCTGCATGAATCAGATAGATTCGTTTGTGCGTCATTCTGTGGCTCAAATCTGGACTCGTTTCTACGCAACGTTGATGAATAAGGGCTGGTGCAGGGTTATGTGTGGTCAGAAGCTCCAATACACTAGAAAAGAATTAACTGCTGCTGACCTCAAATTATGAGTGATTTATTTGATATTCACATACACTGTAAAAAAAAAAAAAAAAGGGTTCTGAGCTGAAATTGGAATAACCGTATTAATTTGTATATGTGCACACACATCGACTTGTGTTTTCTCTATGCTCTTTTTGTGTGCAGACACTGCTGATTACAGTTCTCCACCTATCCCAGAATCCACTGATTAAGCGTTCCTGCTATTTCTGCCTGGACCAGTAATGCACTCTCTCTTGGACCCCTGTGCATTTTAGACCCAAATATAGTGCTGCCAAACCAATCTGATAAAGGCTGTTTTTTCCTGGTCCACTGCCAGAAGGCCTAAAATTCATAATGCCATTTTTATCCAGCAGAATCTTTGTGCTGTGGATTTCTACCCTGCTATTTTAAACAGTTCAATCAATGTGTTGTTGTTGGAAGGCATGTTTTATAAGTTGATAAAGTGTGCAATAGGTGTATTGAAAATGTATTTCAATATATATTTCCAAATTTAATAACCTCACAGTTTCCACATGAATAAAAATATGACTTAGCAAGTTGGAGTATAAAGGTTGGAGTGTAAAAGATGTTCCAGTGGCGCCTGGTGGTTACAGTGGAAGCACAGCTGTCTTATATATACAGCTCTGGAAAAAATTAAGAGACCACTGCAAAATTATCAGTTTCTC
>JAOTRR010000033.1:3601126-3611140 GCA_028570945.1 Gogo arcuatus
TTTTTTTGGACCGGACAGTGTATGATCACGCAGCATCTAACAAGGCAAGCAAATCAATGGAATATCGGCTTATAGCTGTCAAGCAGGAGCATGTTTTAAAATTGTTGGCCACTCAAATGAGGTAATTAGTATTTCAACTGAATTTTAAAATGTTAATTAACATTTGTTGAATGGCTGATATATATGGTGTGGCTCTGCCCTACCTGCCCCTTTGGACGAGCCACCACTGATGGTAAAAAACAGCTTATTGCTGAAAGAGCTGAAAGAAGCCTAACACAAGTCGTATGAATGAACAGACAATTTAACAACTAACAGGCCACTTTTAAAACTGGTGCTAAAAGACTCATAAAATGCACAATATCCATAATGCACCTCTAATAATGTCTATAATGTGTATTATAGCTTTGTGCACTGAGCAACAGAGAGCAACTGCAATTAATCTCGTCTGCCTTGCAAATCCTGCTGTGTTTGAGTGCTCTTCTGCTGCAGCATATAGGGTACATATCAGAGCAAAACTAAAATTAAAATTATAAAACTAGCAGAGAACATGACAACAAGAAAAGCTGAGTTATGCTGAACATGCTGTTGATTTTTCACTGGTACAGATACCTGTTGGATTTTGGCCCAGAACACGTCTTCTAGGTATGTAGCAAACCCCTCGCTGATCCACTCCTCTGTCCAGTCCCGCGCCCCAATTGCTAAACCAAACCAGGAATGAGCAATCTCATGGCACAACCTTGTCCCACACAGGATTTTGTTACCCGCTAACACACTCTGGGACAGGAAGATGATATGTGGGCTGGAAAACACACACAGAGACACAGACATGAGAATAAACTCGATGATCTTGTGTGGTCAAAAGCTTTTATGTTTTGGGGCACTATCAATAGTCAGGTATGATGTCATACTGAAAAATCAATTAGTTTTTTCAATTCTGCACATGGCTGCTGCACGACAAAAACTCACAGGTCTAGGACAGCAGTTCAAGTGTAACAAAATGTCTTCACATTATTGTTACAGCTGTCTCAATACAAAACGTTTAAAGGTGCAGAAGTCAAGATTGGCGCTCTAGTGGTTAAGTAGGTGAAGTACAACACTGAAATGTTTATTTACTCCCTGAACCAGCTTCCAGTTTGTCACCTATGTACAGGAAGCATGCCGTCAGAATCTACAGTGGCTAATAGAATTCAATTAGATGGTTAGTGATGTTAGAATTTTAACCTGATCTGTTTTTGTCCACTCGGCTATTCAATTGTTTGATAGCCAATTCATAATGCGAAATTCAGCTCATACTGATTTGCTGCTGCAAGAATGGTCAGGAGTGCCTGTTTTTCTTTGTAATGAGCTCTCATGAGCTTTTCAGATGACCATCACTACCAGAGATAGCTAGTTAGCACTGTTAGCAATGTTACTTGCACATGAGTTAGCTAAAATTACATACATTTCTATGAAGGTGATTCATCTAAAGCAGAGGTATACAAACAGTGGAGTGCGCCCCCCTAGTGCCACATGAAGGAATTGCAGGGGCAATAACACATTTTGCATAGGAGCTTTGCATTTTAACAGCGGAATACAAAAGTTCTTAAAAATGAGAAGTGGGGCTCACAGAGAAAAAGTTTGAATACTTCTGATCTAAAGCATTACCATACCTGGCTCTCTTTTCATTTTGTTTATTTTGATTAAGTTTTCTGGAAGCATGACATGCTTATTTGCTCACAGTAAAGGTCTGGCTGTGCTGGGCTCTTACTGGATTCTGCTATGTTTTCCTTTCTGAACAGACTGAGATGGGGTGGAGTGAAGGGTCAATTGGGAGTGTCTATAAAAAGACTGACAGGAGGCCCATGTAAACATAGACAAGCCTTCTGGCCTGGAGTACAGTTTTCCAAACAAGATTTCTCAGCCACTTAACACATTTGTGCTCATACCATAGCTTAAACAATTACTTTTATTAATAATGTTGTACATATTGTCCAGGTTATTTGTACTACTAAGAAAAAAAAAAAAATCGACTATTGCATCTTTAAAGCTTTTACACAAAACTGAAAACTCTCCCTGATATAGGAACTGATTTGTTGATTCAGCCCCAACATCAACTCGGACCCAGTCTTGGCACGTTTACACACCGCAGCCACCCCAAATCCACAACAAAGCACTGGATTTTTCCTCTCCTGATCGGTCTATCATTAAGGAGGAGAAACACAGAGTTCAAAAGATGTCTGTGGATTTTGGAGAAGCCTTCTGGACCGCACCCTTCTTTCTTCAACCTTCTCCATGTGCTAATATAGCTAAATTAAAGGATGTACTGAAACACTTCTGAGGCTGGTCAGTAGTTTAACCTCAAATACGACTTGGTAAGGGACGAGCAAACAAAATGATGTCAAAAACAGCACAGCTTAACAAGTTCGCTTGTTAAGCACCAAAACAAATAGCTAGCACGAACACTTCCACGGCCTGCAGATAAGATTCAGGAGTCTAGAGTATCAGGTGTTTAAATTTAAAGTCATAAAAAAAATGAATACGCTACTGTTTGCTTTCTCTTTGCATATTACTTTGGGTGACCTTTTCAGCAGGGCTTCTAGTGTGTTCACCTTACAGCTGTGCTTTATCAAACGTCACTCTGACAAGCAAGAGAACCAACACCCATTTCTTTTGTGTCTTCTGGTCTTGGCTTGCCCACATAATGGTTCAAATGTAACACGGTCAGTGGATACACAGTGCTTCTATTCAAATCACCAGCGCTTTATTATTTGGACTGGTAAAACCACCCAAGAGCTTTCCACACTCCCTCTTTTCAATTGCAGAATATATTCATATAGCTTTGGTTCCAAGGGATTTCTTCAGCTCCACTGCACACAATAGCCTCGGCAAACTGGAGGAAATCTGTACAAAACCCTGAGTCTGACACACAGCAGAACGTGGCACTCATACCTTCCATTCATGCTGTTATGACTCTTTGAAGTCTGCAAGCTAGTGCTGTTGAGGAAGCTGAAACTGTTCTCATAAACACAGTTCAGGGAGTATTTCAGTCCACTTCCCCTGATGGCCTAGAGGGAGGGATAAAGGGCTGGAGGAACTGCAAAAAATCTGTCTCTGGCTAAAATCCAACAGAGGAACAGCTCACCTGTTTTGAGCCATGCAGCTACTGTGATGACAGCACACACACACATGCCATCCAAATCAATAAAAACACAATCAGAATAAAAATTCTAATAGCAAGTGCTCATATCTGAAAACTAAATCTTCACTGATTCATAAACACTCTGAAGAGGTTCAGGCCTATAATTTACTGTAGCATGTCTAATCAAAAGCAAGACTCATATTTTTTTCTTTTGCAGTGAACAGGACATGAGCTGCAGCCAACCTGCTTTGATTACAAGTAAGGAACATTTCCTGTCGTCTGAACAGCAGGCATCACAATCATTTTTTTGTTTTCGGAGGCACAAATTAGATTCAGATTTATGCACTGATCACTAAAGGGTATGTTTCTATGAACAAAAAAGTGGTGTGTATTTAAAAACCTACACTGTATGTCCTGCGTATGGAACCTTGCTCATATTACATATTTTATTTAAAAATGTAGGGCTTATGAAGCTAAACAGTAAAGACAACGATGTTTATTCTGTGTATGGTGTTTGTCTCTTGCCATGTGAACTGCATACAGTCAAAGTCAGATTTGCAAATGGTCTTTGACTGACTGTACAATTTCTTACATATCTCTTTATATATAATGACAACCATACTGAAAATCAAATTCTGGTGGACAATGGGGAAACGTTTCAGCTGCATTCATGATGCATAATGTACATTTGGAGAAAGAACAGTCAGGGAATAAAAGTCAGTCTTTGTCTGTTGCTACCGCCCTTTTGCATAAAAATTACAATCTATTGATTATGGGAATGAAACACAGGTCTAAAAATTCTTCTTTTATGTTTTCAGGCGCACACACACACACACACACACACACACACACACAAGCTCATAGAATACATTTAGCTTGACGGGAAAAAGGAATAAGCTTCTTTCATCCAAAGACAAAATAACATCACTATTTTTAGGAGAAGAATGACAGAATATAAAGCCCAATGGCTCCTATTTCAAACCTGACAGAATCAACCTCATACTTTCCTCAAAACAACAAAGTTGGTGCACAAACACAGGGCTGTCACGAAGGAGTGGAAATCTGGAAAGAACAAATCATGTCTCATCTAAAATTAAGGCCAGAGTTTTATTTGTGCCCTTTGTGCACCAAACGTATTTCACAACAGTTGAATAAGCTGCCTTTTGTTGTCAGAGCCAATGAATACTCTACAGCCAAAGACAGCCATTCTCTTACTGACAGCATCCAGTAAGGGAGTCACTCTGAGAATGTACAGACAAATGTACAATTTGTTCATCACCTCATATGTGATGACAACTAAACCGTGGATTAAGCAGCCGATGCAACACATTCTACTGGTGCCAAATTGTATTACATGTACTTAAGAGACATAAAGAAGCATTTTTAAAAGCACTTTGACAATTTGTCTGAGCTTTAAGTTTTATAAAAGTTTAATCATCACTTCACGTGTGCACAAATATGAAAAATAATTGTCAAGTGCACATGATGTCTGGAAAAGCAGCTTACTTGCCATATAACTCATTCTTTATTACTTTTAAGTTATCATTAAAAAAAAAAAATTTTAAAAGCACTTCAGGCAAATACAAGTTGTCATACATTTCTTCAAACATCAACAAGAAACAGATCATGAGCAAACTCACGCCAGCACATGCTCAAGAGCACACCTGCAGTAAGACAAAGAAGAATGCAAGCAGTCTAACAACACTTTCCTCACACACCTGCCTTCCTGCCAGTGTATCAACACATTAAAGGAAAACTACACCTTGAAATACATTCACATTTTTATACTGAAACTTTTGTGATATGTTTAGCAGTGCTAATTTGTTGGTTGGTGCTGTACTTTCATTATTCCTGTGAAGTCTGTATTGCATGGGGACATTGCTAGTGCAGTTACAATGGCTTTTAATAGGAGAAAAAAAAAATCAACAAATCTCAGACAAGGAATAATGATCAAGTTTCACTGTTAGGTCCTAAAAAAAAGAGCAAGAGCTTCTTTCTCACTCATCTTTTTCCAAGGAGGTTTAATGTCTAATGAAAAATCCAACATAAAAGTATTGGAGATAGCAAATGCTGAAATTAAAGTACTAGAAGGCAATGCAGCTATAAAATGCAGCAATCTACGAAAAAACAAGAATGATGGTATTGACAGAGGTATTAACATGAAAGTTCAAGCTTCGTGAACTTATCTGTGTGAGCAGAGTGTACAGATGAGGAGGTGAGAGAGCTGGACTGACTAAAGGACTAAAGCACTGCTGCATTGGTTTCTCCAGGTAGAAGGTCTGAAGGGCTTCCCATTGCACACTATCAGCAGGTAGGAAAAAGGCATTGTGGGTAACGCAGGAAACTGTTAACCAAAGTAAAAACAGACCAACAGGTCAATGATAGAAGTTTTAACTGAACTCAAGTCCATTACAAGATAAATGTTGGATGCCACTGAAGATTACATATTAATTACATAAATGAACATGGAAGCCATTCTCAGAGTCAGAATGAATTTTTCCTTTAATATGAGATTTATATGGAATAAGACTCCAGGAAAATGTACATCTGTGTACTGAGAGTGTGTCAGCACCAAGCTCTCTTAAGCACTCTGCACTACTTGACGTTCTGCTTTAAAAGGAGTTGCTGCCTTTTCTGGGGCATGATGACGTTAATAATAACATAGCCTCAAACAAAATTAAGTCAAGAAGCTATCACACTTGACTTATGCTATAGGCTACTATCTAGTGAATTTTTAGAGCAACCCGATAATTAACAGTTGAGAGTCAACAACATACATTCGTCCACTGTACTGTCTAGCAGCTTGTTTTGAGTGGTTTTAAATGTACATTTTTTCCAACTATGTTCAATACAACAGGAGTGTTTGCCAGGTTTCAGCCCAACATCTCAATAACCACACAAAAGACCTGAAACTAGCTCAAAAAAAAAATTCAGGCATTGGAAACAAGCCTTCTTTTCTTCAGCCTTTGTGTGAGAAACAAGGTTACCATGGTGCACATGCATTTCTGAGGTACAAATAGAAAGGTCTTACCCTCTCCCCCACCAATCTTTGCAATATATCTTACGATAAAAATTATTCTGTATATCAAATACACACTGTCCGCACTTACGCCTTTGTCTTAAACGTATTAGATTTAAATCCAATTATTTGCTAAAAAACAAGATCATGACAGCTGAGCAACCTGTTTAGCAACCCGTTTTTAATTGTCCTGTCTGCTGCTCATCCTCCAATGAAAATGTTCATAGAGCAAACACGAGGCAGTGTGATTTCTGCCCCAACGGGCCTCTAATAGCACTTGTTGCAGCTCCTGTTTTTGTAGTAATAACTCTATGGTACTAAAGGGAAGTGAGCATGCTGTTCCACAATTGTGTCCATCTTGAAAGGCAAGCAAATCAACAGGACATTGGCTTATATCTGTCAAAGAGCAATCTTTTTTTTTTTTTTAAAGTCATTGGCCACTCAAGAGGTAATTAGTATTTCAGTGGAATATAAAATGTATGGAGTTGTGAATAACATTTGGATGGCTACTGTTAAACTCTAAATGTGCCCCTTCCCAACCAACCACTATTTTAAAGTCCAACATCAAGACCATCACATCATTGCAAATGAAGTAGTAACTTCATACAGTATTTCTCAGTGAAGTAACATTAAAAACACACCACTGTGAACGTTGTTTGTGTGAATGGATCACAATGAGTCTCTGAGGCACATAAGACCCCATATACACTTGTACTTAGCGCTTACCCATTGTGATCCAATCGCTTGAGACACATGGTAATACTAGTCATGTGACACTAGTCACGCTCTGCCATGTAAACACACAACATTAGCTAACTTGCTACCCACACAATTATTTGGCCTGTATCAAACCAAAGGGAAATCAAAGTAGCTGAGCTAACTATAAACAGAACATACAGTACCAGTTAAACGTTTGGACACATTTACTCATTACTTTGAATGAAACTATGAATCAAACTTTTGACTGGTACTGTATGTGACTATACAAATGACTCCACAAAATTATTTGCCCCTTACATTTGTAACAAGACTGAAGAGATGTCTGAAGGGATCCCACTGAAGGCACACCCCTCTTCATTAGCGAAAGTGTACCCTTAGCTGACTTCCCATCAGGCTGTCTGATGAAGACAGGGCCTCTTTCACTACTTGATGTGACTGCACGTTATAGCTGCTCAGGTATTCACTAAGCAGTGTCTTTTACAAAAGCAGGCGTTTGAAAAAAGTGTGTTTACATTGTGAGACCTCTCTCATACCTTCTCTTTGCACTCTTCATGAGCCGTCTCACATATTTCAAGGTTAACTATGGCGCAAGAGTGAGACCATCACTCAGGAATGCCAGAGGACTGTACTCATGGCTTTATCAAATAGAGCAATCTTGCTGAACACGTTTCAATAAAAAGTGAGGAAATGCCTTCTCTGTTAGCTTCCAAAAATAAAGAATGTTTAGTGATGAGGTTAGACCTCCACAGCTCCACTTAACAAGAGTTAGACATTTCTGTTAATACATACATCACATTTGATCAAAAAAAAATCTGGTTTCATATCAGTAATTATAATTGGATCCAAAGTCGTGCAGTAGAGGTGGTGGATGCTCATTTGCACATGCTATGCAATGGCTTTATACTCACACATGGTACTGTGTAGTCTAGTGCTTAAGTAATCTGCTACCACTCCTACTACCTTAAATCAGCCCCTCAGCCAAAATAAACTCAGCTTGATTCAGACTCCAGTAGTACATGAAGAACAACTTATAGTCCAATTTGGTGCTCCAGACAGAGATCCAGTCTGAAATATTGATGGTCATCATCTTAGGCTGCACAGTTTGAGCTCTGCAAAGCCAGAATTCCTGTGAAAGACTAATGATCTGCTAGTTAAATGCTGCCAATACAAAGTCTACAATGCAATTAACCTCACCGATGTCTGGCTACCCAGTCATTTCTCTGTTTGCAAACAATCTGCATACTTTTCCTGGTGACAGATTGTGCGTCTCAATTTTTCTCAGGCTTTGATCCTGAAACCACAAGAAATATGGTCAATCAAAATCCCTAGCAATAATATCCGCTATCTGTCTGCAGCATGGATTTAAGGAATCTCTGCGCTTGAACTTCAGTTAGGTGTCTCAGCGGAGGTCTGGGGAGGAAGGGCAGTTCTCTTGGCATGGTGAAATCAGATTAAGTGGAATGGCAGGCCTTCACCGAGTGTCATGGAATGAAGGAGTGTAAACACAATGTGAATATGAGACCAAGCTTTGAATGGCCTCATCCATTTTGCAGTTGGAGCAGCAGATTCTCCTTTAGGGACAATGTCCAATGGCATCTTACCCGCGCATGGTTCCGGTATGTGACGGTTTAGAGCTTGAGTGATCTGCTAGCATTTCCACTGCCTTAAATTAGCTCTGCAGCCAAAGTAAACCCTCTGTACCATTCACCTTGATTGAGACTCCAGTTCTACTGCATGGTGCGCTGGCCATTCTTTTTTCCTTTTATGCTTCCCCATTTGCAAAAGAGGACCTCAGGCTTATTTCCAAGTGGTAAGACAGAGCTAAAGGTCTGTAGATAGTGTCTCATCTTCGGCAGTCCTATCAGTGTAGAAGGGGCTATATATGGCCTCAGTTCTCAGGCCAGACTCAAGAGATCAGGCCAAGAGACAGTAACCTATGGGGCAGACAGAGAGAGTAAGCAGGGCCCCTGATAACTAGGCAGGAATGTACTTATAATAACAGTGTGCATTCTATATTGAACCATGCTATCTTCATTAAAAGGAGGCATTGGAACATAACAGTATGCTCAAAAATGAGCTCAGATAAAAAGCGAGAATGGAAAAGAGAAAGCATGACAGAGAGGCAAAGTAAAGCAACAAGCTGAATGTCTCACCTTTGCAGCTATTAACAGTCCTTTGAAATGAACCTCCTTTATTCCAGGTGTAAGCATACTCAGAATTCTTCCATTTGCTGGGGTTTCTGTGTACACATGGTGGCTGGAATGTAAAGGAGGTGGGGGGATTTTCCCTCCTTTTAAAGACTTTCAGAGAAAAATGCCTCATCCCTGACAATTTGATTAACAACTGTCTTTTGTGCCAAAGTCCCTTTGCTCTAAAAGACTCAGTTTCTGTCGCACACTTCTTAGGTTACGCAGCAATCATAGAGAAGTGGAGGAGAGAAAGAAAGGAACCTCAGAGAAAGTGAGAGAGACAGAGAGAGAGAGGGAGAGAGAATGAGAAAGAAGAATGAGAACACTATTTAAATGGTGTTATCTCAGCCTCCCTTTAGGCCTGGCTGGTCCAGCACATTCCAAAGGCTTCACGTCCATCGCCCACATTATACTCCGCACCCCTGGGACTCAGCTCGCCTTCCCCCATATGGTCATTTTAAGAGTGCTTGATCAGCTCAAGTGAGCAGACATACAGTCCCAAAGCCTAGGGCTGAACACATCCTAGAAATAATGCCAGGGTTCTTCAAAGACATGCAGACAGGTCACGAACAAGGTATTACATGGAATTATAAGCTTTAAAATTTCTGTGGGGATAATCAGCAGAAAAAAGGAGGCCTTCAAAAGGTATAATCTAAGGTAGCAGACACAAAAAGTTGGTTTAGTATACCATTATCCAGTTCCAGCTGCCACTGGTAACATGAGTGGACTTTGATGACATTATACATACATACATACGTACATGTGTGTGTGTGTGTGTGATGTGTGTGTATGTGTGTGTATACGCACATACATACATACATACATACATACATACACACACACACACACACATATATATATACACACACACACACACATATACACATATATACATATACACATATATACATATATATATATACATATACACACACACACACACACACACACACACACACACACACACA
>JAOTRR010000033.1:3656564-3672246 GCA_028570945.1 Gogo arcuatus
ACTCTTGTACAAGTCTGCAAATATTAATGTAATACATGTAATACGTATTGACATTGAAACATTACTTTTTCTTTACACATCCATGTGTGTGTGTGTGTGTTGGTGTACTCACAGGCAGTGGCTCCTCTCCATTCATGAACTGGATCTTTATGGTAATGTTCCTGGCAGATGTCAAAGCTCGATTGGCAAAGTTGAGCCTCTGAGGATATACAAACAGCAGGTTTCTGCAAAGGAAAACAGGGACAGAATAAACATTATTAGATTAATCAGCTTATTAAAAGCAATTCTGTCACATTAAATCCTTAATGGTGGTTTGGTGAGTTAAGTTATGGGATTTTTTGCTGTTCTGAGGTCATTTAACCACTGCAGCAGTTTAATAACTTAACACTAGATGGCAGTAATCACCCAATATTCAATAAATGCTTATATTACTGTCATTCTCCAGGGACCCCAATAGTCTGCAAAGCATAGCCAGAGGGTCTATCATTTTTACATTTATTTTTACACACCAAACTACCACCATTATCACTGCTGTTTTTGTTATGAGGTTCTTAGACTTTTCAGCCTGTTTGACTCATCACTTGAATTAAATGGGTTTAATCCAAACCTAACTGAAAAACAAGTTAACTCATAAATAATGTCAACTTGGACATGCTATGCCAGTGGAAATTTCAGGAATAGAAAGCTCTGATAAATAGCCAGAATATTACTGAACACATCTGAATAATGAGCATAATGTTTAAATAGTTCACAAAATAAATCTGGGCTGGAGGGGTCCATGAAATTTATTTGTAACTAGGGTTCCTAGCTACAGAAACTGCTGCTCTAGACTCCTGAACTAAGCTTCTGTCATGGGAATATGAATTAGTCCTACAGCCATTTGGTGGAAATCCAACGTCTCTGTGCACTTAATGAAGTAAAACTGACAAATTTACTTGGTGAATAACATGAGGGTGAAAGCCAACGCTAAACAGTCACATGACATTGACTGTTTTCAATATACCACTACCATAAGTGTTATAAGTAATATCAGAGATGCAGTACAGACTACAAAAGGTTCACAGTCAAAGGTATAGATTGACCTGTATATGCAGTGAGGGACGTAGACATCGTTGGACGGAAACTCAAGCAATTCTTTGACAGCACGCAGGTTTTTCTCTGACACAGGTTTAATGGGGATGAGCTCAGGAGACAGACACGGCATCACTGTATCTGGCACAGGGGTCACCTCTAGCTTCAGAAAGCCTGCCAGATCAAAACACAAGCACAAATCCAAAAAACACTCAAAGCATGAAAACTATCTGGCATCTGGCTTCCAAATGATGTCCCAGGGAAGACGCAGTTTTACTGCCATGCAAATGGAATATGAACAATCTGAAAGCACTTGATTCACCTGGTATTATTTTGACCCGTCGTTGAATAGTGGATGTCCTCTTGATGTCAGCCAGGAACTTAAACAAGTCTTCATCACTGAGACGCTCCCCTTCCTGCAAACAGACCCAAACAGTTCGTCTGAATCATTCATTATATCAGTACACAAAGGGCCGTATTCAGAGCTGGTGGCGTAAGTTGGTGCGTTAATCCAAAAGTTAGGTCAATATTTACGCAGGAAAGTTATGCATATTCAGAGTCCGATTACGCACATGCTTAAGTTAATTTTCTGGGTGCGCCATTCAGATTATGCAAAATCCCTGCGTGTATTTCACGCCACAGGGATCGCTAAAGTTTTCTTTTGTAGAAGCATCTCAAACAAGGTTTTTAAACACAACCACCTGCCTTTAAGCCTGAAAACAATCAAGGAGAGAAAATGCGAGCTGAAGAAGGAAACATCATTATTTCCATTGCTGTCAAATGTAATGCAATATAACAAAACAGATTAGTTTAAAAAAATATATTAATACAATGATATGAATAAGAAGATGGCAAATATTGAAATAAATATGTAATAGGAGTCTAGTATACTGCCAATATATTGCTGCATGAAGAGTCCATGTTGTAATAATCACTTTAGTCAGTGCAAAACTGGTTTAATTTAACAATATGGCTCCCATCCTTTTTAATTAGAAACTTATAAAATAGCACTTATTCCAGCACATCCTATTTTTTAGCATTTTATGTTTTATATTGTGCTCCAACAGTTAATTGTGTGCACAACTTAATGAAGCCACAAGACACTAAATCGACGTCACGGAATCATAATGTGCGCACAGCATGCAGGCTAATTTATCACACTGTTTTAGCTGTTTTATCAATTATTCATTATTAATTAATAAAATAATACAAATGCTTTTGTTAATTCAGTGCAAAGAAAATATGCCCACAGTTTGAAGGATTAGTTGACAAAGCATTCATCTGCTATGTTAATGGTTGACATTAAGTTAATTTTTAAGTTTATCCATACACTATTTTGTTCTTGATATAAGTAATATCTTTCTTCCAGTGTCCTCTTTGTGGGGGAAAAAAGCTAGAATTACGCATAACTGAGAAAAAGATCTGTTTTGGATGAATTCCACTCTGCACATGTAACTCTGGCATAACTTCTGAATAATGCTCAAGTCTGTGTTTATATGTGAGGCCCGAATACCATTGTGAGCAATTTTGGCATTTTGGCACTGTGTACTCTTAAATCAAACACTGTACATCACACACATTTCCATGCTCTTAGAAAATTAATAGTAACTCATCTCGCAACTGGGAAAAGGAAATGTAGAATGGATCACTTTAAACCGTGTCACTAAGTTATTGAACTTTATCTTTAAAACGTGAAAAATGTGGCCTTGAGCTGGTTTAGTGTCAACACTAAAAGGACAATCAGACCTTAAAAATGTTTTTCCAAACACAGATTTAGTAGGAAGCCTTAATATCTTGGACATAATCAAGCACTGCACAACTGCTGTAAAATGTGCTGCACAACAGAGACAAGTCAGTGACAGTGGAAAAGTCATCGGCCAGGAAAACAAATCTCTGTAAGCATTGACCTGTTTGAAAAGGGTCTGAATGGTTATGACGGCAGGTTTGAAGCTGGACAGGTTGGACTGGTCCTCCAGGGTGGTGAACCTTTCTGAGTTGCGTCTGGGCAGGTAAGCCTTCTTATCCACATTGTTCTTGCCTGGGACAAGTAAATAAAATGAATCACCAAACCAGTATACTATGATTTACAAGTCAGAATTCAATTCGGTTAAATAGACATTGTTGTAAAGCAGATTGACAGAAATCCAGTTTTAGATTTAGATAATAAGCAAGCCAGAGGCAGCAGTGGCAAGAAGAAAGCTCCCTATGACAACACGAGGAAGAAACCTTGAGATGAACCAGGTCTGGCGAAACCAGATAGTGGGATTATAAATCATTGCTTTTCTAAAGATTTATACTGCGTTGAAAGGATGAGCACACTCTCAATGACAGTACTCGGAAGAGGACAGAACAGGCTTTATGATTACAGCAGCAGTTGATACTATGGTATCCAGATGAGATTATCCACTGAAGCAAAGAGTCTTGGGCATAATCTTTTTTTTAGGAAGTGCAAATCTGAATTATATCAAAAGTTTCATAAATTATACATGACTTGTTCTACCTTTCGAAATGAGTTGCATTGATGAGTTACATGAACCCTTATCAACAGCCATTCACTTTGGCTTTATTTTGCTTTTGTTTTTTTGCTCCATTCAACCTGCCATGGCCTTGATGCTGTTACCATTGATGCTATCTGAGTCGGTCGTGTCTCGATCCAGTGTGGCTGTGCTGATCACACTCATGATGTTGGCTGTACCAAAGGCAAAGGGCATCCTGTACTGACCCAACCTCTGACAGAAGTTCTCTGCCTGACTTCGAAGCTTCTCCAGCTTGTCTTTGTTCTAAAGGAGAGATGGGTAATAGATAAGAGAGGAGGTGCATTTCAAAAGGTAAAGCAATTTATATTACTTTATGTTTATGGAATCTGTTTTCTCAGTCATCACCTTGGCATTGTCACTCATTCCTATGTAAGGTTCTACACAATCTCCAATCTCCCCCTGCTGCAGGACTTTCTCTAACTATCATATAGAGAAACATCATCATCATCATCATCATCATCATCATCATCATCATCATCATCATCAATATCAATATTTTCCTCTGTATCATTATCACTATAGCTGGAACCACCCATATAGTTAGAATCTTCATGATCAAAATCTCTGTGTAGAAGGAAAAACTCAAAAAAGTCTTCACCGTTTGGAGGTGTGGGTAAGTGGAGATGCAGCTGCATTACCTTAATGACCAGGTAGATGTCTGGAGAAGGGTAGGAGATGGAGAAAATGGCAGCCCTTGCCAGTGTGGAGAAGTCAATATGAGGGGTGTGGGAGCGCAGTAAGCCTTTCATTTGATCTGTGTTTAGATCACAGTGGAAGTTCTCTGAAATCTAACAGAATATTATCACATTAACCTTTAAACACCACTGCAAAATTATCCGTTGATTATTACCTATGCAATAAAATAATATTTAAAATGAAATTATGTGGTAGTTTGATGTCTTGCTGTGTAGGTATGAACTACAATTTGAATACAGATTCATTACAGTGCTCTGTGCTGGATGCTACATTAGAGATTCATGTCTGATATCTTTTTAAAAAATCACTATTAAATGTAGTAAAAATCTAGGCACTATGTATGCCACTGAACCTGTACAGTAATAGTCAGTAGTAGAACAAATTATCTCTGGGGATTAAACTGGTGTTTCAAATCCAAAAACTGAATAGGCCAAAAGATAACTGGCATTAATGATAATGATAATGGGGGAAAACACGTGCACAATCCTTTCTTCAATATTTGTTGGTAAATATATAATGCCATTAAGTCGCACTGTTTTGTGATTGTCATGGATTCCCTGCTAACACTGTCACCATTTCCATGGCAATGAATGCCATGTGCTTGTGTTTGTTTTGATGTGTTCTAGTCATGTCCTTGCCCCTATCCTGTCACTGGTTTGTCTCCTGATTACACTGGTCTGTGTTTAGTTCTGATTGGTTTGTTTATTTACACTTGGTTATGTCAATGCCTCTTGGAAGTCTTAGCTCAAAATTTGTTACTTCCTTCACCATACTCTCTGGTTTTGACCCTAGTTCCCATTTCTTGATTCTGTTTTAAGGATTGTCTTGGATAGCCTAATGATTGCACTTACTAAAAACTATTTCTCACCCATTATAAAGCACTGAACTTCACTTGGATACTATAGACGTAAAGTTAAAACTCAAACGAAATTGAAAATGACCCTAATGATCGTACTGAAGATCCTTTCAACAGACTTAGCACTGTTTGACTCCATAGTATACAGCTGTGGAAGAGTAATGACTCAATCGCACTATCTGGTGTCACCCAGAAAAGGATGGGTTCTCTTTTGAGTCTGGTTCCTCTCAAGGTTTCTTCCTCATGTCATCTCAGAGTTTTTTTTTTTCCTTGCCAAGGTCACCGCTGTTTTGTTCATTAGGGATCTAAATCCAAATCTATATCTGGAATTCTGTAAGGCTGCTCCGTGACAAATGTCCATTGTTCAAAATGCTATATAAATAAAACTGAATTGAATATCACATCTGCCAAAGATTATTCCTGTTATCCCAAATTCTCTCCACTTTCAGTGCAGGATCAAGCATCCAATGTCCAGCTTTAGCACTTAATTATGTTTCCTGTCAAAACTGGGCTTTAAAGGATGATTAATGCAGTACTTTGGGAAATTGATGTCTAATATGACATCTGCTGTCTATTCATTTTATGCCGAAAGAAATGCAGAAATGTGAAATTCAGGGCAGGATGCTAGGGAGTGAAATGCACATTGCTCCTGAGTTATTTCAAAAGGCAAAACTGTTCACAGCAAGCGTAATGGAAAACAGCAGGAGTAATAAGGTTGACAGAAAGTGGAGCACACTGGAAGAAATAAACAGAGACAGCTATTGTGCTTGTGTTCAACAAAAAGACAAACCAGGCTGTTTAATAGTTACTGAATCCAAATTCTCACAATTTGCAGCTATCTCAGTAAGGAAGTTCTTATTAGAGATGTGTCTAATGAAGAATAAGTTTGACTGACTCTGTCTTGCAGTGAATTGAGGCAGACAGTGCTGAGAACAGGGAACCCTAATCTAGATGAAGCCGCTCACACAGAGAACACAGTCTCTATTCTTCAAAGGTCTGTGCATATCTAATGGCAGTTCTGATCAATAGCCTTTAGAAGGACATCCACATAGAAAGGCCCACTATGCCCGTGGCGCCAAGCAAATACTGACCTTCTTCTTTTCTTTCAGGTCATACAAGGCCATGGTGGCAAATATGGGCTCGATCTCAATTTCAAACCTGCAAGGACAAAAGCACAGGCTTATAAATAAATCATGATCCCTCTGACAGCTGCACAGCCTCATACCTCAATAATATAATCTCACTAAAACAATACACTGTGCAATACAAGCACAGTAACAGATAGCTTTTGAAATCTGAAGAGAGTACTGAAATCAGCAAAACTGTTTTATTACAGCTGCATCCACCAAATTGGATGTCAACAATAGGTGTCCCATATAGTCATGATCCAAAAAAGAAGTGGTAAAGCTCTGTGTCCTTTATTTAAGGTTAAAGATCCTGTTATTTAAAGCATAATGGCTGAGTACCTCAGCCCAGTTTGAATGCTTGGAGTCAAAAACTCCAATTACAGCAAAGAGAGGGATTACTTGATGGTCTGGCATCGCACTAGGATCCTGAAGCCCATGTGCTCCTTTGGACAGTCAGGAATGGGACGAATTTCCACTGCATCTTCCTGTAGAAGGAAATATAGTCAGCTCTCAAATACAAATCCAAGCGATCATTATCATATCTGATATATTTGTGATTTAGTTCTTATAGTTATTAAATTATTCGACTGCTCCTTGAATTGATGGGTTTAATCCAAACCTCAATAACTTCAAAACAAGTCAGCCTATAATTAATCCCAACTCGGTCCTAATATATCCTATCAGTGGAAAATTCATCAGTTGAAAAGCTCCATGTACACGTTTTTATTGTACACATTTAAATAATGAACCTAAATCTGCGCTTTTACTTTGCAGTGATAGAGGTGAGAATATTGCATATACATAGCTTTAATGTATGTAGTTCTAAAGCAGATCAACACACTTACTGAGTAACAATTGCTCAAAAAGGCATCCTCAAAGCTCACCTCATCAGTAGGTGGATAGAGGGCGAAAAGTTCAGGATGGCGGTTGTTCTGTCTGGCTTCGAGGTTAAAGCGGTCAAGGTCCTCAGCGTTCCTGAACTGGAGCAGGTTGTCAAGACGAGGGTCCGGCTGAAGCCCCCGGAGGTCAAAATCAGAGGAGGTGAGAGTGCTGCGTGCGCTGTCATCACATAACACTGCCAAAGACGGAGACTTCACCTGAGGATCAGAGAAGCAGCAAAGTTACATAATTCATCTCACAGGATTATAACAAGTGACCTTAATGCAACAATAAAAGGACAATTTTGCTGTTTAACATAATAAAAAAAATCCTTTTTTTTAATCTATGGATTGATTTAGGAATCAGCAACTTAGCTCCAACTCTTCTTGAACTTTAAAACATTACACAGTGGTGAACAAATCATAAATTCTTCAGCTAGGAAAAGCTCCAGTGTGCTGCGCAGTGCCATGTTTTAATTCCCTAGGCTGAAAAATGACAACTAGCATAATGTAAAAACACTGATAATTAATGCATTAATACAGACTAAGAGAAATGAACAAGCTACAAACATATGATCATGCAGCACATGTTTGTGCCCTTGAGAAAAAATCTGCATGTCGCTGGCCAATGTTTTGGGTATGAGATGTGATGTTATTTCCTCACATCTCACGTAATAGATATTCAAGTCTGGCTAGGGTCTTTATTTTCTCTCGATATGTATAACTGAGGAGGTGGCATTGCAAAATTGTCCCTAGGTGTGAGTAAATGTGTGAACGTGTGTGCATGGTGCCTTTTAATGGAAATTCTCATTCTCCACAGTGTATTCCCACCTCTTGTCCAGTGTTCCTGGGATAGGCTCTGGATCCTTCAGTGGTTACTGATGATGAATGCTTAACCGCAAAGTGACTTACAGCAGAAGTTAAGCTATATGGCCAAATGTATGTGGACGCCTGACCATCACACCAAAACCATGGGCATTAACAGAGTAGGTTCCACCCTTTCCAACAGACTTTGGAATATGGCACTGTGAAATTGTGCTCATTTAGAAAGAAGAGGATTATTGAAGTCAGGCACTGATGCTGAGTGAAGAGGCCTGGGATGCAGTCAGCATTCCAGTTCATCCCAAAGGTATTCAGTGGGGTTGAGGTCAGGGCTCTGTGCAGGCCACTCGAGATGTTCCACTGCAACTTTGTCAAACCATATCTTTACAGACCTTGCTTTGTGCACAGGGGTATTGTCATGATGAAAGAGTTTAAACTCTGATTATGAAAACAATGTGGATGGTCTCTACACTAGGTATCACAGATGCTCCCAACCTTTTATAATTAGGTTATATGCTAAGAGTTGGGCTACTGTGCCTTGTGCTACTACAACAGACTTTTAAATAACCTTAGAGGGAATCCTGTAAGTCGGACTCTGGCTCCAAACTCATGAAAAATACATGCTTTGAAGCAAGCATCTTTGGTTTGGCTAATTAAAACTTGGCAAGCCAGGGGCCTGACCAAGAGGAACTGGCTCTATCTGAATGAATATTCAAGCTTCATTGTAGCCCTGGCCTCAAATTAAAGGGTGGTACAGAGCCAAAGAGTTGTGGGAAAGTTCCCCTGTTCTGTCCCTCGCTTCCTTCAACCTTCTGAACTTTTCTCTTTTTGCATGTCTCTCTCGTTCTCCGCCTCAAATGAACACTCCTTTCAATCCTCCTTTGGTTTACGAGTATTAAATGCACAGGTGTGGTCATAACTGATCTTATAATGATGCATTATCAAATGAGTATCAGAGACAAAACAGCAGCAGAAATCACTGCATTTACCGGTTGCTCCTGTTTCTCTGGTTGGACGTCAGACTCGAATGTTTGCTTCTGAAGTAGTTTGTGAAAGCCTGTCCTCTCCGAGTACGCACTCCATCCATCCCCTTGGCATCTGTATAAAAGCCACACAGAGCAAATACAGCCATGTCCATGTTTTGTTTTTTCTGACTTCAAACATTGACGAGCTTTACTGCATAGACATAGGCAACAGGAACTTATAATTAATGCCTGAAAATAAATGTATTTTAACATAACTACACAGGAGCTCACCTTCTGCCAACCACTAGCCAAGGCTGAGTGTAACTTTGCACACAGTCTCTGACATGGGGATCCAGTTCCACCCTGCAAACAAATAAAATACATGTTTCACACTTTCTTCATGCTCTCATGCAGATTTCTGACAAAATTTGTTCTGATCTTTGGGGATACAGACATGTATTACATTCACTGCTGATAAGAAATATTACTTTCTACTTTAATTGGAAAAATATACAGATGAGTGAAAAATTAAACTTAAAAATCGTAGCTCTATTGGTTTGGGTCTACTTGTTCCTTTATAGGGATGAGTCACTGCACCTTTACCCTATAATGAAACATTTCTATCCTGATGGGCGTGGTGTCTTCCAGGCAAACAATGTCTACATCCACAAAGCATGAGGGCTCACTGAATATTTTGATGTGTATGAAAATGATATAAATAACATGCTATGGCCTTTAAACACCAGATCTCAACCCAATCGAACATCTACGGAACATTTTGGAGCAAATTGTTAGACAGCGCACTCCACTACCGTCAGTAAATCACCAACTTTGGGAATATGTTTGGAAGAATGGTGTTCATTCTTCCTGTATAGTTCCAGAGACTGTGCTCATTGAAGCTGTTCTGGCAGCTCATCATGGCACAAAACCTTACTAACACACTTTTGCTGTTTTTTAGTTTGTCTATATATCCTTTATATAAGCTACATGCTTGACACAATCATAATACCTTTATTCTGAACAACACGTTTTGAACCAAAGATAAAATACAGCTTAAGGGTTTTTTCCCCCCACATTTAATCTATTTGCACAAATTTATACTTTTTTTTAAATTTTCTTTGGTTGGATTCACATCGTAATGTCTTACTACTATTACAATAACTGTCATCTGCCATTAATAATGTGCCAATATTACCAGCAGTTTAGATCATTTTTGGCACCAGTCCTCTAATTAGTACCTGCATTTATAGTGTGATACTCGCAAAAAAAATTTCATCCAAAAAAGTCATCCAACTCGTTCTCTATTCCGTCTTTACTTCCACTTTCAATCTGACACAAGCTTCTTTCTCTCCTGGTCGATGTACTGTCTCTAACCAGAGTTCAACTGCAGGCTTGGGGTCAAATGTCGCAGTGGTCAGCTTGCAAATATGAATGTGAATCAGTGCAGACATGCTCTTGTATAACAAGCAGCTTCTGTACTTGGTCTTGTGAAAATCCCCTCTCGCAAGCAGTGCTGCTTAAAGACAGTGTGGGAGACTATAGTACTACTTATTGACTGTTGGAGTAGTACCTGGTCTGTTGGTATTAATAATATTGACCAGATCATACTCAAAGAGGTTGCCAGACATTTCTCAGCTTGCTTCAAGTGCATGCATTCCCACACAGCACACACTGCCTCAATAAACAAACAGCAAGCGTCATGCTTCTGAATTATTTCACTCTGAATTCTGACATTCCAAAAATGTGAATGTCCTGCTCCTCCTTCAGTCTGGGAGATGGATATAAGATCAAAAAATTGCCACATCAATTTCCCCCCCTCCAACGACATCACACGACATCACACAACAGCTACCAACCAGGGAGGGCGAAGGTCATTACGTGTTGCCTCTGAAACACATGACACCAGTTGACTGCATCTTTTCAAACTGCTGCTTTTGCAACGTTAGGTGGTGGCATAACACACTCGGAGGATAGGGTTATCCGCCCACTTCTGTGTGCATGAGCTCACAGACGCCCATGACTGACTAGCGTCGCTGTAACTGACAGGGGAGAGAGAGTATGCCACCCCTCCCTCCCTGAAAGCACAGGCCCTGGGAGCCCCACATCATTTTAATGATGCAAGTTGTGCATCAAATTCAAGAATCTCCCGAGCCCAGGAGAGCAAATTTGGCCGTGCTCTCAGGGACAGGTGGCATACTCTCTCTCTCCTGTCAATTACAGTGACGCTAGCCAATCATGGGCATCTGTGAGCTCATGCGTGGACGGATAGTACTGTCCTTACGAGTGTGTTACGCCGTCCCTGATGCTGCCTGAGCAAGCAGTTCGAAAACATGCTGTCAGCTGGTGTCACATGCCTTGGAGGAAGCACCTTTGCCCTCCCTGGTTGGTAGCTGTCATGTAATAGGGGAGGAGTTGTCTAGTGGGTGAGAATCGGCCATGACTAAATTCGGGAGAAAATCGGGAAAATAAAAATAATAATAATACTTTTCCTTAAAAAGGTCACTTTCCCCGTGTCTGAATCAGCATGAGGAGGTGCTGTTGACCTGTACTCACCACTGCTGTCAAGTAACAGAGTGAGCTGTGTAACAGCCACCGTGAGAATACTGAAATTCATTAGATATTTAATACTAACAATATATAGCATGTTTAAGAAAAAGCAGTAAAACAATCTGTATGATTTTTTTCAAGTCTGAAATCGATGACACTTACTTCCTCTCTAATTGCCACCACCAAAATTTTACCAGGGGTTCTCCATCCACACCACCTGATGTTGGGAAACTGAAACTCGCCTTGTTTACCAAACTGAATTTCTTTCTCCACATCAAGTCTCTTTAACACATCCATTTTCTCACACCCTTTCCCCACACACAAAAAAACCCCTTCATATTTTGACAACACTGCGACTAAATGTGTTAAGGGCTAACTATGTGAACACGGGGAAAAGTATTTACTAATCTAGAATATCCAGATGAACGGTATATAAAACTGACCTTTAAGTAGGTTTGAAGACGACATTTGAGGTTTTTAAAGTTCAAACACTAACTGTAATGGGAAAACTGGTTAGTGTTAGTACTCAATAATTGGCTACTATGGTACATAAGTATGAGATCTGAGACAACGCTAGCTTGTTAAGCGTTGGTAAACAGACAGGGAAATTGGTTCATTTTTATTGCTGAACTTCCACACTAGTGCTGCATGTTATATAAAAAAAGGCTAAAACAACGTGTACACTCTTCATTTAAATATGGCTTGATTGAATGTGACTCCCAGTAACATTTCAAAACAAAAACACATAAAAATCTAATTTTATAGTTAGTGATATTTCTAATATTTATTTATAAATAATATTGTATTTATAAATTAATACAAAGATAGGATATTAGGAACCGCTGGTTTACAGGCATGAACACGCAAATTAAAATGTCAGTGTTTAACTACTTTGTTTCTTAGAATTTGAATTTTTAATAGGTGTATAACGATTCACCCAATTCACGATTTGATTCACATTATTCGGTTCACGATTCGATTTTCCTACGATATTTTTGAAAATTAAATGAAAATTTTATAACCAAAAAAATGCAACGTTTATTTTCCTAGTCTTTATCAACTTAAATATTCCTTTTGTTATATTAAAAAACCCTTTGTTTCATTTATTTAATAACCAACTGTAATTATTTACCCACATTTGTAATGGCTGGAGTAAAATACTATATAATAGCCTATTAACAAATATTCCTTTTATTAAAAATGAAAAAAGTTAATAACAAATAGGCCTTTTCTTAATAAACTTATATTTGTAGTTCCTGCATTTGCTTCTCTATTCTTTAGATTACAGCAGCCTGTAAAAAGAGAGCTACAATTTCTTGTTAAATCTATTTGTACAGTTAATTGCACAACAGCTCTTTCCCATTTTAGATCTGTGTTTTTGTGTGTTTTCAAGGTATTAGAACTGTGTTACTTCCACCTAGGGTGAAGTCCCGTGTATTCCCGCTATTGTACATTATTACAATAACTCCCCCTCTGCTGTCTCAACAACGTAATTACAGCTAGGAAAAATTAAGAGTTTACGCAGCCTGATAATAATCACGAGTCACTTTTTATTTCATTGATTTGATTCGCCATAAATTAGTATCGCGATTTATTGTAGCACGATATATCGTTACATGCCTAGTTTTTAATAAAATCATCCTTAAACATTTCATAACTTACCCCTCCTCTGGGACAGAGTGGTAGGCAGTTCGACATTCCCTGTCCACTAAATCCACCTCCAGGTCATCATCAGGGAATTCACCCAGCTCCTGCATGAGCTCGGCGTCTCCGCTGCGCAGCTGTGTCATCAGGAATTCCTCCACATCCACCGGATCCACTGAGTCATAAGACTGAGGCTGAACAAACACAAGCGCTGTTAACATACAGCATAGATCTTCACTAGTCAATGTTTTGAGTGTGGACAGTGACCACTATTTAATGGTTAGGATTCACATAACACAAAAAACACAAAAAATAGTCTATGTATTTCTGAAGCTCAGTGTATGCATATGTGGACAAATAATAATTCCTGTCATCATCCAAACCAATCATACACATCTGCTGTATCTATAAGTCATATAGAGTTTTATCTTCATTCAAGCTTGTGGAAAAGTCAACACCTAAAGCACTAGATTAATACATTGCTTACACACCACTGTTGATTTTATTTTTTAAGAATTTTTTAAGAATTGCTTTTATTTTTTAAGAATATTCAGCAAAAGTGATATAGCCTTCTAACACAAAGCAGAAGCCAGAGACTTCAGAGTTTATTTCCCTTCCCCGGTTCTGCAATCGCGCCTTAAACCACAATCGATTAACTAAAGGCATGGTCAGCACTTGCAAAATTCTGAGCATTCAGAAAAACTATCAAGGTTCAGTCTTAGCTTTCAAATAGATGCAGTGCAGATCTAGATCTCCAAGGAAATAGATTCATTTTGCAGAGTTAGCGTTCACTCTTCATGGTGAATATTCAAAATGTAGTTAAATAATTCTTTGTTGTTTTTTGTAGTAATTCTGAAAAGCTTGATGATTAAGGGTTCAACAATCATTGCAGTAAGACTGAAGAAATAACGAGCGTATAAGAAACTATAAACGGCGTTCCTTTATATGGATGGCAATGCCTCCTGGAAAATAAACACATTTAGGTCCTTAACCCCTTCTCCAGTTACAATCACACCTCCATGTACAGCTTAGGGTTGTGATTAGACAGTGATTGCATTTCAGTGTGACACCACTGCAACACACTGATGAAAGAGAAATGCAAAGCAAATGGGAATTAATTTCTGATGCCAAGTCTGGGATTAATTCTTATAAAAGCAATTTGCTGATTGTTTTTTACTGAAGAAAAAAGCAATGCAATGAATGTCTTGCTTTTCAGAGTCGCATGTTGTCTTCGTATCTCAAACGGAAAGCAATATGTGTACTGCATTTCACATTTTGCTTTGGTGCGATTGCTCTTCTATCTAGCACGGAATCTTTTCCAGACAAAATCTTACTGTGGCAGAGGGGGCGTGGTCGAGCGTCAGCTGTGAATGGCAAGGAGGCAGGTTGAACCAGCAGGTAACGTGACGAGTTACACCTGTGTCTAATTACTGGCTGTCTATTAATGTGTGTCTCTGTGTGTCTTTCAGATGGCCGGTAACGAGAGAGAGGGCTGTGTTCTCCAACGCATGTTGTGTGTGTGCATGTGTCGAAAGAGTATAATCACTGAAAAGTGAATATTAAAAGTGAAAAGCTTATTTCTGGAGCCTGCCTCCCAGTGCCCCATTTCCCCCCCGGACCGAAAGGTGTTACACTGGTGCCGAAACCCAGGACTAAGGAATCAAACGCCGTCGTGGAGTCCTCGTCACTCAGGAAGTTTGTCCATGCCCTCGCCACCACCCAACAAAACCAGCACCAGGCGCTGGTTGCCATGCGCCAGGAGCAGGAGCGGCGCTTCAAGGCTTTGCTCCAGGCCCAGCAGGAAGACCGCCAGGTGCTCCTGTGTCTCATCACCCCTGCAGGTGTCCTGGCCACCGCGTCAGGGGGCTCCCCCCATGTCGAGCTCGTGAAGATGGGGCCGCACGACAACCCCAAGGCCTTCTTAACGCTCTTCAAGCAAGCCGCAGAGGCGTGGGGAGGGCCGGACATGCAGCGAGTGGCTCGCCTACTGCCGCTCCTCACCGGCGAAGCGCAGCTCGCAGCCCAGCAACTGCTCGCTGACAACTGGCTGGATTACGCCAACCTGAAGCGCGCAATCCTGCAATGTGTCGGCTGCACCTCCGAACAACACCATCAGCGCTTTCACGCGCTGACACTGGAGGAAGTCGGCTGGCCATTCACCTACGGCCAGCAGCTTCGGGACGCCTGCCGGTGGTGGTTGGGGACAGAAGATCACGATGCCAAGGGAGTCACAGACGCGGTCGCACTGGAGCAGTTCACTGCTCGGCTGCCAGGAGGAACAGCAGAGTGGGTCCAGTGCCAAAAGCCCAGCGTTGCTGGACGGAGCAGTCGAGTTGGCTGAGGACCATTCGGCAGCATTTCCGTGAGTAGGCGCTCCCACAGCTTCTCTCTCTCCCCCTCTTTCACCTCGCCCCTCCCCTATCCCAGCCCCACGGAAATGGAGGCCAATTGCCCCAAAACCCGCTCCGGTGTCTTTCCTTGTGCCTCCTCACCCCTTTCTCCTTCTGTGTCTGTGCTGCCGCTAACCCCCTCTCTCTCT